>CM041638.1:1078398-1221448 GCA_023333625.1 Bothriochloa decipiens | reverse complement strand
TTCATAGGCCGAGTCATTGTGGGCAACATGGGCCAAGTGCCCGTGGATAGGAGGAGGAGTTCCCTTCCCCAGTGGCTAACGGCCGAGGCGCCGGACTCGGAAGCGCGGCGGCCGGGCGCACCACGCCGGCGGTGGTACGGAGGAGAGGCCGAAAGTTGCTGGCTCAAGGTAATCGGAATGGCTTCCGCTCCACCGCTTCCGCCCACCCCTTGCTTCCCCTCGTGTAGCGCGCGAGAGCAACCTTGTCGGAACTCGACGCCGCTGCCACAGGCACTAGCCCGCATCCTCCGATTGAATTCCGCCCATGGAACCCTCACCCTGTACATGCACGCTCATCGCTTCCTTGCTGCTCACCATGGCTAAATAAGGCTACCAATCCATGACTCCAGGCCGGGACTGACCAATGGCGGCTCTAGAATGAGTCCTACATAGGTGTTCGATGAAATGCCCGCAGGAGCTTCAAACGGTGTCCAGCCGCATTTTCGTCTCAGCCCATCACGTAGCCTAGCCTGAAATTCTGTCTACGTCTTTGGCAGGTACCGTTCCTCTATCATGTCCGGCGAGATGAGGCCACAGCAGCTGGGGGCGACGCGGCGTGCCATCTGGTGGAGGAGCTGTCCTGTCCTGTGCTCACAGTCACAGCACAGGCTTCCCTCATCTTTCCGCGCCACAAACAAGATTGCCACGGTGTCCGCCTCCTCTCTGCACCCACCAACTCATCAAAAGAAGAAGGAGGACACGGCCATCGTCATCTCGGGTCCTACTGGTGCTGGGAAGAGCAGGCTGGCGCTGGAGGTGGCCAGGAGGCTCGGAGGGGAGATCATCAGCGCGGACTCCGTGCAAGTCTACCGTGGCCTTGACGTTGGCTCTGCCAAACCGACCGCGGCAGAGATGAGCCTAGTGCCGCATCACTTGATCGACATACTGGACACGTCCGACGATTACTCGGCTGGAGCCTTCTTCCGCGATGCCCGGAGGGCGACGCAGGATGTTCTTGACAGGGGCTGTGTGCCCGTTGTCGCAGGAGGAACTGGGCTGTACCTCAGATGGTACATCTATGGCAAGCCGGACGTTCCACAGTCATCCATGGACACCACTTTGGCTGTGTGGTCTGAGCTCGCTGATTTTCGTGAGACCGACCAGTGGGAGGAAGCGGTAGAGCTGGTGGTGCAGGCTGGTGACCCCAAAGCTCGGGACTTGTCTGTCAATAACTGGAACAGATTGAGCCGCAGCCTTGAGATTATCAGGTCGTCAGGCTCCCCTCCTTCTGCCTTCGCCTTACCGTACAATGCATTCTGTGAACAGCATGACACTGAGGCCACCTTCGCTGCTGGGAACTACAAGGCCAGGGAGCTGGATTATGACTTCTTCTGTATTTTCCTCGCAAGTCCACGCGTTGAACTGTACCGGTCAATTGATCTGAGGTGTGAAGAAATGCTGGCTGACACAGGTGGCTTACTTTCGGAAGCCTCATGGCTTATTGATATTGGTTTGCAGCCACGTATGAACTCTGCAACTAGTGCCATTGGTTACAAGCAAGCCATGGAGTACCTGCTGCACTGTAGGCAGAATGGAGGTGAAAGCACGCCGCAAGAGTTCCTTGACTTTCTCGCCAAGTTTCAGAGGACGTCTAGGAACTTTGCAAAGAGGCAACTTACATGGTTCCGCAATGAGAAGATTTACCACTGGGTCGATGGCTCACAACCATTCGAATCGCTTGTTCAATTTGTCTGTGATGCTTACCACGGCTACAGTGCAAGGATGGTCCCTGAATCACTTGAAATGAGAAGAGAAAGTTGCGTGCTCAAAAGCCGTGATCTCAAAACCTACCGCTCAGTGAACAGGGTGTTTCTTGGGGATGATGACTGCTCTCACGTTTTGAATTGGATCAGGAAAACACAGGGCAAATGAAATCTAGCTCTACCTCTCTTATCATGTCTTTTGAAACATGGAAATTATCTAGCTTTTTGGTGTTGACCAATTAGGACAGGAGTTTCTTAGATGAATATGCAAATAACACAGGAGTTTAGTTTGTAAGTTTTGATTCTGTTATCTATCATAGTGAAAATGCCTTTTCAAAAATGCCACAATAGAATGAAAAGTCAGGTTTCTTCTTTGCCATGTGAGAAGCTTGGTTCCTGTTTTATAAAAGGCAGGCTTCTTCTTTGGCATCTCCCTCTTTGAGATTTGCGTAAATAATAGTACCTGGTTTGTTATTTCTTAATCTTGAAGTGTGATTCATGCAGAATTAATCTGAGATGTGTTGAGGACCATACTTTCATGAGAACTGTACTATAAATGCTCAGTCTTTGTGATTTTGCAGAAGTGCATTGCAACTATTTATCTTGTCTGCCAGGGGTATTATTTGCTGTCAACCTATGATGTTGGCTCACCAGTCTGCCAATGTCTGCTATACTGGTTAAGCATTATAGGACAGTACAAGTTTGGTTGTTTGGTCTGTACTGGTTACAGAAGAAATGCAGGGCAAATTAATCAGGTATATTTCTTTGCACTCTTATCTTTTGCCTGCCAAATGTCATTTGCAAAATTTGAACAGAAAGGTTGTTTTCCATCAGCGAGTAGAAGGTTGTAGGTTGGTTCAGCCATCACTTTGAGGATGTTTGATAATTGACACACATAACACCATCGAGCAACCTAACACATTACCAGCCAATTTATCATTTCTTGGCTTACACTTGATTTAGCGTTCTGGTCTATAGTGGCACAACTAATTAATTAGGTGAAACAACCTTTGACTCTTATATCTACAACATGTAAGAAGTGTGGCCTTTCAGCCTTTGTATGTGCTGTACATTGGCAACAAATGGTAGGAGTATGTTTGTAGTATCCTTTTAGAAAGTTGCAGTTCTCTGTTTCGAAGGCCGAAACACCTTTCAGCGTAGAAACACTGAATTTATATATAATTTGACCCATAATTTTCTTTGAATCAAAAGTGTACCTGAAAGATGCTGTGCAGATAGTCAACTGGACAACCGTGTGTCAGTTGTGAATGGTAATTAAATTGCAGCCAGCTACTGGTTGCTGCGAAGTATGAAAACTTATTGGATACTGAATAAAATTTAATAACAGCGTGTAGCATGAATGTAAGTCAATGGCTTGTACAAAATGACGAATGGTACAAGTTTGATAATGGTGTGGCTGTGGTTGCATCTGCACCTAACTAGTGAAGAAATCTGCCGCTTTCAGTTTTGGTGGAGATAGTGGCAGAGTACCACGATGTAATTCGATTGTGTAGAAGGCATGTCATCCGTTGGGGTTTAGGGCTGAAACTGCTTGCATGCATGGGACCGTGTCAGAATCATATTCCACTGAATTTGCTCCAAACAAAAAAAAAAAAAAGAATCATATTCCACTGAACTGAACTTGATGGTGGAGCCTAGATAGATATTATAACATGATGATGATAAAAGCAGTGTGATGGTATAATAATTCCAACAAATTATGTAGTGTGGCAAGTTGCCAACCCAACCTTGATGGAAAGAAAAGGAAAGCAGAGGAGATGACTATGCATCTTTTGTTTTGGTTCAGAAAGGAGGATTCTACATGGTACTATGGTACTGGAGCAAACGAGGAAAGCAGCACTTTGAGGCAGAAGCATATACACACTTATTTTATTACATGCACATAGTACTAGTTCATTATTGCTTCTCCTATAGTTAGTTTAGTAACAGCTAACAGGGCTGCATACCTGTATCTGCAATTGTGCGTGCATTATGAGAAACTGTCTGTATATACAAAGGAATGAACCTTCCTTCCAGGTAGCTGTTCATATGCATATATCCCAATAACTAACTGCATAGACAGGGACATGCATGTTTTTCTTCTTTTTTGTCCCCTGTTTTTTCTACTAGAATCAACCAGACAACCACATATGTGTTTCAATCACCCACTGCTCCGGTTATGAACTCCTTCAGGCGTTCACCTTTTCAACGACAGCGCTAGCCGGCATACGCATATTACAATAATAACTAACTGCATAGACAGTGACATGTATTTCTTCTTTTTTTTTTTGTTCCCTATTCTTCTACTAGAATCCTTTTTTAGCATGTTTTTCTACTAGAATCAACCAGACAACCACATACGTATGTGTTGTTTGTTGGCAAGGCAAGGGAGTTGGCCATGCATGAACATATGCAATTAAGTTGGACTGCAGGTACGAGGAGTTGTGAATTGTGAGGAGGAGGAATTATAACCAAGTCAAAGGGAAGGCAGGCCGCGTGTTATATTTGGTGGTCAAGCTCCCAAGGCAAGAGCGAGTCTTCTCTTTTGTCTGGGACACTACATCATGTTACCCTTTCATCTGTACAATACTGTACACTTAGTTGGTCAAAGATGGTGCCTAGCTTACCTAACCTGACTTAGTTGTGGTCACGATGCTTTTTTCTTCTCTCTATTTTCTTTTTACGTTGTGAGGTAAAGAGCCGGCAGGAGTTAGCCCGGCCAGCCGATATATTTACTGTCGCAACTAGTTTGTGTCATGCATTTCATAAAGTGGTCAAGGTCCCCATGGACGTGGACGATTCTTTTAGCTAATTTGTGGGCGTCAGATGGGTCCCTAGTTTCTAAATGAATACAAAAGTTCGTAGAATGAGGAAATGGTTCCTTTTTCTCATTTTCGATTCTAACGTTGTATTCCTATTCCATTTAAAAAAAACATATATGTGCATTTTTGCAAGAGTGAAATACACGGTTGGTCTTTGAACTTGTCCCGTATCATTTAGGTTTCTAAACTTACAAAATATATTTCGAGATCCTCAAACTTGTCACAACATGCGGGGTTGAGCTCATTTGGACCTAAGATGACATGTGCCAACAAATTTAATGACCTTGAAATGAACATTTGAGAGTTCTGAACTAGATGTGGATGAGCCCGAGATAAGTTCAGTTACTTAAAAGGACAAAACAAATTATAAACAGAGTTTAAGAACTTGGCGAAAACGAGTAGTGCAGCCGAGCACAAGCTGAAGACCGCTCATACATTTAATTCTTTTTTTTTTCAATTCTCTGCCCGTTTTTCATAGAGTTTCTCGTTGGAATCCACTCAAGAGGAATCTAATAAGGTTGACCACGGACAGCGCGGCGGCGAAAGCAGGAGGCCGGTGCCGTGGGGTGGGGTCCGGCTGTCCGTGGAACAGTGTGTACGCGCTATCTAGGACCACGTGGCTATTATATAAGCTCAGGAACCGCGTAATGCGGAAGAATCTGAAAAAAAAAAAAAAACACTTCATCTCGGCGGTCGGCGGCAGGCAGAAGCAGGCTCCCCTGCAACACAAGGAAAGGCGCGCCTTTCCTCGTCTTCCACCGACGGCGACGCCTCACCTGCACCCAACCTCAGGTCATTCTTCTTCTCCTCCTCCTCTTCCTCCTCCGCGCGCGTCGATTTCCCATCTCCCAGAATCGCGCTCTGCTCTATTCTTCTCTGCTCTGCGCGCCGAGAGAGATCTGCCCACCATCCAGCGCCGCCCCGCGCTGACTTAGCTTGCTGTTCGCGTCCACATGGGCATCTCTCACCCTCTCTCCGACGAGTACGACGCCCTCCGCGGCGCCGTCCTCTCGCCGGAGACGACGCCTCCCTCGTCGCCGCTCGCCCACCACCACCTTCTGGCGGAGCACGAGGTTACTCGGATGGACACGCTCGCCGGCATCGCCATCAAGTACGGCGTCGAGGTACAGTAGTATTCATCATTCATTTTTCTGTTCCGCCCCCTTCCCTTGCTGATTGATTGATGGCTTTGGTTGGTGCTTGGTGGTGGTGGTGGTGGAAGAGGTCTCGTCTTGTTTCCCAAAACTTCAAATTTTCCTCATTTCTTGCTACACGCAAGCAACGATATACTCACAATCTCTGTTCGTGTGCTTGTGCTTCGTGTTCGTCACGGACTTGAAAAGCTAAGAGATTGCTGGTTTTTTCACTTTTTGTGTCTTGACCCCCTTACAAGTAACGCCATGTTTGTATAATGCTCATAAGCTGCGTACATGGCGATCAGACTGATGAACGAATGGTCTTTGCGTCATCATCTGTCAACAACTAATGTTTTCCTGCGACTTGGTATTAACAGCGACACCAAGGGCCATGCATTTCCCCTTTTTCTTTTATAGATTCTTTTATTCACAGCTTCTTTACTTCGCTTCTAAAATCCTTATTTTCCAGTACACTACACATCTGAGTTCTGACATTATGAACCTTTTCTTTTAAATTTGAATTATGAGGCCTTTGTGTTTCTGTCTTAAAAGATCTACTTCTTTTATTACTTGTAGATATCTGACATTAAGAGGGCCAACGGTTTGGTCACTGACAGCCAGATGTTTGCACACAAAACGTTGCTCATACCTCTTCCAGGAATGCCCATGCCATCCTCTGTCAAACTCAATGCTTCTGGTCAAAGAACGAAAAGGTACATCTCCCCTTCCACGTGTGTGTTTTTCCTACTCAATCTTGTACACCATGCCCAAAACCTCTTAATTTAATTTTTGTTAGTTTTGAATTAGTTGCAGAGAAAGCATAACGTTTTTCACCCCTTAGAACTCAGTGTTGACACTCAACTGTCTATTACCATATACTCAAAACCCGGTTTATCTGCCATTGCTTAAGCTCCACTGATATCATTACAACTGCGTTTTGAACCATTGTCAGTAGATGAAACATAAATATATATATAATCCTCTGTAAAGAGAAACATAAATAAATGTGAAAATATTTGTGGTGACATCTTTATGAAAGTTTTCAGTTTGACAAGTGATACACTTGTGCATTCTGAACTTAAACTTTTGTGGTTTCTGCAGAGCACGGGCTCCAAACCATCGGCAAAACAGAGATGCTCTTGATTCATCCAAGTCTGGTCAGCTGGGGGCGTCACCTGCAATGAGTACCCTGCAGAGATACTATGGCCTAACATCTCAGGAAGGAAATACCATGGACCGCAGCACTGAAATGTCTGTGTACCGTAATAAGGGTGGCGGCTTCCAGAGTAACCTCAGTGAAACATTGTTGAATCCTTCTGCAGCTCCAGGCACGAAGGGTACCAACAGAAGCTGGGATTTTGAAGCCCCAGCTAACGGCTTTTCAGCAACGAATGTTACCAACGGGACCAAGGGCGATGCGGCACCCAAACCAAAGCAAGATGGTTCGGTGCGGCGGCGACAGAAAGTGGAAGCAGAGTCCAACACAACAGACACCCAGGATGATTTTCTAGCAGACCCAATTAAGGCGATCAAGAGTCTGTTGCCACGGCCAATTTCCAGTATCCGTTTAAACATGGACGCAGGCAGCGCAGATTCCAGCCAGAAGAGCAGCATGTCATTCCTTAGCGGGTTCAAATCTGTGACTGTGAGGAAGTCGCCAAGCGCGCCGAACTTTGCAGATGCAGAGAATGGGGTCTCAATGTGGTCGAGTGCAAAGTGGACCTTCAACCATGACTCCTTCACCCGACCATTGCTTGATGGACTTCCCAAACCAGTGTCAGCTCGGAGGACCAAAACTGCGTTGGATTGAACTGAATGGAAGTCAGTACTACATACAGGTTTGGGTACCATGGTCGCCACACTGATCCAGCTTGATGAATGATGAACCGTGCTGTGACTAGTGGATAATTGGTGGCAACGAAAGAGGTCACATGGCAGAGCCTATCTGCCATGCCAGTGCGATGGTTACAGTGCAGATTACGTTGTAAAAGTGTCAGTGCCATGGAAGCGACGGCTTAACTCCAGTATACATATGATACATCCATCATTTTTTTTTCTTTTTTTTCTTCTACCTTCTTTCTGTAGCTGTGGTGTTAGCACGTACAATCGGTTGATTTGTACTTCCTATAAAAAGGTAGGAACGCAGCAATACGATGGAGCCTAGGCTAGACGTATTGTGTACAACATGCATGTGTTGTTGCATCCGGTCCCAGACAGAGCATTGATACATATACAGAGATATTTTGATTTTCATCAGTACGACTGCTGTGCGACTGCTGTGCGATGGGTGAATCACTGTGATTTTCGTTACGTCTAGTGAATGTTGACTTTGGCCTTGTTTAGATTGTAACTTTTTACGATTAACGTTTTCGTTTGTATTTGATAATTATTGTCTAATCATAGACTACTTAGGTTTAAAAGATTCATCTCATGATTTATAATCGAACTGTGCAATTAGTTATTTTTTTAACCTACATTTAATGCTCCATACAAGTAACTAAAGATTGATGTCACGGTGCTGTTCTGATCTGATCTGATTGCAACGATCGACTGTACCTGCAGGTCATTACTCTCTCTCTATATATATTTGTTTCATTCACACGGACGGATATCCTATATATATGAATTGAAATATTGTACATGGACTGCATAGTGGAGTAGATTAGTTGTGTATGTACCCCATATGTGTGATTGAAAATTCGGCATGCATGCAGGTAAGAGCTGGATGGAGTTCTTTAGATAACTTCCGTTCTAGTAATAATCCACATGTAGTATAACATTAACATACATGGTAGTATCTATCAATGCCGATTGATCGTATCGTGTTTTTGCAAACCGTACCAACTTGGGGTGTGCTTTATATTTGTATTGGTGGAATGAGCGGATTATTTGTGATAGATTGTTATTAATTTTAACCGTCTGCCATATATGTGCGCGGTGTGGGGGTATATATATATATATATATATATATATATATATATAGACACACAACAGATATACAGAGATACGGAGGACAGAACGAAAACCAAAAACAATACCAATCTGAGCAGCAATGACGAAGATAGCAGCCTTCCTCCTCGTCGCCGCCGTGGTCCTCTCCGGCGGCGCCTCTACCTCTAGGACAGCGGCGGCGAGGCGGCACCACCACCACCACACCGACTACGAGGCGGTGTTCGAGCGGCAGGAGGCTGACCGGGTGGAGGCCCTGCCGGGGCAGCCGTCGGAGGTTGGGTTCCGGCACTTCTCCGGGTACGTGACGGTGAACCAGACGCACGGCCGCTCGCTTTTCTACTGGTTCATGGAGGCCACCCACGACGTGCACAAGAAGCCGGTGGTGTTGTGGCTCAACGGCGGGCCGGGGTGCTCGTCGCTGGGCACCGGTGCAGTCCAGGAGCTGGGACCCTTCCTGATCCAAAACCCTGGAACAAATGGCCATGAGCTCCGGCTCAACCCAGAGTCGTGGAACAGAGATGCCAATCTGCTCTTCTTGGAATCCCCTGCTGGGGTTGGCTTCTCTTACACCAACACCACCTCAGATCTCCAGAAATTTGGTGACAATCTCACCGCCCATGATGCCTACACCTTTCTGGTGAAGTGGTTTCAGAGGTTTCCGCAGTTCAAAGGCCATGATTTCTACATCGCAGGGGAGAGCTACGCAGGTAGGAGCGTCCTCTGATACATCTTACTGTTTTCCACGTCCTCTGATCGATCTTACTGGTTTCCATTGCACACAATAATCTGGATGCACAATGTGTTTACTCGATCTCTATGTACGTGTGCAGGACACTACGTGCCGCAGCTCGCCGAGAAGATCTTGGAGATGAACAAGAAGGTCCACAAGAGCCGCCACATCTACCTCAAGGGGTTCATGATCGGGAACGCCGCGGTCGACGATGCCTCCGACGACCGCGGCATGGTGGAGTACGCTTGGGACCACGCCGTCATCTCCGACGAGCTCCACTCCGCCATCGCCACGCACTGCAACTTCTCCAAGAACGACGCCGCCAGCGACTTCTCCAGCGACGCCGCGTCTAGCCAGCAGATCGACGCCTGCGACAGCGCCATGAACGCCTTCTACGAAGCCTTCGACGACATCGACATCTACAGCCTCTACACACCCGTCTGCACCAACTCCTCCTCGTCGTTGTCCCCGCAGGGGCGGTGGGGCGGCCGCTGCCATGGACAAGAACAAGCGTCGCCGCCGGCGGTACGTGTACGGCGACTACGACCCGTGCGTGGACGAGTACGCCATCTCCTACCTGAACCGCGGCGACGTGCAGAGGGCGCTGCACGCCAATGTGACGGGCAGCATCCCCTACAGCTGGGCGCCCTGTAGCGACGCGCTGTTCGGGCAATGGCAGGACTCGCCGGCGTCCACCCTGCCGGCGATCCGGAGGCTGGCCGACGCAGGGCTCCGCGTGTGGGTGTACAGCGGCGACACGGACGCCCGCGTGCCCGTCACGTCCACGCGCTACGCGCTGCAAAAGCTCGGGCTCGCCACCGTGGAGCCCTGGAGGGAGTGGTTCACCAGCGACCAGGTCGGTGGCTACACCGTCGCCTACCACGGCCTCACCTTCATCACCGTCCGCGGCGCCGGACACATGGTGCCCACCGTCAAGCCCGTGCAGGCGCGCCAGCTGCTCGCGCATTTCCTTGCCGGAAAGGACCTGCCACGCACGCCACCGGCCGCTGAGGATGATTCGTAGTGTAATGGACGTCCGATTGATCCAGTCGATTTAATTTGTTACAGTTTTTTTTTTTTGAAACTCGATTTGTTACAGTTACATTTATTTAGAGCACGAACTTAATACTATGGTTCTATAAACATGCAATGCATGTATATTTGTTGCTTCAGATTTATTTCTTCTTTTTTTATTCACCTTGTTGCGCGTTCACCTGAACGACTTGTGTCTCGAGGATTTATGTAATAGTCATGTCATCTATATTACATAATAATTGTGGTCGTCTTGTTCAGCTGATGGTCCGGTTGATGCTAGTAATATTGTCGCGCGCCAGTTAAAATTTGTGGAGTGCAGTATGTATGTAAACGCAACAAAAAATGGCTTGCAGTGGGTCGGTAACGACGGCAACTAATTTGCTTTGCAATAAGGGAGTATGCATAATCGATTGACTTAGATGCATTGCAGCTAAGTTTAACCGAGTATATATAAGAGTAAAAATAATTTTTATGTTATCAAATTAGCATCATTGATGTATTTTTATAATTATATACCTTTCACATGGTCCTCTTTCGTAGTATGTTTGGATATAGAGTTGATTGCTAGCTAGCCAAAATAAGTCATAGCATATCTAGAAGGAGTGCTATTTTTCAGTCTTCAACTATCTAGCTCATCTAGCAACTAATAACTCTAGCTCATTTAAACATGTCTTTAGTATTTTTCATTTATTTAGAACAAACTTATTACTATATTTTAAGGCGAGCCAGTATAAAACATGTACCTTTTTTTATTAATAAAGCAAGCCACGATAAAAGAAATAATATTTAATATAATTTTTTGAATAAGATGAGTGGCCAAACTTGAGATAAAAAAATCAAAGAACTACAATTTAGAACGAACTAGTACTCGTCTCATTATCTGTGATGCGTTAGGCAGTAAAGCAAGTGCCCACTCCATTCTCTTTTTTCGTTTCTCTCTCCGCCACGTAGAATTTTGATGATGTGGACTACCTTCCTACTGACTAGAACTCATAATACTGCTCTGATGTTTTCTGTGGTGATAAGCCGGTTGATACTATTAATGATGTCGGCAGTTAGAATTTGTCGAGTGAAGTATGCAAGATGTCGTCAGTTAGAATTTGTCGAGTGAAGTATGCAAGTAAACACGACGATTGACTTGCAGTGGGCCAGTAACGACGGCAAATAATTTGCTTTGCAATAAGGGAGTATGCATAATAGATTGACTCATCAGATGCATTGCAGCTAAGTTTGACTGAGTATATATAGCAGTAAAAATAATATTAATGTTATCAAATTAGCATCATTGATGTGTTTTTATAATTGTATACCGTTCACATGGTCTCTCTTTAGCTAGCTAAAATAAGTCATAGCAGCGAATTGACTTGCAGTGGGACGCTACCCACGAGAGTTCAAATCCTGGTACTCGCATCTTTTCCTGGGTTCCCAGGATTTACCGACGTTATGCATTAAGTGGTAAGCGATGTTCCCGTTGACAATGAGGCGCCAGTGATGACTTCGGAAATCTCCCAGATCAGTCGGCTGCTCAGTCTTTCAGAGGTGCTCATAAGGGTAGGGGTAGGTTTGCGGGCGTTATGCATTAAGTGGTAAGCGACGTTCCCGTTGACAATGAGGCGCCAGTGGTGACTTCAGAAATCTCCCAGATCAGCCGGCTGTTCAGTCTTTCGGAGGTGCTCATAAGGGTAGGGGTAGGTTTGCGTACGTGTATTCACAGGGGTGAGTGTGCGTGCATGTTGTGAGCGTATGCGTTGTACCGTGTCATTCTAAAAAAAATAAGTCATAGCACATATAAGTCATAGAACATCTAGAAGGAGTGCTATTTTCAGTTTTCAACTATCTAGCTCATCTAGCAACTAATAACTCTAGCTCATATAAACACACATTTAGTATTTTTTTATTATTTACAACAAACTTAGTATATTTTAAGGCGGGTAGTGTAAAACGTGTACCTTTTATTTGTATATATAAGTATTGCCAGATGTGGATACATTTTCCCGTAACATAAACAAAAAAATATTGTGTTTTTGGATCCATGTGTGATAAAATTTGTACAAGTATATACGCGCATATACTCATGGTCAAACAAACAATACTTTAAGGTTGATCGTTGGATTCGGTAACATAGGCTTCACCTATGGCTGCATTCGATGTTAACTCATCTAGAGCATCTAGAAAGTCATCAGAGAGAAGAAGATGGTGAAACATCTAACTACTATATAATATACTAATTTTATTTTAGAATTCTTACGCCTACTCTGGAGATTGTTGTGCCGAATTTTGATATAAGTTTTCGCGTTTCCCCTTTAAAAAGAAGCACAACGGAGTCATGAGCACATATAAACAAAAACACACATGTTTTTTTCCTGGCTTCGTCGATCCCTGAGCTCAGTAGTATATCCTAAGGCGGGTAGTGTAAAACTTGTATTTTTCTATATAATATGAGTATTGCCATATGCATGTGGATTTATTTCCTCGTCACATCACATAAACAAAAAAATATAGTATTTTGGATCCATGAGTGATAAAATGTGTATACTGGGGTATCTATACATACTTTTTTTAGGCCAAAGACCATTTAGCCCCGCTTTTTATAGAAAGCACGAGTGTTTATACTGGGGTTACAGCTTTACAAAGTCGTAAAGGATAAGTATTGCATACAAGATTTTAAAACCTCCGAGCACAAACAAAAGGGTTATAGCCTAAACTCATTGGCCAAGCACTACAAATTGAAAACTCCAGATCTTGAGCTACGCCGTTAGCCTTGCACGCTTAACCCCAAATGCTGAGAGAGTCTTTCCATCGTCTTCAGCACCTAACCTCTTTCCTTTTCCATGAGTAGTACACTCCATTTCTGCATAAACACCATCGAGCGATATACAATAACATCAGGACCTAAAATCACTCTGTTCTGAAAAACATACTCATATCGAATCAGCCATAAGCTCCAGCAAATGCAAGCTAAAATGTAAATCATCATAGGGCGTGGCACAACGTTTTTGCCTCGACTAAATGTAAGAAAGTTATCAAGATTAGTTGGGGTTATAATCCAGTGAAGTGCATCTCTAAAGGTCCACCGGCAGTAGTTAGCCAAATAACACTCAAAGAAGATATGTTGCACAGTTTCAATGTGCCCACATAGTTTACATTCTTCCTCTCCTGGCCAATTCCTCTTGACTAGTTGTTCGGTTGTTGGTAAGCAATCAGAATATATTGACCATAGGAAAATTTGATTTTCATTGGTGCCTTTGCTTTCCAGATGGCCATTACCTCTCTATTGTGTGTCCTTGGGAATTTGACTTCTATATAGAGTGAGGCTGTTGTGAAAACACCTTTCTTCTCTAGGCCCCATATGACAGTATCTGCCTCTTCCTGCAATTGTATATCTTGTATTTGTGATAACAAGGTTTGCCACTCATTTATCTCTATCATACCAAAAGTTCTTCTAAATGTAAGGTTTATCTCATTATTTTGCAGCACTTCATAGATAGTAGTCCCTTGTTCATGGCATATGTCAAAGAGATTTCCAAACAAATCTTGAGAGGGCATTGTCCTAACCAAACATCTAGCCAAAATCTAGCCTTCTTCCCATTTCTCACAATGTATATTAAACCTCTTTCACAGCACTGTTCACCTAATGAAGACCACTCTAGAATTGTGAAGCTCCTCTTTGTTTTGAACTGAAAAACCCTTATCTCCCATATACTTCTTCCTTAGTAGGTTACATCATGGATTGTATCCCCTCTTTCAAGTTTGTAGATCCATTTGGAGAGTAAACATTGATTCATCACCCTGGTATCTGTGAAACCTGAACCTCCTGCTGATTTTGGAGTAGCCAGCACCTCCCATCTCATCATATGATACTTTTTTTTGTCCAGGGCCATGCCAAAAGAAATTTGCTCTAACATATTCCATTTTTTGATGTGCTTCATCTCTCAGATAGAAAACTCCCATTACATAGTTAGGGATGGAGCTCAGACATGACTCAGTTAAGATCATTTCCCCCATATGATAGCAAATAGCTTTGCCAGGTTGGTACTCTCTTTTCAACTTTTTGGTATACATAGTCGAAATATGTGGAACTCATATAATATCTGTCCAGCATCACTCCCAAGTATTTTAATGAAAGTTCTCTTATATTGCAATTGAGTAGGTCTGTCACCTCTCGTTGTTCCTCTATTGTAGCTTCTAACACAAAGATTTCACTCTTTTCATAATTAATCTTCAAACTTGACATTGCCTCAAAATAGTATAACAAAAACTTCGTGCTACATATAGTCTCCTCATCTAAGTTTAGAAAAAGAACTGTGTCATCTGCATATTGAAGGTGAGTTAAACTGCCCTCCACCAAGTCTGGTACCAGTCCTCTGATTACTCTAGTATCCCTAGCCCTCTCCAACATCATTGACAGTGTGTCTCCAACAAGGTTGAAAAGCAAAGGTGACAGAGGGTCACCTTGCCTTAGGCCTTTAAAGGTCCTGGAAAAGCTCCCTGGTTGGCCATTTATCATTATTTCAACTCTCCCTCCTTCAATGACTTGCTTCATCCAATTGCTCCATTTTGCAGGGAATCTTTTCTTCTTGAGTACCTCCATCATAAACTCCCAATTGACCTTGTCATAGGCCTTTTCAAATCCAGTTTATACACACTGTTTTTTTTTGGAAGGGTATAACTAAGCACACACATGTACGTGCTTATGGTCAATCAATCAATGATTTGAGATTGATCGTTTGATTCGGTATATAAAGGCTATGTTCGGTCTTAGCTCGATTTTTTAGAGCATGTAGAAAGGCATGAAAGAAGCACCACGGAGTCATATGAGCACAGATAAACAAAAGCATAAATGTATGTTTTTTTTTTTTGTGAATCACACATGTTTTTTTTAGTCTGTTATTATGCCTCCACGGTGCCGTGCAATGCAAGGGCAATGAGATCGCCGATCGATCGGGGACGGCAACGCCCGGGAGCCAACCACCTGTCAATCAAACAAAAACCAGCCTATAAATAAAAATACGGAAATATATACGGCCCGAGTACATACATCTTTATATGTATGGCTGGAACGTTAGATACACGGCCGGTGCCCAATAATACGTCACGTGCTCAGCAGCAGGTACGGTCCAGATCTATTAGCCGCCCCCACAAGCAAAAACACGGCAACTTCCATCAACTGGCCGGCGCCGGCGTCGCTTTCCTCTCATTTAATTTCCGCGCACGTACACGTATACCAAACTTTGTCAGTCGCCCCCTTCGTTTTCTCAGGATTCATACAAACAATACTGCAGACTATTACGTGTGGCCTGTCATTGTCAGCCTGTGTGCGGCTGTTTGGGAGTCCTTGCGCAAATTCTTGATGAGAATCACTCTTCCTCTCGGCTAAACAGTAAAATTCAGACAAGACTCACTTTTCAATTTACAATGACATGAAAACTAAAAGAACCCCACTTTTCACTGCTCCATATGTAATTCTCCCATTAATAGTTACTACTTTCCACGCCTTACTCCAATCCTCCACCTCCGTAGATAAAAGGAGAGTTAGGAAATAAAGCTGTACCAAACAAACTCTTATGATTCACATGACACTCTTCCATAGAATTTACTCCTAAATCGCACCACAATGAACTGCGTCCAACTAACAAGGCCTACTAGCCAACACATGGCACCTGTATTTTTAGCCCGTGTATCTTAGACTTTGGCACGTTGTGTTTTGTCACCAGATTCAAATACTTTGGCACATGTATCTGCGTGTATCTCTAGTAGATATTATGTATGTAAGATGGTAACCTGAACCCAAGACCCGAAAGAAGATACAGGCCACACACGAGAGACTCATGGTGATGTTGAAGCTCAAGCTAGCGTGTGGTGTTGAATGACAACACATGCAACACACCTGCAACAAGCCGGTAGCCGGCCTTGAGCAGCAAGCCAACACATGGCACCTGACAGTTGACAGACACATCCATCAACCACCGCAAGCAACAAGAAGATTTTCTGGAAGAGGAGAGGTTAGCTACTGACGAAAACGCAGTAAAGCAAGGGGTGTGGTGTGAACCCAAAATGTCACGAGAAGTTTCTCCAGAAGTTTCCTTTCTCCTTCCTTGCTCCTCCAACTCGTTTTGCTTCCCTCGTTGCTCCTCTCCTCTACGATTTCTTGTGTCTATAAATACGAGGTCTCCGGCCGCTAGATTATATTCGTAGCAGAGCAGAGGCAGAGGCAGAGACATCTCCGAGTGCGAGTGGTGTGCAATTCAGCCAGCAATCGACTCACGAGCAAAGCAATTCAATTCAGCACTCAACAGGCTGTGTGTGTCACTCAATCGATCCATCCATATTCAGCAAACCATCCAGTCCCTCCAGAGCCATGGCCGCCGCTAGGATCGCCGCCTGCAACGCCTCCGCCCGCACCGACTTCGCCTTGTCGTTCGCGGACGAGCCCGCGCCGCCGGAGACGCTGGACGTGGTGCGCCGGCAGCGCACGCTCCTGCGCCGCGCCGCCGCGCTCTGCCTCGACCCCATCGCCGAGGAGACCGACGCCGGCGTCGACTCTGAAGTCCCCTCTTTCGGCGGCCGGAGCCAGGCCACCACCTCCGCACTGCCGGCGCGGGCTGCCTGTCAGAGGATCTGAACTGAACCCTCTCAAGAGTCAAGACATGAGCTTTTCTTTTGTTTGGGAGAAGACGTTAAAGCAGAGCAGCCAGCAGTGCAGTATGTAGTACAGTATAGATGGATGAATGCCTATGTATAGATGGATTATTAGTAGCTTAATTAACTAGCTCAAAGGAAAGCTCTTTCTTCGTCTACTGCGGACGCGACACGACGGCGAGCGAGCTCCGATCCTTCTGCGAGATGCAAATGACGGAGCTTCATTTTTGCCTCTTTTTAACTGTTCTATTGTTTACGGCTATTGTTCGTCGTCTTGTAGATGTTCATCCTTATTACCAAGCTATATACAGTATAATATTTGCCTACTAATTGCATTTGTTCTTGCACCATACTTTAATCAATCAATCATTAGTAACCTTGTGTCGCTATAAAACACTCAGAAGATGAGATGAGATGAGATGAGATACCGTTTTTCCAGCGTCGAAGGCGGTTTGTGGTAAATCCGCTTTCCGTGGCGTTCTTCGTCTCGTCCCCCACGCGAACGCGACAACCAACTCTGCTCCGATTCTCCTCCCGATCTTGCCGTCTCTCAGACATCCCCAGCTCAAAATTCTAAGCCCGCCCAAAACCCTACACCGGAGAGGAGGGGAGGGATGGTCAAGAAGACCTCCACCGCAGCCGCGCCCGCAGACGCCGAGGCCGACGAGCGCCGCCGCCGCCGCTCGCTCGCCTTCTCCAACGGCCTGCTCCAGCGAGGCGACCCGGCGGCGCCGCGGGCGCCGCTCGCGCCTTCGCCTGCCGTCACGCGCCTGCAGGGCCGCGACGTCGTGCGCCGGGGCGGACAGCGGAAGAGCCGCTACCTCTTCTCCTTCCCGGGCCTCCTCGCGCCAGCAGCCTCGGGAGGCCGGGTCGGGGAGCTCGCCGACCTCGGGACCAAGAACCCCGTGCTGTACCTCGACTTCCCCCAGGTAACGGGGGTCATTCAGGCCACCTGGCCTGGAAATGTCATAGACATGTCATTCTTTTGCACTGCACGTGCAGGGAAGGATGAAGCTCTTCGGGACGCACGTTTACCCCAAGAACAAGTACCTCACGCTGCAGATGACAAGGTCGGCCAAGGGCGTCATTTGTGAGGACGTCTTCGAGAGCCTGGTCAGTGTTGCCAGCGTTACTCTTCAGCTCTCAGCTATGTGCAATTCCTCATCATCTTCAATTGCTGAATGCAGCTATTCAAAACTCCTTTTCTTTTACTGCTTAGATTTACATGCATAGTATAATTGCCAATTAATGCAATTCCTATGCTGCCAAATTCGCTTCAAGCCACTGAAATCTCACTAGATATGCTACCTTGTTTCGATTTACATGCATAGTATAATTGTCAATTGATGCAATTCCTATGCTGCCAAATTCAATTCAAAGCCACTGAAATCTCACCAGATATGCTCATTTGACAATCATCTTCAATTGTTGGATGCAGCTGTGCAAAACTATCTTTTTACTGCTCACATTAGATTTACATGTATAGCAGATTGTGTTTTCTGAAGCATGGTGGATTGGAACAAAAGAAGATAATCCAGAAGAGCTCAAGCTTGAGTTTCCAAAAGAATTCCAAAATGTTTGTGCTGTTTTCAAACCAGCCCCATTTGTCTTCTTTTGCTCCCAGTTCACTATGTGCGTATCATATATGCTTATCCATTTTCAACTGATAGGATGCCACAACAGCAGACTGTGATTTCAGAGGTGGTGCAGGTGCCGCCTTTGATGAAGCATCTGCAAGTAAAGCTGGAAAGGAAATCGCAGAACCTCGTTCCCCCAAGTTTGCATCTGATGATGATGATGCTGTTGAGGATTCAGATTATAAGGATGAGAGCAACACACAGACTATGAGTGGAACGCCAGTTAGACAGTCTGCTAGGAATGCAGGGAAAACCTTGAAAAGGTAAGACCCTTACACACTCATTGGCCCGTGAAGTCAAGTGATTCATGAACTCCTTCTTGCTGTCTTTATAGGTACACAGACTTATCTTCCGGAGGTGATTCATCTGACAATGATAATGAAACTTCTGAGGTACCTGAGGAGTTGGATGAGAAGGTACATCTGAAATTTTACTGTTCTATATATAGGTTCAAAAACTTTAATGTCAAAATTTTGTCACACTGCGGCTTATTTTGCTTGCTATGTGTGAAGGAGATGGAGAGTCCAGAAATTAAGGATGAGATTGAAAGCGAAGACGTCAAACCTACAGATTCTTCAACAGTGGCCCTTTCTAGCAAGAAGGAGCCTCTTGTTCAGGCTACTTTGTCTAGCATGTTTAAAAAGGCAGAAGAAAAAAAGGTGAGAGTGCAAAACCACCTAGATATGCATTCTTGGGAGGGAAATTCCACACAAGAATGGTTCATAGTTTCCCCTCTATCTATCACTAACAGACAACCAGTATGTCCATAGCTTTAACCTAACTCGATTGCACTGCAGCAACACCACATTCTACAAGGATGTTTCTGTGTTAAACATGTCTATTTACATTTGTTGTGAAGAAATTTTAACTCATTATCACATAATTATTCCTGTTTTAGAGATCTACAAGGAGTCCTAAAGGGTCCCCTGCAACCAAAGGTTCTGTGTTTTATCACCTCTCTATGTTCCTTATCAATCGATGCATTCTGAAAAGAAGCTTTTTTGATAACTAATTTGTAATTGGCACTTATCTTTAGGTGCTGCTGCTAAGAAGCAGCGAGCAAGTCCAATGGCGAAACAGCCAGCAGGGATCAAGAAGGGTAGGTTCACTGTTGTGACATGCATCTTCTGTAGTAGACATCTACTGATAGTGTGCTAGCATTTGGTGTAAGCATCCAAAGGCATCTCCTCAGTTTCATTTGGGATGATGTGTTCTAGTACAAGTGAAGAACTCTATGCTTTTTGCGAGATAGGCTGTCAGTTTCATGTATATAGGCTGGGGACACTGACTAGCGTGTTTTCTGAATGCAGCTAGCGGAACTCGTGGAAAGAAAAAACCAAAGGTACCATTTTATGGAATTCTGTGTTGCTTGCCCTTGGTAGATGATTTTCAAGTGTTGGCCATTGTTTGCTTTCTCTATATAAATGTGCATTTGATTGAGGACCTTTGCCATTTCATTTTGTGTTACAGGTGGAAGAAGATGAAATCGAAGAGCTCTCAAGTTCCTCCCAGGTATATTGCTAGCTTGCATCAGCTGAACTGAAATGTGCATTGGGTCATTTGTTACCTGTAGCATTTTAGCAGCGAGTTTCCTTACAAGAAACTGTGCATTTTACTACATCATGTATACCTGATATTTTGAGCACAAAGGCTATGCATACTTACCTATGTACTTGCAAAATGGTACAGGATAATGCCGCAGATGATGATGATAGTGACGAGGACTGGGCCGAGTAATGCCCTTGTAGTTGAATCTATGTACTTGTGTACTTGCATGGGTACAGAAGGATGGGTTGGCGAAGCATGCATAACTGATGTGCGGTTGAACAGAATGGATGGATTGGGAGGATGGCACAGAAGCTGCTGTTTTCATCGACTGATTGGTTGGCCATGTCTGACGACTGATCTAGAATGTGGATACTATGATCTCTGTAGTCAAGCTGAGTTTATGAAACGGTTGAGCACATTGGCTAGGCAGAAGTGGAGTATTTTTCTTTATGTGACTTGTTTGTAGTAGAACACACGCACACATTACACACACGTCCAATTCTAGGTAGTTGGATTCAGTGGCTTGTTACACTCATTCTCATTCTCATTCTCATTCTCATGTGTGTGAACTATATAGACATCATTGAAGGTTCCAAGGTAAACAACATCATGCTGTATTAGTTGAAGTTGCTTAAAAGAGGACGCAAAAGCAACATTCTGAGAACAAGTTTATTTTTGCAAGGGTAAATCTGGAGATAAGACTAGAATAAGCCAAACACCAATTCAAACTTTGTTTCGATGTTAATCAACTACTGACGTCTGTCAAAAAAAATTGACAGTCAATTGACGTCAAAATAATTTGACAGTCAATTGATGTTCTGGACAATACCTGGTAAAGAAAATGAACTTCGATTATAGTCAAAACTTTAGAACTTTTTTTAAAAAAAATGAGTTACAAAAAGTATAGCGTGAAACTTAAAAAATAAATGCTCAAATATGTCTTGAAAACCACATCCAGAATTTCTCAAACTTAACATATCCTATAAATATATTCTGATAGAAAATGGTGGTCAAAGGCAGTTCAAACAGTACCAAAAAATGAAAGAAAAATTCATGTATTATTGACCAGAGATGAGTACTACAGAAGGGGCAATAAAACAGAATTCGGTAAACGCACATAGTGCACACAGCACAACACTGATTTCACTAGTTCACAATCGGTAAAGAAACAAAAGATGTTGATACAATAATTGCCGTTGCCGATCCGCTCGTAGCAACACTTGAATAAGCTGTTCTGGCTGCAAATAAGCTGGAATACTTACAGGCGAACAGGTTAATGTGATCATTAGAGTTGGCTATACAGTCCTTCTAGTTCTAAGGTTCTAAGAATGAAGGAAACGAGCACATCTTGATGCTCTGTTCTTAATATTGAGCTGCCTGACATGGTCTTTAAGCCATCTTGGAGTTAAACATCCGTTCCCGCTGATATAGAACATCATGACCTTGAGGATCCTGGCTCTCTCAACAAAGAACTTTGCGAAATCAACCTGTGGCTTCTCTCCTATATATGATTCCAGCACGATGGTCTTGAGGCAGTGGTCAAGACACTCGACAGGAGCAGATGGGTCGCAGTGGACAGCGTCTTTCAGACTCGTCTTCTCCCAGCTGGTGTAACAGTTGAACTAAAAATAACACCAACATATTATTCAAGCCAGCAGTGGGTGGTGAATTAAGAGTAACTCATACTTGTTCCGAGGTGTCACTTAGATCCCTGAATTATTAATGCATATATGTATATATCCTAAACATGCAAAACAGTAGTTCATGGTCCTACATTTGGGGGTGTTCGAGGACTAAATATGGTGCATTTTACCCATGAATATAAATCTGGCAGTAAAAAAAGGTCTTGCAAGAGGAAAAACCTTGATCTTGTGCTCCTCCAAGCAAGGAAAGCATGTTAAATAGGCTATGGCAACCTCCAATTTTGGCAATTTTGGCATCTTTAATGCCAAGATCTTGACCGTGGAGAATTGCTCTGCCAAGCTGATGTTATTATGTCCTGATGTGTTAGGCATATATATAATATAATACCAATTCCAATGAGAGCCGGAACGGTTGACAACAGGGACATAGTATATCTGAATAAACATAAATAAAATTGCAGGGCAGGAAACGAATGAAATGTTACCTTAAAAATTGTTTTGTCGTTGAGCGCAACAATGGGGAAGGCAGTCGCAAGGTAATCTATCATCTTGAGGTTTGTTGCACCGATTATCCTTACTGACGGACCAGTGTCCAGTGTGTTCTCCAGAAGGAGGTGTTGTTAGACTATATACAGGATCATTAGCAGTAGATCTAGCGGGTAAACATGATAGATACAAGATGCACATGAACATGAACACCTAGAACACTACACAGAGAGGGAGATGGAGAGGGTGAGATGCATAGACCAGAGGAGTTGGAGCTGGATCCGGCCATCGCGGGTTCGGTGGTGATGATCTGCACACGGGCAGCGACGGGTGGTGAAGATGGTCGACGCAGTGGAGTCCGGTGGCGAAGTGCAGTGGCGGTGGCGGAGGTGCTTCCCGTCACTTGCTGCGCCCCTCACTAGATCGGGTTTTAGGGTTTGTCGGTGGGGAAGGTGGCTCACGGTGAACCTCGTACTGAGAGCCTCCGGCCCCCACCATCTATTTGTAGCGCAGTGTGACAGGGGCCCTCCAGCCATAGATGGGCTAGGCGCCCCCGATCAGGGCGCGGTCAAGGGTCCAAAGTGGCCGTTGGGACACTTGTGGTAGAGATCATTCCAACATTCTCTCCCTTGATCTCAAATTATACGTTTAACTTTATACCTTTAACTTTTACCTATTCCATCACAGATTAATGCATAGAGCGTGCTTCCTCGTCACGGTCCATTGCCGATAGATTTCACAGCTACAATACATGTCTCTGTTCTGAAACAAATTCTTTAACTTTTAGGCCATTTACTGTCCAGGAGTCATAGGATTTCCCTTAAACTCATGCCGGCTACGTGTTCTCTGAACACGTTGGGTGGTAAGCCTTTAGTAAGCGGATCCGCGAGCATCTTTTCAGTTCTTATATGCTCTAGACTTATAATTTGATCCCGGACCTTATCCTTCACAACATAATACTTTATGTCAATGTGTTTGGCAGCACCACTTGACTTATTATTGTGAGCATACTGTACTGCTGGATAATTATCGTAGTATAACTTTAGTGGTCGATGGATAGAGTCGACCACCTTCAAACCGGGTAGGAATTTCTTTAGCCAATTCACCTGTCCTGAGGTCTCAAAACAAGCTACAAACTCGGCATACATTGTGGACGATGTAGTGACGGTTTGCTTTTTGCTTTTCCACGATATGGCTCCTCCTACAAGAGTGAACACATATCCTGATGTGGACTTTCTATCATCTCCCGCATAATCAGAAACTGAGTATGCTACTACTTCGAGAGAATCTGATTTTCCATATGTTAACATGAGGCCTTTCGTACCTTGCAAATATCGCAAGACTTTCTTTACCAATCTCCAGTGTTCAATTCCTGGATTACTTTGAAATCTGCCAAGCAACCTGGTAACATAAGCTAAGTCAGGGCGCGTACATGTTGTTGCATACTGTAGACTTTCTACAGCTGAAGCATACGGTACCGCTTTCATTTGATTGAGCTCATACTGGTTCTTGGGGCATTGATAATCCCCATATCTGCCGCCCTTGACTATTGGAGCAGGTGATGGACTATAATTGTTCATACTAAACTTCTTTAGAGTCTTCTCTATGTATGCCTTTTGAGACAGTCCTAATACCCCTTTACTTCTATCTCGATGAATTCTGATCCCTAGAACGAACGAAGCTTCACCAAGATCTTTCATATCAAATTTTGAGAACAAAAACTTCTTTGTCTCCTGCAGCAAACTGACATCACTACTTGCAAGTAAGATCTCATCCACGTACAAGATTAGGAAGATGTACTTTCCATTCTTAAACTTTGCATAAATGCAATTGTTCTCTCTATTTTCTTTAAACCCAAACTTTCTTATCGTATTATCAAACTTCAAATACCACTGTATTGAAGCTTGTTTTAACCCATAAATTGATTTCTTTAGGCGGCATCCCATTCGCTCTTTTCCTTCCATAATAAAACCTTTCGGTTGTGCCATGTAAACATTTTCATCCAAATCACCATTTAAGAATGCCGTCTTTACATCCATCTGATGTAATTCCAAATCAAAATGTGCCACTAATGCCATTATAATTCTAAGGGAATCTTTACAGAGACTGAAGAAAACGTCTTATTGTAATCAATCCCTTCTCTTTGCGTGAAACCTTTTGCCACAAGTCACGCTTTATATCTTTCAACATTCCCTTGGGAGTCACATTTTATTTTGTAGACCCATTTACAACCTAAACTGACTTAGGACGAGTCTGTTAAGAGAGACCTTAAGGAGTGGAATATCTCTAAGGATTTAGCTATGGATAGGAGCGCTTGGAGACTAGCAATTAACGTGCCTGAACCGTAATCTTTTTCTTATACCATTTATGTGTTCTTTGTTTTCATGCCTCTTTTGGGTTTCATCTCTAGCCTACCCCAACTTGCTTGGGACAAAAGGCTATGTTGTTGTACCCATTTACAGCCTACCGTTTTGGCTCCTTTAGGAATTGGTTCCAAGTCCCAAACATCATTGGAACTCATTGATTCATTTCATCTCTCATGGCTTCTAGCCACTTCGATGCTTGATCGCTTCTCATGGCTTCTTCATAAGAGGTAGGATCACCTTCCATATGAAACTCTTCAGTCTCATAGACTTCATAATAGTCAGGGATAGGTGACCTCCTAGCTCTTTGAGACCTTCTCAGCGCCTCCATATTTGGCACATCTTCTTCTTGAGGTTGTTGCTGCTCCCCCTCATTTGCGGCAATGGGCTCTATAGGTTCTTGAATGACTGGTTCCTCATTATCATACATTGTTGCCGTGGGAGAAGTAACAACAAGTGCTAGCACCTCAATGTCACGCACTAACGGCGTAGCAGCAACGGGTAACTCGAAGAAAGGTTCCTGAATCATCGGAGTAGGCGCGTACACCCGCTTCTCTTCAAGATCAATTTTCCAAGCTTTCGCGCTCCCCCTGATCATGTCGTCCTCTAGGAAGACAGCGTGTCTCGTTCTACAAACTTTGTATATCTATCTGGGCAGTAGAAACGATAACATTTTGACTTTTCAGGATAGCCAATGAAATGGAAACTTATTGTTTTGGGATCTAATTTCCCAATGTTTGGGTTAAATACTTTTGCCTCAGCAGGGCTCCCCCACACACGTAAGTGGTTTAGTGAGGGAACTCTTCCTGTCCACAACTCATATGGTATTTTAGGCACTGATTTACTTGGTACTCTATTGAGAATGTGAATGGCGGTTTTAACGCCTCCATCCATAAACTCAGTGGTAAGGTGGAATAACTCAACATACTACGCACCATATCCATCAATGTTCGATTGCGCCTTTCAGCAACTCTGTTTTGCTGAGGTTCGCTCGGTGTAGAATACTGGGCAACTAGGCCATTCTCTTGCAAGAACCTTGCAAAGGGTCCAGGAACTTGGCCATACGGGGTATGCCGGCCATAGTACTCCCCACCACGGTCAGACCGGACTAACTTTATCTTTTTGTTATGCTGATTTTCAACTTCAGCCTTAAATATTTTAAATTTATCCAACGCTTCTGTCTTTTCCTTAATTGGATAAATATAGCCATAACTGGAGTAATCATCTGTGAATGTTATGAACGAGTCATAACCATCCACAATTTTCACAGGAAATGGACCACAAATGTCTGTGTGGATTATCTCTAAAATTTATGTGCTACGTTTAGCACTCTTCTTAATTGTCTTTGTGTATTTTCCTTTAATACATTCTATACATTTTTCAAGATCTGAGAACTCTAATGGAGGAAGAATTTCATTCTTTACTAATATCTCTATTCTCCCCCTCGAAATATGGCCTAAACGACAGTGCCATAATTTCAACGATGCATATTGAGTTCTCTTTCGCTTTCTATTTTCATCCACAGACGAGGCTACGTTATCAATCACATCACATACGGAATAAACATGTTCACAAAGTGATAATAAATAAAGGTCTTGCTTCTGAGAAGCAATACCAACACGTTCATTATTACAATAAATCTCACATTTGCCATCTCCAAAATGGCAATCAAATCCATCATTGTCTAAACAAGACACACTAATCAAATTTTGCTTTAAAGAAGGAACAAATAAAACATCTTTAAGTAAAATAATGAAGCCATCAGCAAGCTCTAGTGGAACATCTTCAACAGCCTCAACGTCCTCCTAGACTCCATTCGCCACTTTAATTGTTCTTTCTCTTCTTTGAGTAGTCCTCGTCGAACGGAATCCCTGTAAAGAATTAGCAACATGAGTAGTTGCTCCTGAATCAATCCACCAAGTAGATTTACAATACTGTACATACAGGGATTCATTTACAAAGGTAATAATGTTCTCACCTCTACATTTCATGACATACTTTAAGTAGTCAGGACAATCTTTCTTGTAATGTCCTTCTTTGTGGCAGTAGAGGCACTGATCTTTGTTCACCACCGTCTTGTTTTGTTTAGGGTGGTGCTGCATGGGAGCTTTACCCTTGGCCTTTGAGGGAGAGTTGGCATTGGCATTTCTTTTCTTGTTATCTCTAACAAAGTTGAGAGAACCACCATTGGCAGCCTTGATTCTATGTTCCTCTTGCACACACATGGCAATACAATGTTCAAGGTTCCATTTTTCAGGTTGAATGTTGTAGTTGACAATGAAGTTTTCAAACTCTCTAGGAAGAGAGGCAAAAACAACGTGAACAAGGAAATCTTTCTCAAGTGCCAAATTCATTGGTCTAAGCTTGTTGTTCATCCGGTTCATCTCTGAGATGTGTTCTCTAATGCCATAGTCAGGTTTAGGACCAGTGTATTGTGCTGTCATTAGCTGCTTGATAAGTTGAGTTGCATAAGTCTTTGAAGAGCCATGGAATTGACTCTTTATCTTTTCAAGATACTCTGCAGCAGTATCACACTTTGCAATTGAGCCCATTATTGTTTGCCCAATTGTGTTCTCTATGACAGCACAACACTTTTTGTTAGCACTTTCCCATTTTTTCTTGTCAATGGAAAAAGCCAACTCTATCGGAGCATGGTCCACCTCTCTCTTGTGCCAATCAGCATCAGACTCACCATCACGCCTGACTGGCTTCTCAGGCTCAACAGGGTGTGGAGTGGTTTTAATCCAATCCACTTCACCCCACACAAAAGCCAGGTCAAGCTTCACTTTCCACTCTTGGTAGTTGTCACCTTTGAGCTTTGGAATCTTATCGATAACATCCAATAAGTTGAAGCTGAAGCTACCTGAAACCATGATCAATTTAAAGTGAGAACATTATAACAACATAAGAACAATAATTGCATGCCTTAGTTTTAATGTTGGTCAAAAGTAAAACATACAATTTCATACACCAATTCTACGTCACCGTTGGGCAGAAATAAAATTAATGCATGGCAAAACATCAATAACATCATAATATTGCCATTAATCAACGTTGGTCAGAATAATAACAATATTATAGTAACTTTAAAATTATAAATGTTTCAAAATTAAATTCTCCCGTTGGTTCGAATTTAATAATAACAACAATAAACTTTGAAGTATGCAGTGGAAAACGTTAACAATTGCATAATCATTTTTCCAGAAACTATAAAGTACTGTGCTATTCTCTGAACAAAAATTATCGTTGGACAAAAGTTTTGTAACACCTCTGGTGTTATATTAACTAAAACATGCCATGTCATCATATGCACTGCAAAGCATTCATGTTTAAGTCAACCTTAATGTGCATTAACTAAAACAAGTTTATATTTCATAGGTTGATTGAGTTTCTGTAATGCTTGTCACATGAAATAATAAAACCCTATTTTCGAATGCCCTTACAAATACTTAGTTTATACTCTATGTACTTGAGGTGTAAACTGTGTTTACACTAGTGCCAAGCATAGTGTATAAGTCTAAGTCCAACCCTAAAAATGATTTCCATATTTGAAATTAAATTTGGATTCCAAAGCTTATTCCTGAGTCTGGCTATTCAAGTTTAAATTCAAATTGGAAATACTATAAAAGGTTTTTCAAAAGTCAACTTGGTCAACCAAGGGTGTCATTGGGTCAATGACCTAAAAATGTCCTTGGATGATGTTTGTGATCACTAATAACCAACCAATTAAGTTAGAAACTAAATTGAGTTTAAATTCTATTTCAAAAACCCTTTATTTTAAAACCTAGTTTTACCCCTTTTTCCTAATTCAAAATCTATAAGGAATTTGAAGATACTCTAAAAAGACAGTTTGTAGATCTTGACAAGAGCTACAAAGTTGTTATATAAAGTTTTTCAAGTTTCCAAAAAGAATTTCAAATTAATTTGAAAATACAGTTTTGAAAATACCTGGAGAGCGTATGTGTACTAAAGAAATGGTACATGATGTGCTAGTAAGTTTGGGTGGGTATATTTTTCCCACTGATATGATAATATTAAAGGATCAAGATATAGATGTGATCCTAGGTATGAATTGGATGAAACGGCATGGCGCTGTGATAGATATCCTGAATAGAACTGTGAGATTAAACATACCCAATTGCAAAACTTCACTTCTTATCCAACTTCCGACACTTAAGAGGAATGTTCAAAAGGTATGTGCAACCTCTGTAAAAGAAATTGAGGATATACCAGTGGTTTGTGAGTTTCCTGATGTATTTCCCGATGAGTTACCTGGTTTACCTCCTGATAGAAATGTGGATTTTAGAATTGATTTGAAACCTGGTACTGCTCCAATATCCAGAAGAGCTTATCGGATGGCACCACCTGAATTAGCAGAACTCAAGAATCAATTGCAAGAGCTACGAGATAAAGGTTTTATTCAACCGAGCTCATCACCTTGGGGATGTCCTGCTCTCTTTGTGAAGAAGAAAGATCAAAGCTTGAGATTATGTGTGGACTATCGTCCCTTGAATGAGGTAACCATTAAAAATAAGTATTCTCTACCTCGCATTGATCTGCTTTTTGATCAATTGGCAGAAGCAAAGGTATTCTCTAAGATTGATCTTCGATCTGGGTATCATCAAATCAAGATTCGCCCAGAAGATGTTCCAAAGACCGCTTTTACCACTCGGTACGGTCTATATGAATATTTGGTTATGTCTTTTGGACTTACCAATGCACCGGCCTATTTTATGTATTTGATGAACTCAGTGTTCATGCCAGAACTGGATAAGTTTGTGGTTGTCTTTATTGATGACATATTGATATATTCTAAGAATAAAGAAGAACATGCTAAACACCTCAGAATTGTCTTGCAACGTTTACGAGAACATCAACTGTATGCCAAGTTTAGTAAGTGTGAGTTTTGGCTGAAAGAAGTGAAATTCCTTGGACATGTGTTATCAAGCAAGGGTGTTGCTGTTGATCCTAGTAAAGTAAAGGATATACTGGATTGGAAACCACCAAAGACTGTGCACCAAGTTCGAAGTTTTCTGGGAATGGCGGGTTATTACCGTCGTTTCATACCAGATTTCTCGAAGATATCCAAGACAATAACTGAATTGTTAAAAAATGATGTCAAGTTTATTTGGTCACCTGCCTGTGAAGAGGCATTTCAGAAATTGAAGAAACTAATGACTACTGCACCTGTGCTAGCACAACCAAATATTGAGAAGCCGTTCGATGTCTATTGTGATGCTTCGGGTATAGGTATCGGATGTGTGTTGATGCAAGAGGGGAGAGTCATTGCATATGCTTCTAGACAGCTGAAGAAACATGAGGAGCATTATCCCACACATGATTTGGAATTGGCAGCTGTTGTTCATGCCTTAAAAATATGGCGATATTATTTGTGGGGTAATAGATGTAATATTTACAGTGATCACAAGAGTTTGAAATACATATTCACTCAAGATGATTTAAATATAAGGCAAAGAAGATGGTTAGAGTTAATCAATGATTATGATTTGGAAATCTATTACCATCCTGGAAAAGCCAATGTAGTGGCTGATGCACTCAGTCGAAAAAGTCACTGTCATTGTTTAACAGTGAAGCCTTTGGATATCTCTATATGTCATGACATAGAAAAACTAGGTATAGAGATGGTGCAACAAGGCAGTTTGTCTAACACTAATGTTGAGACCACCATCAGAGATCAGATTATTGCTGCTCAAAGAAGTAATAAGGGAATTAAGCATATTAAAAAGAAAGTTAGAAATGAAAAGAATTCTTGTTTCACAATTGATGAAGCAGATGTCTTATGGTATAAAAATCGTCTGGTCATACCAAAAGATCCCGAGTTGAGACAAAGGATCCTTGATGAAGCACATCTTTCAAAGTTTTCTATTCACCCAGGCAGTAACAAGATGTATCATGATCTGAAACAGAGATTTTGGTGGACCAAGATGAAAATAGAAATTGCTAAGTATGTGGCTCAGTGTGATACTTGTCAGAGAGTCAAAGCTGTTCATTTGAAGTCAGCAGGAGAACTTCAGCCATTACCTATTCCAGCTTGGAAGTGGGAAGATATCAGTATGGACTTTATAGTGGGTCTACCTAGGACAACAAAGGGTTTTGATTCAATTTGGGTTATAGTGGATCGGCTCACCAAGTCCGCACATTTTCTTCCAGTTCAAACTACAAATTCGGCTTCACAGTATGCCAAACTGTATTTTGAGCGCATCATAAGTCTTCACGGGATACCAAAGACAATTGTTTCTGATAGAGGCACGCAGTTTGTCTCCCAATTTTGGAAGCAATTACACAGGTCTTTAGGTACTGATCTTTTACATAGTACAGCCTACCATCCCCAGACAGGAGGTCAGACTAAAAGGGTAAATCAAATACTTGAAGATATGCTGAGAGCATGTGTTCTAAATTTTCCAGAGAAATGGGATGAGTGTTTACCCTTAGCTGAGTTCTCTTATAATAATAGTTATCAAGAAAGCATCAAAATGGCACCATTTGAAGCATTGTATGGTCGCAGATGTAGAACTCCATTAAATTGGTCTGAGCCCGGAGAAAGAAGATTCTTCGGAGTTGATTTGGTAAAAGAAACTGAAGCGAAAGTTAAACAGATACAACAAAATATAAAAATAGCACAATCTCGTCAGAAGAGTTATGCAGACCAAAGGCGTCGACCAGTGTATTTCAATAATGGAGATCATGTATACCTAAAAGTGTCACCCATGAAAGGAGTTACCCGATTTGGAGTCAAGGGTAAGTTAGCACCTCGTTACATTGGACCTTTTCCAATTATAGAAAGATGTGGACAGTCAGCATATCGTCTACAATTACCTGAACAATTGTCGGCTGTGCACAATATGTTCCATGTGTCCCAATTCAAAAAGTGCCTCCGTGTGCCAGATAAAGTCATTGATGTTGAGGGTATTGAACTTGAACCTGATTTGACTTACTCTGAGTCCCCAATTCGAGTTTTGGATCAGAAGGATCGCGTTACTAGAAGCAGAACAATCGAGTGGTAAAAAATACAATGGGATCAACATTCAGAAGAAGAAGCCACTTGGGAATCAGAGGATTACCTGTTGGAGAATTTCCCAAAGTTTTATGCTTCTATCTAAAGTAATAATTCTTTCTAAAAGTTGTAACTTCTCTATGAGTGTACAATTCCTTTCCTTTATAAATTTAGAAGAAGTGTGTTTTCCTGACACATTTCTTTTTCCATTACTTCACTCGAGGCTTTAAATCTCGGGACGAGATTTCCTTAAGGGGGAAAGGCTGTAACACCTCTGGTGTTATATTAACTAAAACATGCCATATCATCATATGCACTGCAAAGCATTCATGTTTAAGTCAACCTTAATGTGCATTAACTAAAACAAGTTTATATTTCATAGGTTGATTGAGTTTCTGTAATGCTTGTCACATGAAATAATAAAACCCTATTTTCGAATGCCCTTACAAATACTTAGTTTATACTCTATGTACTTGAGGTGTAAACTGTGTTTACACTAGTGCCAAGTATAGTGTATAAGTCTAAGTCCAACCCTAAAAATGATTTCCATATTTGAAATTAAATTTGGATTCCAAAGCTTATTCCTGAGTCTGGCTATTCAAGTTTAAATTCAAATTGGAAATGCTATAAAAGGTTTTTCAAAAGTCAACTTGGTCAACCAAGGGTGTCATTGGGTCAATGACCTAAAAATGTCCTTGGATGATGTTTGTGATCACTAATAAACAACCAATTAAGTTAGAAACTAAATTGAGTTTAAATTCTATTTCAAAAACCCTTTATTTCAAAACCTAGTTTTACCCCTTTTTCCTAATTCAAAATCTATAAGGAATTTGGAGATACTCTAAAAAGACAGTTTGTAGATCTTGACAAGAGCTACAAAGTTGTTATATAAAGTTTTTCAAGTTTCCAAAAAGAATTTCAAATTAATTTAAAAATACAGTTTTCAGCAATTATCCCCTTTTGATTTTGAAACCCTAATTCAAAAATTATGCATAATCTGAGAAAACCTTGTATATGAAAGATGTTTGGTTTGAAAAACTTAACATTTCATAGTTTTGAAGATTTTCAAGTTTTATTAAAAAATCAAAAGTAATTTCAAATGTTTGTTTCTAGGGTTTTATTCCCTTTTCAAATCTGAATTCAAATTTCAAAATTTAGACAGAATTTGAGGATGTCAGTTAAAGGAAAAGTGTAGCTCTTGAAAAGTTATGCAAATGATATTTTTGGAGATTTTCAGGTTCTTATACAAATTTTGAAGTAATTTGTATTTTAAACTGAATGGCATTTCTGTAATTTCTGTGAACAGTATCTAACCCTATCGGCGCCCGCCATGGCCGGCTTCGCATCGCGCGCCGCCGTCCACCGCCGCGCCTTCCCGGCCAACCGAGCGCCCTCGGACGCGAGAGACTTCACCGTCGTCGTGTCACCTGCTCCTTCATCGACTTCATGCTATAAACAGCAGTCGGCCGACGCCGTTCTTCTTCTTTCTTCCTCCCGCCCCGTCGCCGACAACCTCGCTCCGCCGCCAAAATTCGCCGTCAACGCTCCACCTCTGTCCAATTGCTCCCGCCCAAAGCTCCGCCACTTCCTCACGGTCCTTTTGGGCCAGTTCATGCTTGCTCTCATCGCCCGAGCCACCCGCACGCCACCTTCTTCTCCGCGGCCGGTCAGCCGAGCCGCCGCGCCATCTCCGCCGTTTGCCGTCACCGGAGGTGAAAATATTTTACCTTCGACCTCGTAATCGTGTTCTCCGTGTCATCTTGCACCTGATGCGCACTTTGGTTTGAGCAGCGCATTACCGGAGACCGCCGTGACGCCGTCGTGCCATCGGAGCACCGCCGCCGCCATCACCGCCGACGACCGCCGCTCAACCCAACCACTCCGGACCTCCATAAACGTGCGCATCAGCGCCGTGGTGAGCTCCTGCGTCTATCCATGTCATCAATTTCATCCATCCCGCATCGCAGCCGCCGGCCACCGTGGCTCGCCGCCGGCGCAGCCATGCCGCTCCGCCGCACGCGTTGCTGCCTTGGATAGAGACCAGCCAGTGCCATCATGTAGTGGCCAAACCGGTCCGTTTAGGTACCCTGCGCATTCCAGTGACCTCGCCGTCGCCGGAAACCGCTCCGGTGAGTGACGCCGCCGCGCCCGAGCTCCGCCGCGCCGCCATGGCCGCCGGCATGGGTGCCGCCGCCGCTCCCCAGCCCCGTTAGCCACCTCAATCGATGCGCTGTGTCAAGAGGAGCAAGTAGGAGAAAACCACATCGCCGGAGACCTCGCCGACGGCGAGGAATCGGTGGTCAACCGCCGCGCCGCCGTCGGTCAGCGTGGAGTTACTGTGCTGATTTTCTTTTTCTATTTTCAGAAAATGATTTAAATGCTATTTTATTTGAAAATTCATAGTAATTCATATATAGCTCCAAAAATTCTGAAAATTTTTGTGAATGTTCTTTGTGATGTCATCTACCTAGAAAAAATATGAAATGCTAAAATTGAGTACTTTTTGCATATGTTAAAATTAGCCCTTTTAATTGAAAAATGAACTTTCAATGATTTTTAATAATTAAAGTAATTGGCTTTTAATTTTGAAATTTCTTTTGCCATCTAATTAGGCTAAGAGCTTTCTAAAATAAAATTTTGGGCTTAATTTGACAACTTTAATTTTTTATGCCTTTATTTAATGCTTTTAAATAATTAATTAACCCCTCTTAGTTAACTTAATCATTATAGGAGTTGTGTGACTTGGGATTGATTGATGACCTTAGGTCATTAACCCTAATGACCTTTGGCACTTTAATTAATTATTTGCGCTTATCTTAATCATGTCATTAGGGCTTAATTAACGTTATTTTATGTGTTTAATTAACCTCTTAAATGAGTTATTTAGGCGAAGTTTTGTCAGCCTGCAACTTTATCGTGAAGAAAGGTTGTACTCGGCCCCTTAACCTGATCATACACTCATCGAGCATCATATTTACTATTCCATCATGTAAAGCATATTAATTATCGAGTAGTTTTCGTTAACGGAGAGTTAACATTGTTACCCAGACCCGAAGGACGAGCAGATTCAAGAATCGGGAGTTGATCCAGAGTTCAATACCGTCTACCCCGAACATCAAGGCAAGCCCCGGATACATTAAACCCTATCCTATTTATAAAAGTTTTACCGCTTCAGCTCTGATATGTTGCATTAAGTGATAGGAGTTGAGTGAAAACCCACAAATTGCATTACCTGTCTTATTCCTTGTTCCTTGTTACCTGCTCAGAAGATAAGTAGTAATGCTTAGCCCTGCTTATTTATTTAATTATTCAAAGGCAAAAGAATGAAAAAGATGAGATTGATTTCTCTGTTGAAATCTTGATGGTAGTAATAAATCGAGTCCGGACGGCGAACTTGCACTGGGAATGGAGTCCTTCTGTAGTGTTCTCGTCTGTTGATGCCCTAGGTCCCGTCCGTTGGTGAACTGGTGATATCGAGAATTTAGAAATCCACATGCATGAAGTGGTATACAGATGGTTGGAGCCGTGTATGCCATGGAGTGACCTAGCGTGGGGCCAAAGAATCCCATCTGTGTCATAGTGTGTTTTACTGTGGGGTTTAAGTTCCCATGTATCTCGGTACGCTGGGCCGCAGAGCTCACGTGTATCATGTGGTGATATACGGCTGAGGTTGTTATCCCGGTATATCGGTGCACCTGGGGTGCTTCGGAGTTAAAGTCTCCGGTATGCTCAGTCACCTAGGTCCCAGCTGGGTATGAAAATAGATTTGAATCGCCGTTGCTTCTCGGAGAAGAAGACTCGATCGGTGTTCATCATCGTAGTAACAACTTGAATAACAATTAAGGTTCAATAACGAAGTTGGTTGATAATGGGAGATAGTCCCAGCAACTTCTCTTTCTGTAAAGCTTTTCTGCAAAATTTCTTATCTCTTACAAGCCTTACCTTGTCCCTCTAGCCTGCATCTCTTGAGTCTCTACCCTTCTCTTTCGTTGGGTCAGTCTTGTTGAGTACTGTTGTACTCAGGGTTTGTTGAACCCCTGTTGTAGGTGAGTTTCATGGGCAGGAGTGTTATGCATCCTGCTGCATGACAGTCATCGAGGAAAGCGACGACGAATAAAGATGTTCCGCTCTTGGGCAGAGCTTTTGTGTAATATTGTAATCTACTGCTACTCCACTACTGTTATGGTTTGTATAAATTAAACCTATTATTGTAAATATTTGAAAATGAGAGTTTTGTAAACTTATGTTATTATAAGTCTTCTGCTGTTTTACTCCGTTGTATTTGATTTATATCAAACTGTTGTAATCCTATAATATCTCTCTACAATGATTGATCCTGCTCGGAGAATCGTGGATGATTCGGGATTTACCCGACAGACTTTTTAAGTCATATGGAACACAGTCATGGTTACTTGGAGTTTGTTTAGATAATAATCATGCGAGTGGGCCATATGATTTAGGAGGTTCTGCCACAAGTTTGTACAGAGTTGCTCATCAAAATCAATTCAATTCAAGCAAATATGCATGAAACAAGTTTCTGGAAAAAGAAAAATGAATTTCTGATCATTTTTTACTTCTACTATGTGAAACAAACCCGAAGGCCCAGCTTGGGCCCACAGCTGTGCACGCTGGCTGCAGTCCAGCCCATCTGGCACAACGGCCCAGTAACGCGCGCCTTTGATTTTTTTTACATACTGTCGTTTGCAGCCCAGCTGGCAATAACGCCCGGCCCAGCCGCGTGTAGTCGCCCTCCCTCCTTCTCAGGCCGCAACCTAGGCCTGGGTGGGGAAAGTGGCCCGGCACACCCTCCCACTTGGGCCAAATCTGGTCCGGCCAGTAGCTGCCATTGATCTGGTGATCCCTAGATTCGACGGCTGAGCGCACATCTCATGGGATCAAAAACCCTGGCCGACCGACCACTCCCCCAAACCCTAGAGCCATTCACTCCCTCCCCTTCTCTCTGTCTAGTCGCAGTAGCAGCAGAGGTGACGCGGCCACCCATGGTGGTCCGACGAGGAGGAAGACCGACGCCGCCCCTGGCCCTTTCGCCGGTGCGCGCGCTCGCCCTAGGCCGAGCGCGCCGCCGTTGAGCGGACTGGGCGACGGTGCCCTGTGGGACCACGTGTCCGTGCGCACGGCGCACCGTGTCCAACGCTGCCGAGCACCGGCGGGCTGGTCTCTTCTTTCCTGCGCGTCAGTCATCAACACGGCCGGCGGCGAGGGCAGGACAGCCGGGCCCCAGGTAGGCAGCACCAGCTCGGTCCCCTTCTTGTTAGGGTTAGAGTATCGATTCACTTTTTCGATTCAAAATTGGTTTGGATTTCTGTTTCCCATCCCCAATCTATTATTTTAGGGTTGGGATTCACACTTTCAGATCGAAAAAGATCTCATTTCGTACCCAAAACTAGATCCACTCTCTAGTACAAGCGTCTGATACCATTGTTAGACAATATACAGGATCACTAGCAGTAGATCTAGCGGGTAAACATGATAGATACAAGATGCACATGAACATGAACACCTAGAACACTACATAGAGAGGGAGATGGAGAGGGTGAGATGCACAAACCAGAGGAGTTGGAGCTGGATCCGGCCATCATGGGTTCAGCGGTGAGGATCTGCACATGGGCAGCGACGGGTGGTGAAGATGGTCGACGCAGTGGAGTCCGGTGGCGAAGTGCAGTGGCGGTGGCAGAGGTGCTTCCCGTCACTTGCTGCGCCCCTCACTAGATTGGGTTTTAGGGTTTGTCGGTGGGGAAGGTGGCTCATGGTGAACCTCGTACTGAGAGCCCCCAGTTCCCATCATCTGTTTGTAGCGCAGTGTGATAGGGGCCCTCCAGCCGTAGATAGGCTGGGCACCCCCGATCAGGGCGCGGTCAATCCAAAGTGGCCGTTGGGACACTTGTGGTGGAGATCATTCCAACAAGTGTTCCAAGCTAGCAGCATCCTCGATGACTAGATGGGCCAGGTGTTGGGTGCTTAGCATGGGGCTGACCATGACGGTCAGGTACCTGAGGCTCGGTAGGGAAACGTGCAGGCGACGGTGGCCGGAATTGGCGTGAAGCACCAAAGACTGGATGCGGGGGTTGTTGGAGATGATGCGGTGCAGGAGGTCCTCGGTGATGGCGACGTAATGGAGTGAGAGGCTGGTGAGGCATGGGAAGCCACTACTCCAACAAGAGTTAGAGGCGGAGGCGGACAGCAAGGAACATCGTGTGAGGTGAATCACGCGGAGGGAGGCGAAGCGGAGCGCGAAGGTAGGCAGCTCGTGTGTCTCATCATGGATCATGTTGAAATGGAGTTACCAGCTCCTAGAGCGTGTCGAACACCGGCCGGCGGAGCCAATCGTTGTAAATGTCGTCGAAGGTTCGCTTGCTGAACCTTTGGAAGACGCGGAATCTGTCGACGAGTTGAATGTCCGTGGTGGCGAGGCGGCGGATGGGGCCTGTGTGAGCAGAGAGGATTTGGTCGATGAGCCGGATCCGATCTTCGTTGTGGAGAGTGGCCCCGGTGAAGCCATCGTCGAGGTTGAGCGGCGCGGCGCGCCACACGTGGCGCCAGCGGCGGGAGAGCACGGCGGTGCGGGCGCCCTCCTGGGGCTTGAGGAGGGTGACTATGGCGCCGAGGACGTCGTCCGGGATGCCGCTGATGAGATATGTCCCCTCGTAAGGGGCGGCGATCTCCTCCTGCTCCCGCTTCCGCTTTCGCTGCCGGTCCATGGTGGTACCAAGCAAGGGTAGGAGACTAGGGGAGGGGGAATGGGGAAAGTCCTTCCTAGACGAGACGAGACGAAGAGGAACCGTTTCATTCTCATCTTCGATGATGGGTTGATTTGTAAATGGATAATTCGATTGGTTCCGGCCCGGTCCAGCCCATCATTCCACATTCCCATCCTTATTTACTGGGGAATGCTTGCAAGAATTTAAACCAACTAGAGGTATCAGACAAGGTGACCCAATTTTCCCTTACTTGTTTTTATTATGTGGAAAAGGGTTGTCTAGTGTTCTTAAAGGAGAGAGAGCAAAAAGTGTTGTTCAGGGAATTCAGATCTCAAGCACAGCTCCAAACATAAATCACCTATTGTTTGCTGATGATTTTCAAGTGTTGGCCATTGTTTGCTTTCTCTATATAAATGTGCATTCGATTGAGGACCTTTGCCATTTCATTTTGTGCTACAGGTGGAAGAAGATGAAATCGAAGAGCTCTCAAGTTCCTCCCAGGTATATTGCTAGCTTGCATCAGCTGAACTGAAATGTGCATTGGGTTATTTGTTACCTACAGCATTTTAGCAGCAGAGTTTCCTTACAAGAAACTGTGCATTTCACTACATCATGTATGCCTGGTATTTTGAGCAAAAAGGCTGTGCATTCTTACCTATATACTTGCAAATGGTATAGGATAATGCCGCAGATGATGATGATGATGATAGTGACGAGGACTGGGCCGAGTGATGCCCTTGTAGTTGAATCTATGTACTTGTGTACTTGCATGGGTACAGAAGGATGGGTTGGCGAAGCATGCATAACTGATGTGCGGTTGAACAGAATGGATGGATTGGGAGGATGGCACAGAAGCTGCTGTTTTCATCGACTGATTGGCTGGTCATGTAGAATGTGGATACCCTGTTAAGCTGAGTTTATGAAACGGTTGAGTACATTAGCTAGGCAGAACTGGACTGTATTTTTATCTGACTTGTTTGTAGTAGAACACACACACATACACATTACACACACGTCCAATTCGAGGTGGTGATGGGGTTGCACACCTGGACTAGTTATTCTGATTCATCAGTCTGTGTCTTGTTCCTTTGTGTGGCTGATGGATTCAGCCTGTGTTTTTGATGGTCATTTCTCCAGGGGCAAGAACACTACTTGTTTCACTGATCCTTTACATCCTTTTATTGATACCCATAATCCTTTTTCCTTAAGCAAAAGGATTCTATGGCTCCTCTGCCTTCCGGGAAAATAAAACTGATGGCTCCTCTGCAGCCAGGGTAAAGGGTTGTACGGCGATTCTTTGCGGAGAGATATTTAAGAAAAATGTTTTCACGGTTCAGTATTGCAGAGGGCAAATCTTTTGAGCTGTAAACGTACTGTTAGAACTGAGACACCTGAGTTAATACATGAGTTTTTTTTCACCAATTCAAACTTTGTTTCGATGTTAATCAAACTGATGTCTGTCACAAATAATTGACAGACAATTGATGTTCTGGACAAGACCTGGTAAAAAAAATGAACTTTGATTATAGCCAAAACTTTATATCTTCTTTTGAAAATGAACTATAAAAAAATTAGCGTGAAAAAAATAATTGACAGACAATTGATGTTCTGGACGAGACCTGGTAAAAAAATGAACTTTGATTATAGCCAAAACTTTATATCTTCTTTTGAAAATGAACTATAAAAAAATTAGCGTGAAAAAACCACATCCAGAATTTCTCAAACTTGTAACATATCCTATAAATATATTCTGATAGAAAATGGTGGTCAATGGCAGCTCAACACACTACCAATATTTTTTTTTTTTGAAAAATTCAAGTATTCTTGACCAGAGATAAATATACATAGGGGGCAATGAAACAGAACAGGTAAACACACATAGTGCACCACAGCACTGCACTGATTTCACTAGTTCACAATCGGTAAAGCAACAAAAAGAGATGTTTTGATATAACAATTGCCGTTGCCCATCTGCTGGTAGCAACTCTTAAATAAAGATATAGGATTACAGAGAACAATTGCCTGCGTTCGCTTCAACTTTTGTGCAGCCGAAAACAGCAATTGTGCAGTGATAGTAGAGGGGCATTACAGCTGCTCCGTCTGCAAATAAGCTGGAATACTCGCAGCCGAACAAATTAATGTTATTGTTGGAGCTGGTTAAACATTCCTCCTAGTTCTAATTTTGGAATTAGCCGAGGACGAAAAACCATCTTCACGAAAGGAAACAGAGCACATCTTGATGCTCTGTTCTCAATATTGAGCTGCCTGCAATGGTCTTGAAGCCATTCTGGAGTGCAACATCCGCTGACACAGAACTTCATGACCTCAAGGATCCTGGCTCTCTCAACAAAGAACTTTGCGAAATCAACCTGTGGCTTGTCTCCTATATATGATTGCAGCACGATGGTCTTGAGGCTGTGGTCAAGACACTCGACCGGAGCAGATGGGTCGCAGTGCAGAGCATCTTTCAAACTCGTCGTCTCCCAGCTGGTCGAACCGTAGAACTAAAAATAACACCAACATATTATAGAAGCCAGCAGTGGGTAGTGGATTAAGAGTAACTCAAGCTTGTTCCTGAGGTGCTATTTAGGTCTGAACTATTAATGCATATATATCCTAAACATGCAAAACAGAAGTTAATGATTCTACATTTGGGGATGTTCAAGGATTATATATGGTGCATTTTACTCATTAAATCTGGCAGTAAAAAAAATGTCTTGCAAGAGGAAGGCACCTTGATCTTGAGCTCCTCCAAGCAAGGAAAGCATGTTAAACAGGCTATGACAACCTCCAATTTTGGCAATTTAGGCATCTTTAATGCCAAGATATTGACAGTGGAGAAGTGCTCAGCCAAGTTGACAGGAAGCATGCTCTTAAAAATTGTCTTGTCGTTGAGCGCAACAATGGGGAAGGCAGTCCCAAGGTAATCTGTCATGTTGAGGCTATTTGCACCCGTTATCCTTACTGACGGACCAGTGTTGGGCGCATCCAGCAGCAGGCGTTCCAAGCTTGCAGCATTGTGGACGACTAGATCGGTCAAGGTGTCGGCGCTTGGCATGGGTCTTTCCTTGACGGCCAGGTACCTGAGCGCCGGTATGGAGAGGCGCAGGCGACGGTGGCCGGAATTGGCGTGAAGCACCAAAGACTGGATGCGGGGGCTATTGGAGATGATGCTCTGGAGGAGGTCCTCGGTGATAGCGACGTAACGGAGCTCGAGGCTGGCGAGGCAGGGGAATTCGAAGGGCGACCCAGCAGCACTAGAGGAGACGGACAGCAAGGAACAGAGCTTGAGGTGAAGCACGCGGAGAGAGGCGAAGCGGAGCGCGGAGGCGGGCAGGTCGGGTGTGACATCGCCGATGGAGGACCAGGTCCTGGAGCTTGTCGAACTCCGGCCGGCGGAGCCAGTCGTCGTAGACGCCGAAGGGTTGCTTGCGGAACTCGCGGTAGACGCGGTTGTTGTCGTGGAGTTCAATGTCTGTGGTGGCGAGGCGGCGGACGGGGCCTGGGTGATGAGCAGCGAGGATCTGGTTGATGACCCGGATCCGATCTGCATCGTCCCCGCCCCTGCCGAAGCCATCGTCGAGGTTGAGCGGCGCGGCGCGCCACACGTGGCGCCAGCGGCGGGCGAGCACGGCGGTGCGGGCGCCCTCGTGGGGCTTGAGGAGGGTGACTATGGCGGCGAGGGCGTCGTCCGGGAGGCGGCTGATGAGATCCGGCCCATCGTAAGTGGCGGCGATCTCTGTGTTGCGCTCCTCCTGCTCCCGTTCCCGCTTCCGCCTCCGCTCTACCGACTCATCAGTGAAGACGATGCGGTCCATGGTGGTACGGTTGAGACTGGAGCCTCCTAGGGTTTTGGGTTCCCGACTCGACCAAGGAAGGGGAAACGGGGAATATCCTACCGAGATTCGATTCCTTCCCAGAGGAGGACGAAGAGGGAGGGAGGAACCATGATGGGTGGATCTTTTTTTTCTCCCAAATGGATATTCGATTGGTTCCGGCCCGGTCCAGCCCATCCCCACATTCCCATCCATCCGGGGGCCCACATCTTGCGGTCGTCACCATCATCAGAGAGGCGAGATTGCGGGAGGAGGGAGGAGATTCGAGGTAGCGGTGGGGGTGGGGGTGCATCGCCGGCCTCCTCCCGCTGCTGCTGCCTCGTGGGATGCGTGGAGGCATCGCCTTCCTTCCTTCTCTGCTCCCTCACGGTGGTGGTCACGGGCGGGAGGGGCGCCTCACCTCCTGCCTCCTCCTCCCCTATTTTGGTTGGTCCTCTCCTCCCTCCCCTTGCGCGTTCATCATATACACAGACTGACTATATAACATCCATTATTACTAGGTAGAATTCCTCCGTCTTCTTCCTCCCCGCTGCCCTGCCCTGGAACGTATCCCTCCTCTCTCTCCCTTTCTCTTTTGCTCGTTTCTTGCTTCCTTGCTTGCACGCACCACCATGAATCAATCAAATCAAGTCTCTTCCCCCGGCCCAGATTTCCACATCCGTGCCCAACCCCACGCGTTTTCATTCATCCAGTCCAATCCAATCTCTTCCCGGCCTCTGCAATCTCCCTCCCCTCCGGTGACGTGGGAGCGGGGTTCCTGCTTTCCTGGAACAATTGTTTCCTTCCTTCCCCGGCGATGGTGGAGACCAAAGCAAAAGAGAAAGGGCGGCGTCGTCCTTTTCCGCCGTCCTCGCTTTCGATTCCCCCACCGCCCACCCGTGCCGACTCTCGTTTTTTTCTTTCTTTTTTCTTTTCCTCCTACACCTATGCAGATTTACTCTTTGTTTTCCTTGCCTCTGATGAGGACTTGCTCGATGTTTTTCTTGTTTCCTTTCTAAATTCTAATGGCTTCCTCATTGCTTTCTTCTTCTTCTAAATTCAGGAAGCTGACACCACTTGGAGTTGCTGCCAACTACCGGGTTAGGCTGTCGAATTCTCCATTTGGCAGCCAGCCCGTGTCCAATTCCAACTCCACCGGTGCTAAAAAATAGTCATCTACAACATCAACAGCGAGAGCCAGGTAAATCGTCTTCCCTTCCTGTTACTTCCTGCATTCTTTTTTCATTCAGTTCTGCCGTTTTGTTTGTTGACCGTGACAAAGACGCCTCCACAACACCGCACATGATTCTTCGGTCCCATTCTTGGGGTCAAGGTCAAATGTGCAACACATAAATAATGTGGCAGACACCTAGGCCTTGTTGTTTCTAACTCCCTTCCTTCCTGTCAAGCAGGGCAGGCTGCGGAGACATAAATAACTCGCACAGGTTTCCTCCTTGGCCTGTCACAAGACAAGAGTACCATCCCTGTCCCTGCTGAGAGGTTCAGCTCCACGCCCCCGTGATGGCTTCCTTCTCGGGACACCTCCACCGCCCCCTCTCCGCCATGGCCGTCGCCGCCTTCGCCGCCGTCTCCTCCCACGAGCTTCCCGACAAGTTGTCCCACCACAGGCTTTCTGATGCGAGCGCGGACGCGCTTGCGTCGCTCCCGTCAACCAGGGCAGATGTTCCAGCAGCGCCTTCGGCTTCTGCCCTTTCTGGCGTACAGCTACTGCCACGCGATCTCCACAGCTTGCATCTGCTGAAGGCACCCTTCGCGTCTCTGCCGGTCATTCAAATGGTTTACCAGTATGCAAACTTTCCCAAGACCTCAGGACAGACTGATATGATGCCTGCGATTCCTTCCTCGCCGTCGGACGTGCTATACCGTTGGCATCTGCCAGACCCCAGGGTGTGTGCTGAGTTCCCTGACAAGTCTCAGACGGTCGTGGTCCTTCTTGGGTGGCTGGGCTCAAGGCAGAAGCATCTCAAGAGATATGCAGACTGGTACACCTCCAGGGGCTTCCATGTTGTCACCTTCACCCTCCCGATGTCTGACATTGTCAGCTATAACCTTGGAGGGAAGGCTGAGAAGAATGTTGAGATGCTGTCTGAACATCTTGCTGACTGGGTCAGGGAGGAGAGTGGGAAGAAGATTATTTTCCACACCTTCAGTAATACTGGTTGGCTTTGGTATGATATATGTTCTCCTGGATTTCTTTCACCGATAATGAACTCTTGTCATGATTTTAGTGCTTAATTTCTTCATTGTAGCTATGGCGTGATTCTAGAGAACTTGCAACAGCAGGATCCTTCAGCAGTGGACAAAATTAAAGCTTGTGTGGTAGACTCAGCACCTGTCGCGGCACCTGATCCACAGGTACAAATTTTAGCTAGACTCATTTAGCTCTCTGCTAGTATGATCACAGGAGCTATCCATATGATTTCACTTGGTGGTTCTGGTTCTGGTTCTTGTAGCTGTTATTCAGTACTTGTCGTCTGCATTCTTTCCCATCTGAATTGCAATTGTATGGCAGACAAAAGTTCCATCATCACCCCCCCCCCCCCCCTCCTCTTTCACTCCTGCTAGTATTTAGTCATTTGCTTCTTTTGTCTTGTTTGCTGTAGATTAACAAATCTGTTTGTGCTGTTTTTTGAATTCAGATTTGGGCTTTGGGCTTCTCAGCTGCCCTCATGAAAAAACGTAGTGTCACCACGAAGGGCCTAGGTTCAGATGATTCAAGGTCTGATGTCCTAGTTGTGGAGTCTAACAAGGAGCCCAAGCTGGGAGCAACAGAGGGGGTCCTACTGTCAGCGTTGGAGAGTTTCTTTGACGTTGTTTTGAACTATCCAAAGATCAACAGGTACACAGCTTGCCCACGTCTGCAGCAAACCATTGGGTTTCAGTCTTATCTTTAAGCCCTTTGAAGTTGAGTAGCCCTTAAGTGGGGATGGGGACATCTGTGACCTCTAACTAGCTGCTCACCTCATGAAAGTTCAATAATTAAATTTCTGAGTGGCTTTACAGTCACGTCATCCTCCACCATATACCATGACATATCTCTGTGGTAATTGACGGTTACATCAAGAGTAAAGTATACACGCTTTTGGTTCACAAGTAACAAGATGACCTTATAAATGGTGACAACTGTTGAGCTCATCAGCATGTTGGTGTCCTTTTTAACAGGAGGTTATCCGACGTGATGGAGCTTTTGTCTTCGAAGCAACCAAAGTGCCCCCAATTGTACATATACAGCTCTGCTGACAGGGTGATCCCAGCAAAATCAGTGGAGGCATTCATCGAGGGCCAGCGGAAAGCCGGGCGCGAGGTGAGGGCTTGTGACTTTGTGTCATCGCCCCATGTGGACCATTACCGGAGCAATCCTGGGCTGTATACTTCTCAGCTGGGCAACTTCTTAGAGGAATGTGTGCTTGCCAAGCGCTGTGAGGGTGCTTGCGCATCATGATTATTATACAGAATGACCAGTTGTTTCTCTTTATTTGTCCCTGGTCTTGAATTGAAATGCACCAGGGACACTCATATACGTGGGTTATACAAGAAAAATTCTGACCTTTTTTCCCCTCTTGTTTTACTCTGCCTTTGTGGGTAACCTTTTTATTTCCTCTCTCCTTTGTTTTAACTCTATTTGTGGGTGGAGTTTGGGCGCACAACTGTAAAAATGTTGAGGAGAAATAACCAAAAGAAATGAGAGGAAATTCTTTTTTATCGATTGAATGACAATCTGAAATTGCATTCTGATTATGTTACTGGACCGTGTATGGATGGATTGATTGATTGATGTGCACGGTTGTCTGCTGATTTATTTGTGGTGCGATTGATATGGTCGGCAAATTCTGTTTGTGGTGCTTGCTGCACAACCAACAGGATCCATATCTTTCTTCTTTCTTTTGAAAACGAACAGGATCATCTCTTTTGTGGTGTTCTTCATGCAATAATAATTTGTCGAAACATTCAAAATTTATTTTTTTAGAGGTTTTCAATATCATAAAGCATCTACGAAATAAATTTTATAATGTTTAGATTAATATTTTAATGCGTAAGAATCATGGTAGTTTTATTTGTTAATTAAAAGAGGTTATTCTAAATAATTTAAAATTTCTTTACATTCTAAGTTTCATATCTTTTATATGTAGAGTACATCATGGAGAGTTTTCAAAACAAATCCATGATTTTAGGAGTTCTTAATATTTTTATATGAAATAAATAAAATTAGCATATTATAAGATTTAATAAAAGACACAGAAAGGAGAAAACCATTTGGGTCTGAATCTAACCTATTTCGGCCCGCATACAGGGGACGATCCGTCCACCCTAGGCGTCTTACGGACTTCCACTAAAATTCCGACGCGTGGACAAGTTAACTCCGACGGCTTCGCCTTCCTGCGCTGGCTCGCTACTCTGCGGCTCTGCCTCCCAACGCTGCTAGTAGCTCCGGTCGAACCCGACTGAGTTTCTTCGGCTGACAAAGTCACCGGCTCGTGTACAGGAAAAGCGCCGCAATCAGTTTCCTTGTGGCGGGAGAGATTGAGAGCAATCACGCCACCGCCGCAGTTACATGGCAACTACGCATGCCATTTACAACACCAGCAGTACTCCAGCAGGCCATTAACAGCACCATGCACCCAATTTTTTTTTCTCGATCACCACCAAATCCTCCGAGGCTCTGGCCAAATCCCGAAATGCGGCGAAATCCTACCGCCCTCGCTCGCTCGCTCGTCATGTCGGAGACCGACCGCACCGGCAGGCTCTGACCAGCCCTGTTTGGATCCAAGGGCTAGAGCTAGTTTGAACCAAGCTAGCCTAAAAGTATCCAAACAGGAAGGCTAGAGCTAGTTTTTTGCAACCAGCCCATCGAAAAACTAGCCCCTAAAATGGTGATTATTTGGGCTAGTTTAGTGGGGCCCAAAAGTCAGATTCCCATCTTGATGTGCCCGCACACGATCCCGCTCGACGCCTGTGGCACGGTGTGGCACCTGGCCTGTGCGTGGCCGGCTTTTCCCTCCGTGATGCACTTGCGTACACGACCAAGCAAGGAAGAAAGCTAGCTAGCAAGCAAGAGGCAAGAAAGTTCAGTACGTGCATATGTACATATATGCGTGTATATATACAAAGCATGTGTATTCTTTTTTATATTCTTTTATTTGTGTGCGGGAAGAGGCTACATAAGAGTTTGCCACACTAAATCTGGCTGGAAAGATGATTTAAATAAAACAAATGATTATAAAAGTGCATTTATTATCAAACTAGCTCTTAGATCCAAACACTTCTTTAGCTAGAGCTAGTTTGGGCTAGTTTAAAACTAACTCTAGCCTCTAGCCTCTAGCCATGTCAAAACCCTACCGCCCCCGCTCGCTCGCTCGCCATGTCGGAGACCGATCGCACCGGCGGGTTCACAAGGTTCCTCCTCGCCCACGCCGCCGCCGCGGAGGACGCCACCCTGCCGTCATCCCCGCCGCTCCCCAAGCAGCTCACACGCCTCTTCCACCATGAGCTCTCCGGCGACGTCGCGTATGCCGCCTTCGACATGGCTCCTGCCCCGACCCCGGCCCACCTCAACCCACCACGGCGGGAAGCAGCTGGTCCCGGGCCCAAAGTTTGCTGCCTTCTTCCACGAGCCCGTGGCCGCGCTCGCCTTCCATTTGTAATGAAGTAGGGCAGTCTACGAAATCAGAGCTTTATAATTTTCCTTCACAAAATGTGTATTTACTCGTTGCCTGTATTTGAACACTCACATATATTATCCACTTATAATGTTCTCCTTGTCAGCTGCAAAGGATGTATCAAATCAACTTATCTCTCAACGACCTCTTGTCGTTAGGAATCCTATGCATCTACACCACCATTCCAAAGGTACTGCTTTATGAACTTGTACTTTCACCCATCAGCAAACGTTTAAAATCACCTTTGTTTTGTTCCTTCACATGCTATGCTAGCCGTATGAAGGGCATTGGGATGATAACCCTGGATGAAATGCAGCATGTGTTGCTGAGAACAAAATAAAAAGCAGAGAGAGAGAGAGCGAGAGAGGAGGCGAGGTAATGAATTGAGAGAGCTCTTGGCTCCCTCTTCCTTTCCTCCTCTCCCCCTTTTATAGGGAAGGTGAGAGGGGTTGCTTTTCTTTATTGCTCATGATAAGATTGATCTTTACAAGAATGCCCACTAAGGGCTACAAAAGGCGCCCCATGGTTAGAAAGATCTATTTTACAAGATTCCTTATGGTAGACTCAGAATCAAGCGCGGGCGGTGTTGTTGGAAAGAGGGCTCGAAATCCTACACCCAAGAAGCAAAAAAACATAGAAAACGAGCAAGTATTATTTTCGAACCTAAGAAAAACACCATGCCTTAGTCTAAACATCGCTTTCTCGCAATCAAGAGAGAATTCTAGGCTGCAGACCCTAGGTCTTCCTCCGGGACCTAAGAACGTAAAAAACACAGGATTCCTAGTCAGTTATGTTCCCCGTGATCATAACTGGCTTGGCAACATCCTCAACTATAGTGGACGTCACGGGACAAAGGATAAATCTAGAACATCTCGAACTTGCGAACGTGTATGATAGAACGAGGCTACCTCGTCCAATGGGGCTAACTTCTCATGACGGACTCAGAAAGCGCGACCGGTGTTGTTGGAAAGAGGGCTCGAAATTCTACACCCAGGAACTAAAAACACAGAAAACGAGTAAGTATTATTTTCTAACCTAAGAAAAAACCATGCCTTAATCTAAACATCGCTTTCTCGCAATCAAGAGAGAATTCTAGGCTGTAGACCATAGGTCTTCCTCCGGGACCTGACGGACGCAAAAAAGCACAGAATTCCTAGTCGGTTATGTTGCCCGCGATCATAACTAGCTTGGCAACGTCCCCACCTATAGTGGAAAGTCACGGGGTAAAGGATAAATCTAGAACATCTCGAACTTGCGGCCATGTCTCGTAGGACGAGGCTAACCTCGTCCAACGGGGCTAACTTCTCATGGCGGACTCAGAATCAAGCGTGGCCAGTGTTGTTGGAAAGAGGGCTCGAAATCCTACACCCAGGAAGTAAAAAATACAGAAAATGAGTAAGTATTATTTTTTAACCTAAGAAAAACACTATGCCTTAGTCTAAACATATTTTTCTCACAATCAAGAGAGAATTCTAGACTGCAGACCATAGGTCTTCCTCCAGGACCTGACGGGCCTAAAAAAATATAGGATTCCTAGTCGATTATGTTCCCCACGATCATAACTGGCTTGATAACGTCCTCACCTATAGTGGACGTCACGGGGTAAAGGATAAATCTAGAACATCTCGAACTTGTGGCCGTGTCTCGTAGAACGAGGCTCTCGTCCAACAGGACTTACTTCTCATGACAGACTCAGAATCAAGCGCGACCAGCGTTGTTGAAAAGAGGGCTTAAAATCCTACACCCAGGAAGCAAAACATATAAAAACACCATGCTTTAGTCTAAACATCGTTTTCTCGCAATCAAAAGAGAATTCTAGGCTACAGACAACTATAATAATAAAGTTAATAAGTTTTTAATAATTTTTTCCACCTAAGCGCGCGGAGAAAGGAATTTGGCACCAGATTTTCACTTGCAGAGGGAATTTTGCCGCCCCCTGGCCCGCGGTATTGTGATTAGCGAACAAATAGGATCCTTAACCTCCCCACCCCGCATAACCTCCCAGTCTCCCTGTTCCTCATCCATCTCGCCATAGGTGGTGCTGGGTCAATCGTGGCTGCCGCGCTGCCAACGCCGGCTGCCGGGTGGGAGGGTGCCAGGCCAAGACGCCTCCTCGCTAGGACTTGCGACGCCGCCATCCACGGTCTGCGCAAGGTAATCTGCCATCCACGATCTTCCTCCCCTGCCATGACCCTAGCACGTGACGGCGTCCAAATTCCTCTTCCTGTCTATCGCATCACGCCATGGCGGCCTCTGCGCGTGTACTGCTGCTGGCGGCCCAACACCTGTGCCTGCGCGTGTGCATTTTTGAATCTGTGCTAGGTCACCGGCTGCCCAGGCCGTGCACTGGTGTACAGACTGCACTTTATCTCTGAATTTCGAAATCCACTTCTTAATTTTCTTCTTTACAAGAACTTGTAAAATATCTTCCATTGATATGTTATCTGCAACTGATACAGAACGTAGAGTAGCATCTTTTTGGCAACTAACAAAAGCCTAATAAGTGTTCAATGTGACTGTAAAAGAAAATTTCAGGGTTCTATATACGTAGAGTATCATCCTTTCCTGAATATGACAAAATTTTCTCATGTGGTGATGTCGGCCAGTAATCTGATCTCCTAATTAGGCATTTTTATTATGTCTTGATCTACCTCTAGCCAACCACCTTCGTCTTGGATGATTATGTGGATCCTACAAAGCAAATTATTGAGACCATTTGGTCTAGACTCAGGAGTCAGTATATTCTTGAACAAACAGTCTATGTATCTAAGTGTATCAAAAACCACTTACATGTTGTCCTTCATTTTTTTCTATGACTCCACTAGCTAGTGCACTGTCGATCTGCCTATGTTAATGTATATACCATATCCAAATATTTGTTGATTGCTATGTGCTTGGCTGTCCATATATATGATTTGCTACTGCCAGGTGCGATGTCTACCTGTCCATATATTTGTCGAGCAGAAACAACAATTTGTACATAGAATTCCTGGACGAACTGAGGTCCATACATCTACACCACGTGAGCAAACAACTTCAAAGGTATGTTAGAAAGGCCTACTGGATTGATGCACATGTCAAAAAAAATCTAGAAACATAGCTAATTTGTTACCAACAACATTAAGCTTTAGTTATTTTGGTTCACTTACATAGCTTTCCGTGTCTTGTATTCTGTTACTAGTAGAGGTATAAAGGATATCCGTGTAAGATATATCTAATAGTGCTAGTTGTTCATATACCTCTATCACAGTACTTCTATCTATTGATTTTTTTAGGATAAAAAAATATGTTGATTTTAGGGGTTGTTTGAAACAAAGGATTTTCATAGGAAAATCAAAGGAAACAAAAACGGAGGAACGGGATGACAGGATCGCATTTGGAAAACAGGAAAGTAAACTTTCCTTTCCTATGGAACACTGTAGCTTCTTTGCAGTTTCACGGGAAAGCAAAACTCCACTCCAATCTCTTGTTTCTGATTCCTTCGCTGAAGCCCGAGGTGACCACAGTAACAACTCATCGGAAGCATGGTTGTCTGCTGCTAAAGAGGGTGGATGAGTAGGCGCACAGAGTACTAATGTGTAGTTTAATTATTCATTTTGCGCCGAGTGCATGAAGAAAGATATTGTCCAGATTTTTATTTGATCCCAACTATAGCAACATGGTAGTGACCCCACATGTAAGAGGAAAATGTGCAACTAACACTATATATATCATTTCATTAAGCACTAATAATGACTCTTTATTATTCATAGTCTTTTGATTCCTGCATTTTGGGTTCCTGCATTCCAAACACCCCTTCTTAGTTATTTCCTACGTTTTTCCTTTTTGTTTTACCACTACACGCTCATCCTATTCCTGCGTTTTTTTCCTATTCCTGTGTTTTCGATTCCTGCGTTCCAAACAGGGCCTTAGTGTTTTTTCTTTCCTGTAGTGTTTCTCTAAGCAGCAATAGTATCAGTCTTTTTCTGAGCAGCAGTAGTAACTACTTCTCTTTCTTGTAGCTACTAAAGTGTCATTTTAGCTACAGAAACTCAAGTGAAACTATGCGAAACTATGCCTGCAGGAGACGTCATATTTTTGTACACTCCAATCTTTATATTTTTCTTTTTCCCTATTAACTCAGCTAAACTATGCTTGACTCTTGACTATGTATTCAATGATACGTGAGACACAACCTAATGGCAATGTAGTCACAAAAAGAACTTAAACCAGTTGTGTTTGTAGGGCGGGCCCCAGCCCAGCCGCCTCCCCTTTCGTCTCCTCTCCTCTGGGCTCTGGCCCTTTCCTTCCCTTCGTTGATGGCGCCACCGCGCCCCGCCGCCGGTGGGTCAGTTCCTCCTGATCCTGCCGCCGCCAGGCCAGAGGCAGCAGAGTCGGAGGGCAAGCTTCGGCAAGGTGCAGCAGACGCGCAGTGGCTCCAAACCCTCTCCGAGCCCGAGCTCGTAAGGCAACCCCACGCACCACCGCTCTTTCTGAATTTCTGATGGTTTCCCGGCCGTCGATTGTAGCAGTTCCGGTTCCAATCTGAATCTACCTACTAGAGCAGCAGCTGGCGAGTAACCAAATGAGGTATCCTTGCTTGTTTGTTCAGGATGTGTTGTTAAGCCTGAGGGAGCTGGCCGTCACGCGGGCCACCAACGCCGGCCATCCTGCCCTCGCCGACACTGTCTTCCATCTCCGCGCGCTGCGGGCTCTCGGTATATCTTACTCAACTGTATTATGTTATAAATATGTAAATGTTCCCTTTTCAATTCATTTACCGTTTTCTCTCCTGCTGCTGCCCTGTTTTGCCCAGCAGCAGCAGCAACAGAGATAGAGATTGTTTTACCTGCTATCCCTTTTTACTCCTACCTTCTAGGATTAGGATTACGACACAGAGAAAAATACATTTGTGAATTTTGCATTGCTGACACCTGAGCTGACCTGACCTGACCTAATACTTATGCATGTTGTACAGGGATTGTTTTGGTGGAAGAGTTGAAAGACCGGCTGATGCAAAGCTCAGCTGATACAAATGTGCTGGACAGGCTTGCGTTGCTAAATGATCCTGAGGCCGAAGTGGTCAGGCCCAGCCAAGATCATCAGATGCCAGTGCCAAATGGTATCCACAAGAAACGGAAGCAAAGGCAGGTGCAGGATGGGTAAGCATGCATAATGACCGCTGCTGCTGCTGCTTGTATTCTGCGTTGTTACCTAGATTAGATAACACTGTAAACAAAATCTCTGCTTGATTAGGGGGTACCAAGACCATCACACAAATCTGCATAATAATCACTGCTAGATAAGATGATTCTCCAACTTCTGCTTTGTGGTGTTTGAGTGAATAAGCACTGCATCCACCCAAATTCAGTGGCATGCTCACTAAACCCCGCCCCAGCAATTCAGGCCAGTTAGTGTTGAGAACAGACAATTATATGTTGGCATTCAAATGCAGGTGGGAGGGAGAGGGTGTCCAAACTCCAAAGAGACAAAAAGCAAGGGAGGAGTGACCTCATCTCTGAGGATTGACAAGGCCGATGCTATTGCTGACCAAGTAGAAGCAGCAAACTAGAAGCAGAAAACCAAGAAGAAGCCTGACCAAATGGTTACTGAAGAAGCCTCCTCTTCGGTGCCAGTCATCTCAACATGTACCGTTTGAGCACCATAGCATCCGAAGATTGGCCCTCCCTCCCATTCTTACTCCAGCAGTTTTGACCAATAGGTTTAGCTTCACCGATTGATGATGATAATGATATGCATGCACTGTTTGTGGTTGATGCCCAATCTTGATCCTGTTTGTGCAGTTGGTTTAGATTGAATGGTGAGGCCTGAAATTTGCTTGGTTGTAATTCCGTCATTTTCTGTTTCCGCTCTGACTAAAACATATGTACGGAAAATCTTTGATCACATGTCGCCAATCACAGCCAGAAGCCCACACATCAGAGAATTCGGCTACCACATGCAACTAAACTGCCTATTGCAACATCAACTATACAGTATGTAGTAGCATATACCAGCCAAAGAAAGCATCTGGCTCCGACATGCTAACAGCCGATGCATGCCCACTTTCTAAAGCTGCAATCTGCACGAAACATCATACAAAATCTGAATGCGCAGCTTCAAAACAATGATATATACAAATATAGTTGATCATAGTACAACTTACACCAACCCTGGAAAAAAGGAAGATGGATAAAAAGGGATGCATTTCATCTATGAGTTATACGATGATGATTTACATAATTTCAGCTCTCCGTAGAGAGCAATTTGGCTATATTATGTCAACTAAAACAAAGCTAATACATTCACAAAGAACCAGATCTACACAAGGTGGTTTCCAGCAGCTAACAATGTACTTGCCATGTCAACATCTCTCAAATCTACCTGTAGCTGATCTCTTATTCAGTTCTCCGTGTATGTCTTCAGACCTAATAGAACTGGACCCATTTTCAGGTGCCAAAGAAATACCCTAGAATACAATGTCCAAGGTGCCGCCATAAACGGGACATTGAACATACCATTTTTAAGAAAGCGGGACAAAATCGATTATGGCTGCAACAAATCTTCAGGCTCAACGACGCGGGTACATATCCCAACCTGACTCTGGCTCTTTTCGTTTCACCACCAATCCAGAACTACCACCCTGTGACACATTCCTCATGCGTTCATCCACAAACATTGTCTGTCCCTGATAGGACACGGGCCAGTAGCTCCCTGCCTCCCTACGTGCGCCTTCAGATGGCACTCCATAATTGAAATCCATGCTAGGATGGAAGTAACTCAATTCATTAGATGAGGGTGGTGTTGCTCTGGTGCTGAAAGATGGATGAGAAATGCCGAGGCTTAGACCTGACAACGGTGGTATGACTGGTGCACCCTTTGCATCAACCAAGTACGGACTGCCCCCAGGTGCAAAGAACGCTGGGGGAAAAGGCATAGTGGGTTGAGATGGATAACTGAAAACACTATAATCAGGAGTATGTGCAAAAGACTGAGTAGGTCTTGGAGGAACTCTTGATTCAACACTTGGTCCAAGAAAGTTATGCTGGTATTGCTGCCCATGATCTTTCTGCCCTACAACTATCCTCTTACCCATAATTGTGACGGCAGAATGGTCTGACATATCCCTTGAAGGAGTCTTGACAGAAGACCTATCCATTCCTCGGACAGAACCATCAGCGATTGACATGTTGTCATTCAAATCGAAGTTTCTGACTGCAGGTTGCCTTGAAGATGAGGAGGAAGAAGGCTGACTCCAGTTGCCATTAAATTGTTGGCGATTCCACAATGGTGGCACATTGCTTGCAGTGACAGCATCTTCCTCATCGCCACATGAGAAATTAAGGTCAAGTTTCAGTCCTCCGCTCACACAAACTGCTTTGGAAGCACCCTTGGAAGGTAGGTCAGAAGAAGCTGGCAGGATTGCTGTTGAGAGTGGCTCACCAGAAGTAGCACTATCGCTGTCAGCTACATTTAAATCAAATAGCATGTTGCTTGTTTTATGTGAAGAAGCTGAAAGCGACTTCTCTGCATCAGGAGTCTTCCGAGGTGAAGCTGGTCGAAAGGCACTGGTTGCAGCAGAGCCTTTCCACCCAAGTCCACCTTCAAAGTGGAGCCGAGCTGGAAACACAGATGAGCCTCTTGAAGCAGCCACAGCTATAGGCATTGACAAATTGACAGAATTGCTAAGGACAGACTTTGGAATACAGTCAGTTTCCTCAGCACACTGATTTTCATTAAGGTCTAAGTTCCCCAGATCCACGCTCCGTGTATGTTTTCTACTCAACGGACCGCTGCCATCTGTGATGCCTGATCCATCCTCCTTATGAGATGAGGAACTTCCTGATTTAGCCTCTGTACTTGATGATTTATTATCATTCAGTTCACTGGCAACAGCTACAGGCTGCCGGTGTGCTTCCAGGTCAGGACTGTCAGCATTCCTGGAATTAGTATCAGGAGAACTACAAAAGGGTCCTCTGTAGTCAATAACTTCCCGCTCCACCTCAATAGCTACCAGACGTGCTACTTCTAGTGCATCTGTATCATCGTAATCTGTCAGTCGTGCTGATTTCTCCCCTTTCAATGCAGTGGATTTTGTGTCTTTTGCCTTGGAGGAGTCCCCAAAGCTTGACATACATCTTTGCGATATATAGTCACTGCTCGTGTCCACATCATCTGTACTAGATGATGATGTAGGTTCATCTTCTTTGCCGGTACTTTCCTCGGACAGATCTTGCAAATCACGGGTTACAGCTGCAAGATGGTTCAAAGTTTCAGCTGTATCCTTCTCCAAATGTAACCTACCAGCTGCTAATGGCTCAGACTCTTTGATACTCGAGCCGGCTGAAACAATACTATCCTCCAGACCTGTTTTGCTACTAGCAAATGGCTTGTCAGGTTTATTATGGTCTACAGACATGGCTGCTGGAGTCGAGTCCACCGGTGCATCTTGTCCAGTACCACTCTTTGCACTAATAGAGTTTGACCGGAGTATGCCATGGAGTATGCCATTAGGGAGCAGTTCTACATCATTGGAAGAAGTTGCCTTGGTGGTGGACTGCCCATCTTCTAAACCCACATGACCTGCAGATGTAGGGGATGTGACCAAGTTTTTCACATCCCCTAATGCTGTGTTTTCGTTTGATGAATTTGGTGATGTTAGCCCCGGGGGTTGCTTTGTTGCATCTGTATTGTCATTAGTCAGAGAAGGATCGGGCAAAGGTGCATCTGAGCAAGCTGTCGCCTCAGGTTTTGATTCTTCAGCAGGCTCTCTGTCTTGATCCGCTACACTCTGTTTCTTAGTTTCTGTCTTGTGGCTAGCTTCTGGAGACTTAAGCTGATCAGTCTGGCATGCCTCCTCTGCATGAAAATGCTCTCCATTCGTACCATGTTTTGGTACAGCGCTCCACTTGTGACGGAGTGCTCTCGCCTTTTGGTTGATCACGGCATTCCCGTGAGTAAGAAGGTGATCAACAGTAGGCATAACTCTAGAGGAGGCTGACTGCTCATTGCTGATTGGAAGAGACTCCAACGCAGTCAATATGGCAACTATAAGATCCTCCGCTGAACTGCTGACATCCCCAACACATTTTTGAGCATCCTGAAGCCAACGGTTGAGAAAGGAAACACCGTTTAGCTGAACGAAATGCTGAAGGCACTCGTCGTTTTTGGTGGATGCCAGTGTGTTGGCAGCCGTGGCGCACTGCCTTATGACGTCGGACGTGTTGATGTCGGTGGAGTTTTCCAGCTTGTGCATCTCAGATATGAGCTCTGCGATCCTTGCGACTGTGGAGATGCCATCCTTCATCTCAGTAAGAGTGAAGAAATCCTCAAGCATGGTGCGTCGGGGTGCTTTTTGTCACTGCTCTGGTCTGCTACTTTGCCTTGGGACCGAATTTTACTTTTCTTTGTTGGGTCCCAAGCTGACCTTCAGTTTGCCAGAATTTCCTGAAAGGAGCAAAGAAATTGAGTGAGCAACAGGCAATAATAAATGTAGAGAGAGCGTGAGAAAAAATAGTCTGTCTGTAAGAATGACATAGATATTGGATAGTAACGATGGACAATTACATATTTTATTATATGAGTAGAGCAGGAAACAGAAATAACACTGGAGCAGGTAACAAAGGATGGTAAGAGGTTGGAATACCTGCGGTGCCCTGGCAGAGCGATATCATGATCTAATTAAGTTAGGCAGTCCTTAAACAGCGACGAATGACTCGCCAGCGTTGAGGTTTCCCTGCGCAACAGAAAGCATCAGCACAAAGTGAGCAATGTCCTGCACTGTGTGTTTTTAGGGCAATTAAGACTGAAACAAAAAGAGGCTTTGGTCGCTTGCTAATTTTGAGAGTAGTATATCTGTGGCCGGTGAAATGAAATGAAATGAAATGCGTGGAGAGAAGAAAGAAGGGTAGATGTGAACATGTGGTTTGACCGGCGCCGAAAGAAAAGAAGCGGCGTTTGTTTCATTTGGATGGATTAAATAAAAAAGAATGATACACACACGGTGGTACATCAAATTGAGTGGACCGAGAACGCGCATGAGGACGAGGAGGATTGAGCTAGAACCGGGGGCGGCGCGGCGATGCGACCTCACCTATCCCCCAGAAATGAAAAGAAGAAGAAAAATTGCAGCATGCAGAGGAGGAAGAGGATGTGCCGCCGGAGACGAGGAACGGAAATTACTAGATAGAAAGGGAAAGAAAAAAACATGGTAAAAATTCCCGGTTAAGTTAGGTTAGGGTTTCTTACCAACCCAAAAAACGAGGGAGGACGAAGCGAATCGAAGGGTCCGTCCCGGCCGAACTGGGGGCGGGCGGCAAGCGCGGACTCCAGGTCCACGTAGGAAGAGGAGCTCAGCAGGAGAGCTGAGGGGGAAGAAGGGGGAAGGGGAAGGGCGGCTGGATCTGGAGGCAGGGGGAGGCAGGCGTGTTGGGTTGGGGTGGGTGTTCCGCTTCCTCGCGGGCGGGCGGGCGGGGAAGAGAGAGGAGAGAGAGACGGCGACGCAGACGAGAAAAGCGAAGAGAAGTGTTGTGGTTGTGTGTGCCGTCTGAGAGCCTGACCGTGCCGCCGCCTGCTCGCTTTCTGACGAGGTCACTCGGTCGCCCGCGAGCGCCGTTCCTCCCCTCCACTAGGAGTACTAGCTAAGCTTGGGCTTTCTTTTTCTTTTTCCATTTTTTTCGTTTTTTTTGACCCACAACAATTTTTGGTATCTTGTGGCTATCTCGTGGCTATTAGTCTAGCCCAATAATTTTTGGTATCGTTCGTGATCACAACTAAACTGAACTTGCGCGATCCCGCCCCGAGTCCTAAAACTAACCATCGGTCTTTGTTTGCAGACGATTGAACTTCTAAACAAGCAAATATTTGATCGGTTCAATTATATGGTAGGCAGATCGCCCAACCTTGCCGTCCATATTGGACTTGAGATGCAACACGTCGTTGGAATTACACATACCCCCACCTTGATCCAAAACTTTATTATAAGGTCCTCACGATAACATGGTATTATGGCATACAACAAAGGAAGTCAATGAATAAGATGTCACAAGTTTGAGTTTATTATATAGGTGTACAAAAAGACATTTGTAAGGCCCTCCAAAAGTGGGCAATAATAAGGTACTAAATAATGATGTGTCATAGATATTGTGGAACTACCAAGTAATATATATCATGCCATAGCTCTACTAATAATTAATAGAGTAACACAAGGAAATCAAATGTTACTCTCTCATGTCCTTCCCACGCCAACATTATCTTGAACTCGATGGTAGGCACTGGGTGGAGACTATGAAGTCAAGGTTAGGAGTTGTCGGTGGCCGGGAATGAAGAGCCTCACCCTCACCGCACATGAATGGACAAAAGAAACTATGGGCAGGGTTGGAAGAAGAATAACCTTTGTTGAATCCAGCAACTACAAGAAAACCCATTTGATTTTGGAGGACGTCCACCGTCAAGAGCTATGCAAAAGAACAAGCAAAAAGAAAGAAAGACTAGGGTTAGGTTCTTTGCGTGTGATACATGAAGAAAGACTATGTCTACAGTTTCAATAGTCTATTTTCAACTCAAATCTTTTTATTCTACTATGTTTTTTTTTGTTTCTACTATTCCTATAGTTTGCAATCTTGCATCCCAAAGAATCCTTAGAACTTTGCGATTTTTAAGTTGTAGGGGCGTAGGCACTGTGGATCGGCCGTAGCCTAACGAACTGACGCTATCGGCGTAGTCTTCTCGTTTCGATTATGGTAGATCAATCGCCCCAACCTTGCCGCCCACATTGGGTTGGGCTTGAGATGCAATAGGTCCTACAATTACAAATACCCACCTTGATCCAAACCTCCAATTATAAGGTCCTCGCGATAACATGGTACTATATAGCATAGAACAAAGAAACTGAATGAATAAGATGTTGCCGTTTTGAATTTGTTATACAACTATATAGAAAATATTATCGGGTCATACATACCATGGAACCACGGAAAACTTAAAATAGTCGTACGCTAGTTCAAACATTGAAGTAGGAGGGAACGGTGAAAATGCGAGGACAAGTTGATGGGTGCTGTACACGGGCTTTTCTTTTTGGTTTTATTGTCCGTATAAATCATAGCTTAATTTGACTTTGTACTAAATCAACTTTCTATAATGTTTTTTTGACATTAGATTGCTTTTATATAACTCTTGAGTTACGTGTTTTCAGTGTATTCATTCAATTCCGAATGATAATTAATATATCTAAACCTAAAATAAACTAGTGTACACTACTTAGAAGTTGCGATTTTTTAAGCTGTGGGGGGCGTAGGCACTGTGGATGGCCGTGGCCTAACGAAACGACGGTACGGTATCGGCGGCGGTCACATTCAGGGTTGGTGGAATGACTCGTGGTCCGCGCCCTGCTAATATCCATACTCCGTATGTCCGTCACGTGAAGTGGCATGGCATCTGCAGGCACCGGTGGATAGTACTACTACTCAACTGCAGCGCAGTCGCAGTGGATGTCGTGTCGTCTCTTCGGGAGTTCGGTCCTGATTCCTTAAACTTGCACTATTGACTGCTGACTGCTGTGCTGACCTCCCAATCACTTTTTGATTTTGACGGGCCCTCTTCAGCTGGCAGCTGACAGCTCACTTTTTCTAGCATGCTGCTGTACTGATAATATTCATTATTTTGATAATATTGATTAATTAATATTTACTAACAAGGAGTATGATAGTATCTTTTTTATGAATTCTCTCTATCATGTACGTAATCATGTTTAATACAGTAGTTTTGTTTTTACTGTTGTATAACAAAAATATAGTTCTGTTATCCTAAAACCATTCATTTTTACAAATCAGAATTCTTAGGCCCAAAGCTAGGACAAGCAGTCCGGGCCCAACCAAAGAAGAGGCCTTGACAGGGACCGAGGGAGAGTTCCAGTTACAGCACAGAACCTCACCTCACCACAACCAGTCTGCTGCTCAAGCTCAACAAGCATGACTTGTCCTGTGACAAAGATGCGAATGCGATGCGGAAACCCCAACAAATCTAGTCCAATCATTCAGTTGAATTCCTCCAGGTTCACATCAATCAAATTTACAGTGAAGCCAGCTTCCGAGTCATGCCCAGCGCCTTGAGGATGAACGCATAAGTAAACGCGTCCTCCTGTAATTTCTCGAACCTGCAATCAAAACCCCAGAAAAAATTACTACTCCTCACCTTGCTTTGACGTCTAATCGTCTATATTGTACACCAGCTATGGCAAAACCAACAAAGAACGGCCTACGCCCTCGATTTACCTTCCCGATTTGGAGAAGTGCCCGGCTCCCAGCTCACACTTGAACAGCAGAAGGTTGTCATCTCTTTTCAACTCCCTCAGCTTTGCCACATATTTAGCAGGCTCAGAGTACATCACGCGTGGATCTGATTCGTTATCATCAACAACACGAGTCAGATACCGAGTTAGCTACCACAGACAATGCTATATAGCAACTTGGAATGAATCAAGGGGGAACCTACCGTTTAAGCCTGCGGTGACAAGAATGTTGGGATACTCTTGCGTCGTCACCTGTGCCATGGACAAACAAATGAACCAGGGCAATGCACATTTCAAGTCAATTTTAAATCCATACTTGTTATGACTTCATCTAACGATAGTATTCTTCTTTATCATATTCATATTAATGGAACCAAGATCATCAACAATTCCTAGCTTTTTCAACAGTGCAAATTATCACATTCTAGAACAACACTACATATTCATGCATCCACAGGTCTAAAACAACAAATAAAAGGGAAAACAACAGGCAATGTCACTAATATACTCCTTCAGCACTATTTCACCAGGAATAAGCATCATCCTATCTTCCTACCCTAGTATATATTTGAACTAGACATAAAGAATTGCACTTACATTGTCAACAGGAGAATATGATTTCATGTAATAATAGTATTCTTCTTTTCTTGGATCACCCCACTCCTGAACCAAAGACAACAACACACGGATTGATAAGAACTAGTAACAAATAGATAGATAACTAGGGGCTTAATTGGTTGGCTACCAATTTTTGCCCAACCAATATCATGGCAAGACAAAGTTATGGCTTGCCAAAATTAAGGTTGCCAAAATTAGGGCAAAAAACTTAGGTGTGCATTTGGTTGACTACCAAAATTAAGGTTTTCCAATTTTCTCTTTTATATAGTTTAAGAACTTTCTAAAAACTTGCCAAAATTTTGGCCATAAACAATGGTGTGCCAATTCTATGGAATGAACCAATTGATGACTTCAAGTTTTGGCATACCATCGTTTTGGTTGGGCAAAAATTGGTAGCCAACCAATCAGACCCTGGAATAAAAGGGGAAAGTATGCAACTCGTATAAAGCATTTCAATTTGCAATTGTCATGGTAACATCCCTATCGTGCAAGTGGTATATATTCCATTCTTATTTCCAGGCACAAGGCATAATAAAATAAATAGATAAGTCAAAAACATAAAGTGTTGAAATTATAAACGAATGTTTATATAGCAAGGAATCATCATATCCTAGCCCTGATACCTGCCCAAGTACAGTGTACAAGTATTTTGTCCCAGTCTGGACTAATATGGCCCAACCCAACTGAAGCTTAAGACTATTCAGGTATTCAAAAGGTTGTATTCCTTTAGTGTTTTGGTGAATAACAATCGGTATTGATTTACTTGATGGTTCATCCAAATTTCATCAGTAGCAAACAGGCACCAAAGAACATTTCTAAAAAGGGCCCATAACTCCATATCTTATTCTTGCTAACAATAAAAATTACAATAAACATGGAATTAGTAATAACACAATAGAGGAAATGTATACCTCCCATTCAGCTGTTGTCAATGGGATAGTTGGATCAAGCATAGTTGTGACAACATCAACAAAAGGCACTCCAGCAACAGCGGCCCTGAATAAGTCAGGCCTCATATTTAGGACAGCACCCATCAATAAGCCACCTGCGCTTCTGCCATTGATGCAAAGCTTTTCCTTGGAACAGTATTTGTTTTTTATCAAGTGCTCAGCACAATCAATGAAATCTGTGAAAGTGTTTTTCTTCTTCAATAGTTTCCCATCCTCGTACCACTTCCGGCCCATTTCACCACCACCGCGGATATGAGCTATCACATATATAAAGCCCCTATCTACCAGAGAGAATGTTGACTCTCTGAAAGTAGGATCTATGCATATCTGTAGCCAAAAGAACAGAGAAAATAAGAGCAAAGTTCTGTTATGTTTATTGTTGATCAAACCTAGAACCATCTGATAATCTTGATGCAAAGTTGCCACATACAGTTGCTACTAGCTAAGACCTTACTGGGTCCTGACAAGGAATCTTTCTGGTATCAAAGTTTAAAGTATATCATTCAGCAAGGAAACACTAGAATAACTGAATGCAAAGGAATTGTTGTCAATTGAAAAACAATGATGAATAACAGCAATTATCGAATGAATGTATGATGGCACATTAGCAAAAAACCAAGTATAGTCTGTACATGCTGCACATATATAAAAGAACACAAACTTTCAAATGAATCATTTGGATCCCAAGATGACCAAAGGAAGTTGACATAAACTATCAGCCTGCTCAGCAGCACTTGCTGTGGCTGCAGCTGCCACAAGCCACTGCTACAGTAGAAGCATGTGTTTAGGACGGCAGCACAGCTGCAGTGAGCACAGCATACATACCAATCTTGTTCAAACAGAATGTACCTCGTAGGAGCCATAGCCATAGAGTAGCATAGGGTCGGAGCCATCAAGCTTCACAAGATCTTTTCTGTATAGGATGGACATGGGGATCTGAGTGCCATCAACAGCAGTAGCCCATTTTCTTTCTGTTACATAATTTGATGCATCAAATCCGCCTAAAACCTAAAGAATATCAAGAAGATGAGATTGCCAGGGTTTGTAAAAATAAATAAAAATAAATCAAGAAGATCAGATCGCCATGATAGCTTACAGTACGGATCTTCTTCAGCACAGACACCCCTGAATCCATATCATAGTCGTAAACAGAAGGTGGGGTCCTCATTGAACTATAATGAAATCGAAGAACAGATGAATGAAACTGAGACTCCTCAGGGTCCACAGAATATGTTGGATCAATAAAACCAAGGGCTTGACCTCCCTGAAGTTGTCCAATTGACTCTCCAATAGCAGGTAGCCGATATACAGTTACTTTGGGAAGGCCATTCTCACGCTCATATACAGCAATATGGTTGTCAAAGAGCCGGAAGTCCTGTATTTTCACACTGAAGAGAGTTTCAGTTCGATGCGATTTTGATGTGTTATGTACTTTTTTTGTCAACTGACAATGCATTTTTGAATAACATGCATCCATTGCTACTAAGAGCAAAACATAAACAACAAAAATTGTAAAACATGTAAAAGTGCAGGATGAATCACTTAATTAGTAGCTTCATGCAAATTTCTATCAGCTGCAGTTTCCTTGAACCCTGGCATATCACTGACAGAGCGTCAAGCCTGTTACATTGAGCCTAACTCAACAAACCGAGGAAGTAGTGGTAACAAAAGTTCATAACCTTTGATTACCATCTTATCAAAACGAACCATAATCCAAAAGCTAAGGTTGGTATGGTAAAGTCAAACTATTTGCAAATTGCTTTGCTCCCATTCCTTCATAATCTTACAACTGTAGCAATAAAATTTTGGAAATACAGTGAAATAATCAAACAGTAACTGGTTGGAAGTTGGAACCCACAAGTTTGAAAGTTTCATGCTCTAGCTGGCAACACAAATAGTATCAATCAGTAACAAGCAGCAAAGGTCAAAGAATGCACCCCTTTCCTGCTTTTCTCAAATGTCAAAGAACTTTCAAAAATTAAAGGTCTATGCTGCAGCAGCAAAGTATCCACTACGGTTCCAGTATTCATTCAGAAAACACAATTAATATCAAGAAGAAACTGATACTTGCACTATAAAATGGTTATGCAAACTTTTATAGATTATTCCTCATTAATTAAGAGCAAGTTAGCAAAGACATACAAATTAAATCAGTTAGTCTAAATCTGTTCCCCAAAAAGTGTGATACTGTGTACATTACATATCAAGCACAAAAATGTCTTCTGAAACTTGTATGACAATAATGTAAGTACCTTTCTCTATGTGGTATCAGTATAGTAGTCTCAGCTACATTATCCAGTGGGCAAGCAACCAATTCAGAATTGTAGAACTCATCACTTCGCCTCTTAATAAAGAAATGATTTCCACGATGGCTAGCTGTTGTATCAATGCCATACACACGAGGTGTCAAAACAGCAAGTTCCTTGTTCTGCTTGGATATGTCCAGGTAGAATATAAAGCTTGTATTTTTGCTTCCAGATTCAACAAATAAATATCTCTTGCTTTCAGAAGCATGAAGGCCTAGAGAAAATGTGTCATCTTTCTCATGATACAGATAAGCATCACTTGATTGATCAGACCCTAACTTATGTAGCCATACCTGCAAAAGAAATTACAAAGGTAAGATATGTAATAATAAAAAACACTACAAACAATAAAATAAAAGGATCCAATAACATAGCATCTATAGGCACAACAATCATAACTAAGCAATCTAAAAAAGCCACCAGAAGTTTCAACTGAACTTGCAAAACAAGGGGCATGCCATGTAGGAGTTAGAAGAAGTGGAGGAACGAGTGACCTACTTTATCTGGCCGAAGTATACTGTCCATTGTAATGTAAACGAGGTGGTCGTCACCAGCCCACTCAACGTCAGAAGTAATTCCTTTAAGTGGTTGCCCAACATATTCTCCACTCTCCGCGTCAATGACATAGACAGTGTAGATTTCATCACCTTTAGTGTCTTCTGCGTAAGCAACTAGCTTGTTGTTGGGACTGACCTGAAGCAAGCATTCAAATTTAAATTTAAATTATGTTAGATACATATAAGAGATATCTGAGAGGCACAAGCATTTAGGAAAATAACCATAGTGACGGGCAAGAAGAGTAGGTGGACTGAAATCACACCTTGAAAGCTCCAATGCTGTAGTAGTCATGGCCCTGAGCCTTAACATTCTCATCCAGGATAACATGCTCATCAGGGGCATCAGGTCCAGTGGGCATCACATCGTGGACTGTAATAGGAGCATCAGTCGGTGCGAGACGCCTACAGTGCTGCACATACTCCTTGCCAGTCAATGTCCTTTCATAGTAGTAGTACTGCCCTTTGTGAAGAGGCGCATCCATATCATCTTCCTTGATTCTTCCTCTGATTTCAGCATAAATTTCGTCCTCAAGTTGCTTGACATCTAGAAGAGGGCTACCAGGGTTAGCAGAAACAAGATTGACAAACTAGGAAACATCTTGTCTAGCTATTGTCTACTACTACATTCCAGAGTATCTAGCAACCACGCTGAAGTCTGAACAGACGATATACAACTGCATTCCAAGTGACAGTAGTAACAACAGCACAGATTGATCTGGTATAAGTTGGAAGGACTGGCACAAGTGATTGTCATGTCAAAACAATGGATCCCTAGCTAATGCCTGATAGCACGCTAAGGGCACCTTTGGTTGATCTGACACGCGCCGACGCACGGCAAGCCAAGCACACGATGGAAAAGGAGGGCATAAAGTTCCCCCGACTGACCAGACATGGCGGCGGCAGTGTAGTCATTCTCGGCGCGGAGGTGCGCGAGGACATCCGGGTCGGATCGGGAGTCGTCGCGGAGCCAGTAGTAGTTGTCGACGCGGACGTCGCCGTGCTCGACGAGCTGCCGCGGCACCTTCTTGGCCACCGGCGGCGCTGCCCCCGCCATCGCTGCGCCGCGGTAACAGGAGAGGGGCCCGATGCCGAAGGAGGAGAGGAGGAGGAGGAGAGCGCGGCGGCGAGAGAGCGGGGACGCGGCGGAAGCTGGGGAGATGGGGCGATGAGCGCGGGGGAGAAGCACAGCAGGGGGCAGACGAGAAAAGCAGCCGGCCAGCCGGAGCATTGCCTCCGTTTATTGTTTTTTCGCTAGTTTGCTTCCGGCTAAGATTTGCTCCCTCTCCCAACACGGCACGCTATCCAACTTCCGTGTATGCTTTTTGGATTTTGATTTGGTTTGAATATTTCTACAGATTTTTAAGAATTTATCTTATGAACTTTTATACGTTTTTAGATTAATATTTATAGTCTATTTATTTACATCTTATAATATTTTAAGTTCAATTTGTCTCCTTAAACTCCAACGTAGTGCAATATCAGCATCCAAATTATCGAAGATACAGGAGACAATGGTTTAGGACCCTTTGAAATGCGGGCCTTTTTTCTGTTTCTGTGTTTTTTCTATGAAAAAAAATGAACTGGTCCATGGAGCAAAATTGGAGCCGTTTCCTGATTTTTTTTTTTTGAGAAAATAGAGAGCCCGTTCCGGAGCCCAACAAGCCCAAAGACCCATCAACCAAAAAGTTTTCGTCTTCTACCTCTGGTCCTCTTCGAACGCCCGCGAGAGAGTCGAAACTTTCCTTCGAAACCCTAGCCTAGCCACTCCCCCGCGCTTCCTCTCGCCTCCTCTCCCGCCCGCTAGGAAGAGGAAGATATGGGAGCCGAGGAGGACGCCGCTGCACGCCGCGAGCGTCTCCGCGCCCTCCGCGCTGCCAAGGAGCTCCTCTCCACCCCCGACGGCGCCCCCACCCCCGCTGCCGACGGAGAACAGCAGTACGATCTCTCCTCTCCTCTCATCTCCTCTCCTCTCCTCTCCCCTTTCTCACAGGATAACTCCGCACGCAAATAATTCCACCCCGAACTCTCGCACTCTGCACACATTAAATCCAACAAGCAGTCATATTGGGATGCCTTTCCAAGGTTGCAGTTCTACACTCTATATGACATTGAACTTAGCTGGTTGTTGCCGCTCCTACGCCCAAGCTAGTGCCACATGGATTGATGACTGCTTATCGAGGATATCTCTATGCTGCTTTGGACCCTTCTCTTATTTTTTGCCCTGAAAAGTTTAACGCCTACACTTTTGTTATTTTGGACTGGTGACAATTGGCAACTACTAGTGCATTTCACTGTGGGCATCCACTTAGAACATTATTATGTTCACATGACATGGGATTGCAACCTGAGGTCCCTTATTCAGTTATTCTTAGAATCAAGGCATGCTCTTTTTTTCTGTTTGTTGTCATGGGTTTAGGCTTTTCATCATAACTCATAAGGTGACAAGTTACAAGGCGAGATGAGTTCTATGCGGACACCAAGATCCACTTTCACAAGCCTTAGTTGCACACTTTTTGCCCTTTTGCTTTAGCAGCTCCTTCACCATCCAGCACATACGCTGCGCTGTCAATTCTTCAATTAAATAATCCATTCTCATCATAGTGTAGCATATTGATCCAGAGGAAAAAGTCTTTGCTTAGCATCTGGAATTCGCATTTCAAAACAGCTTGGCTCCCACACTAGTCATTGGTAATTTGGACATATTAAATGCAATGATTGACATACCTACTAGCTGTTTCACTGTAGCTTATTTGACTTAAAAGGCACTGTTGTTTTTAAACTCTACTAGCTCCAATGTAGATAAAGTAATGGACATAAAATCCAAATGATGTCTATAGCCTATCTCCGCATGCACTACTGATCCTTACTTTTATTGATTGTATTAGAAATGGCAACCATGAGAAGGCAGAAGAGCCAGCATTACCAGGTCCTCAGGATGCACCTGGCGAGGCTGCTAAAGAGGATGGTAGCCTCACTGAGGAGGCTGAGGATGCTGAAGATGATGGGTAAGACAATGAAGCTGACAATCTTTACTGAGTATATGATGGTGCATTTTTTATCCTATTCATAATTTGCATTGTAATCTCCATATATGATAATCGTTTCTGTTCATTCAGTGAAATTCCATGTACGTGAAAATAAGAGCTTGGCATTAGTGGTTTTGTTCTTAATTCTGTGTGAGTTAATAATTTTATAGAAGTGCCAACTGTGCGTTCTTTTTGATGCAGTGAGCTTCCAGCCATGAAGTTCAGAAACTACCTTCCCCATGATGAGCAACTCCGAGGTGGCAAGCTGGCTCCAGTGTCTCTTCCTAAGTTTGAAGACCCAATTAGTGCTGAAACTGCAGAGCCAAAGGAAGTGGAGGTACAATTTTGGTGTTCCCAACTTCAGGATCTCTTGCTTGTACTTTTGGTGAGACAAACTGTCAATTAATCCTTTAACATTATATTGTGCATGCAGAATCCTTTTGGAAACATAGCACCAAAGAATCCAAATTGGGATCTGAAGCGTGATGTCCAGAAGAGAATTGATAAACTGGAAAGGCGCACGCAGAAAGCATTGGCTGAGATTGCATGTGTGTTCAAATATGTTTAATTGGCAGATGCTTCATCTGTTTTAGTTCGTTTTTGGTTCAACAATTTACACGTATCTACTCTGGTTTGCAGTGGAGCAGCAGAGGGAGACGGAAGCCTTGGAGGAATCTCAAGATTGACCGACCTGTGCAAGTGACTGTTGGCTCGTAGAAAACATGATGGTTCGTCTCTGAAGCAGAAGTCGTAATATGTAATGTACCTTTGGGATGTTTAGTGTACCTTGGGATGCTTAGTATATCTACCATCTGGGGATGTACTGAGTTTTGGACGTGGAATCCAGTCACCTACCAAGGTCTGGTCTTGTCAACTCAAGGATGTAGCAACATAAAAAACATGAGATGTAGCAGTCCTGTTCTGTGTAGACCCGACCAAACAAAGCGTAATGAATACAAAGCACACGATGCTGTGTTGAGCAGAGTGCATTTTTTTCTTACATCTTGGCTCTCGCGAGAAAAAAATATAGCAGTGCATGAGTGTCCTGACGGAATTCCCAACCCCAATGTGTGTTATCTCGCTCCAGCTGTGTGTATTCATAAACTCTTTTTACATACAACTGCAAACAGTCTCCCATATCACTACACTTGTTATTAGGAGTTGTTCAGCTGTGGTATATTCATAAGCTCTTTTTACATACAACTGCAATCAGTCTCCCATATCATTACACTTGTCATTAGGAGCTGTTGCCAGGCTAACTGAGGAACTGTCATTTTGTCGAGTAACAATTTGATTCAATATCCTAAATGGCTACCTAGGAGCAGGAGCAGGAGGGGTGGTGGCCTGCTCCAAGTCCGGCAATAGCAGGCGGTTGTTCCTCGCATTCTCCCGCATCTTTCCGATGAAATGCTTGCCCTTCTCTTCCAGCTTGCCCCCCACCCTCCTCCCCAGATCCATCACACGTGCACGCCGAACACCGCGTTTCCTCTTCTTCGCATCTCCCTCACCAGCAGAAGCTGATGTCTGCTCCTCCGCAGGGCCTGCTCCGTCATCTCCACTGCTGCATAGCAGTGGCATCCTCAGCTGTTCCCTTGTTGCATCCTCATATGACTGCAGAGGAGCTCCACTTGCTGAAACCAGCCAAGACTGCCAGCTCGTTGATGCTTCTGCTTGCTCTGGCCCATCAACACCTATGTTTGTCTTGTTCCACGATCCATTGGTGATTCTTGTTGAAGGCGGCAGCGGACTTGACTTGTTCTTTACAATGGCCTTGGATGCAAAAGCTTCCCCTGGCATCTCTCTAGTTGTGTCTGCAGCACGCCTTGTGCTAGTCTCAGTGGGCTCACGGTTCAGCCATATAAAAGGTGCGATTCTGCGGGGTACCCAGTCATCCGTATCTGATATCATCCAGGAAATAGGGAAACTTTCGCAGTTGGGCATCACCAAGGTCTGACGAACCGAAGCCTGTATAAATGCAGGACACCAGCCAAATGCTCCATATTCAACTACACAAATTAGCCACAAAAATAACAACTTAGTCATGACTCATGGAAGGCAAGTATAAAACACCTTAATCCTGTTGCCGATAAGTGAGGCGATGTAGCTGTTGCTGATCTTCCTATCCCCAACCGATGATTCCAGTTCCCACTCTATCTCTGGCATGGATGTAAACCCATACCAAACTCGATCACTCGGAGGAGGTTTTAGATGTATCCGCATTGTTCCACGAACAGATGATATTTTAACTGCCAATGATAATGGCACCTTTTTTTTGCAAGGAAAGTGAGAAAGCACAGTTCAGGTCAGAACTTCATGGCTAAATTTCAAACAGAAGCAGAGCACTACACATAAATATATAAATATGGAAAATTGCCATATGATTACTCCATAGCACACAGCCAATTGTCCCTCTGGTAATGTGTATATGAAAAGAAGACAAAAGAAGAAAGAACTAACCTGTGAAACCTGGTCCGCTATTGAATTCATGATACTTTTCCACCTTGATGCCCATCCAGTGCTCTTTGACTTCAGTAAGGTATCTGCCATAAACACAAAAGGTCATTAATACCGATGCTGTGGCTTTCTAGAGGACCAGGATGTTCAGGATCGATGGAGTTCTCACATCACATGATATTCATTGGACCATTTATGGACATTGCAAATGATGATTCCAATAACAAATAAGCAAAAGAAGAAAACATATGAAAGAAGTGTAGCAAACCTGGTTCATCATTAACCTCTGCTGCAGAATCCAAAGCTTCTGAATGCCTGAATTGGTTACCATATTGCTCAATACTATCAAGGAAATCTGAACTCACATCCCCATTAGAATCGTCTTTAATATTGGTCTTCAGTATGTCCTTTTCCAACTCTGGCACCTTAATCTCAAGTCTTGTTTCGATATGCAGAAGTATTCCACTAGAATACTCAAAGTCAACTTCAAAAGCCCACAATTCGTTCAAATCCAGTGGGGGGACTCTCATTCTGTGCAGATATGGTGGAAGCTTGCCAAGATTGAGGTCGGTAAGCGTAATTTCACCGATGTAGGATCGAGTTCTGGTGTTTGATAATGTTCGCTGACCAACAGGAACCAATCAATATTAAGATATGGACAAAGGACAAATGCAATTGAAAATGTCAGCATCGTCTCACCTGAATGCGTGCTTTGATGGCCTTGCTTATCTCATCATTCATTTTAGCATCAAAAAACAACCGAGAGATTAGGAGGTTCCAACAAAGTGTACCATCATCAGCAAGCTTTTCATCCACACTTGCATTGGGGGAATCAGGTAGCTGACTGTTGAAACTCATGGAGGAGCTAGGCGTGCTGGGTTGTTTTACATCTTGTTTAGGTGGCACCATACCTGTTTTGCTCTCCTGAGAAGCCTTCACGGATGCCTTCTTTGCCAAACGTTTTAGAAAACCTCGGAGTTTTGAAGATCCATCAGTCTTGACAGTGTTGTCCACAAGCACATGTTCCTGACTGGAGAGTGTTGAGGGTCCCAGAAAGCAAGGGTATCCAGCTTTCAAGGAGGCTATGTAACTGCGGAACTCTCCAGTCAGCATGTCATGGAATTTGAGTTTGTCCTTGTCCGTAGTAGAAGCAAGACGGAGTGCTTTACACCATGATTCCTTTTCCCAAGAGGTGTCTGCATAAACATAGCATACCTTGCTCCCCCTGCAAATATCAGATTCCTTGCTTTCCAGTTTTATCGGATACCTCTTGGCCCTGAAAGAAAATACGTACTGGCGGTGGTTTTAGGCAAACTGAATGTAACATGTGCATCGATCATATGATATGGTGGCAGCAGAATTCAAACCAATAATTAGTACATAACCGAGAAACTACAGTCGTACTTGATATGAACATCTACTCTGACTGCACATATTACATATATAGTATAGCAAATCTGGCTATTCTGTCGCAAGTCAAGGATTTAAATAACTGCTATAAAAGGATGATAATAATGCATACAGTGAGCAAGTTTCATCAAAATTTTGATGACAACCAAAAACAATAATTGCTTATAATGGGGGGCCTCCTCTCCACGAAAGAAAAGATAAAGATGATGATTGTTGGAAGCATGGGAAGAGGCTAGCTAGGATTTGCACTAACCATTTACGTGAGTGCAGATTGGATGCAGAAACAGCAACGACTGTGCAACCGAGCAGGTCAATTGTTAGGTGCGAGGCATCATCAGGTCCAGACAAGGTGAGCGAGTGTCCTTCAAGTGTGGCCGACATTCTTACAGGGAAAACCTCGACGATGAGCCTCTTTTCTCTGATCCCCGGGCTACCGCCATTTGACGGGCGACTGGTGCTGTCTTTGGGGCTGTGGGGCGTCTTTTGTTGCTCCAGCATCCACAAGAAGCCCTGTTAAACTCATAGATAGAATGGAAAGATGTTAATTAAGATACAAGTCGTGAACATGTGGAGAAATAAGATGGAAACTAGAATGAGTTTATCAGTAGCTAATTAAGGTCCTCCAAATCCAAATAAAAGGCCAAACATCAAATATATAAGAAACCTTGATGAGAATTGAATGATCAAGCTTAATAAGGCTCAGGCGTGCGCGCTTGCTGGCTTCTCATTTGCTTAACCTCAATTATATTAACGGATTGAATTGAAGTGGATGAAGAATATGAATGGTTGGCATTCCCAGTCTCACCTGTCGGTTGTGGCGAGACACAGACCGCGATGGCGTCGGCGTCGTCGGGTGGACGGGGGCTGGTGGCGTGGCCTCCGAGGCCGATGGGCGGCGCGTGAGGCTGCGGATAACCCAGAGGAGCGCCAGACCCTCGGCGATCGCCAGGGTGAGGAGGCCAAGGAGGAAGCCCAGGCCCAGCAGCAGGAAGGCCACCGCCATGAATGGGCGCGGCCGTCCGTCGCCGGGAGGGCCTCGTCCAGCCGGCCGGCCACCAGGAAACGGAATCGGAATTTATTCGTTATTGATTGGCATGGCCGGCGTCGTTATATATGCGGAGGAGGAGGACGCGGCAGGCGGCGTTGGCGTTGGCCTCGGCCTCGGCCTCCACCTCCACCTCTGCCTGCAGCCAAACGCAAGGGAACAAAACAGGCGGAGAAGAAGAGCTTAGCGCCTGAGCGGCAGGGCAGGCAGTTGACGACGGTAGGGTGGACCCACCGGACAGACGAACGAACACGGTAGAGCTTCTCACCCTGACGTGACGCGTGGTCTTCGGTTTCTTTTTTTTTCCCCCCCTTTTTCCAAATAGAGAAGAGAACGCACACTACGACGTAATATAGCATTGTTAATGCGTACTGGCCTAGCATTCTACGAAGACAAACATGTCTAAAACATTGCAAAATCAATTACATCTAGAACAGTCAAAATATTTTATAATTTAAAATAGAGAAGGTAATTAACAAATGATCAATTTGTGGCCTGTTTGATTCATGGTTTGTTTCATTTTTTAAAAATAAAAAATCGTTTCGCAAAGAAAAATTGTTTCATGGAATTTGTCGGACCATTGACCACTTCAAAATCCATGGTCTACATTACTGTTTGGCTAGAAAAACTTATTTGGGCAAGCAACCAAACATTCCTTGAATGACCATTTGAGAAGTTAAGTTTGGCTGAGTCGATAACCTAATGTCAACGTAGGACGATGAGCAAGACCATGTTAACACATAGGATGAAACGTAAATCATACTAAGGAGTTCTCACAAGTAATCTTCCTCGAAAGAGTGCTCTTCGTGTAGTCAGCCACCTATACATATAGTAATATCAGGTTGTTCAGCTGATGGTTTTTTTATGGCTAATAAGCCGTTGTGGGAGAAAAAACATTTGCACCATGTCTTATAAGCCGGTTTGATAAGTGCAAACAAATAAGGAAAGGTTTCAGTACATATAATCATAAAGTTGAGTATATATGCGTTGTGAACATCTATATCATACAATGTATAATTCTATAAAAAAATCAAGCAAATAGGATGAATTACATTTCATTATTTTCAAAATTACAATTATCCGGAAAAGCTTCTTCGTGTAGTTACCTCCTCATTACATTTATATTTCTTTTTATATTTATATTTATTTATGAATAAAAATCAACCTTTGTAATGTCTAAGCATATTTTTGAGCCATCGTATTCGTATCGATCCTCCCACCCGATGCCAGCCACCTACAGCTACAGGTCAACACGTCCAGTTTGGAAAAGTGGTTGGGACCTCATTTTGTTGAACCTACTCTTTCAACCCTAGTTTTTCCTGTCCTTCCACTCAACCATACAAGTATACAACATTACAAGGAAAAAAAAAACCGAGCTAGTGCTATCGGTATTATATAAGTAGGAACAGTTCTTCTATCATACAACAACACGAATTCTCATTTTTGTTTAAATAGACTATAAAACAAGGATTACCAAAAGTCTATTACCTAGCATATCAAAACCTCGGGCACCTCATACAAGTTTTCTACCACATAATAAACCGTTTCTCTACATCATCTGTATTCAGCCGAGGAAGCCCTGGGTTTGCCGCCGTTCAACGAGTTGAGGTGCAGAGACACGAATATCACGCCGATCACAATTATCAGGCACCCCACGAGCGTGCTGAAGAAAATAGCCCCAGGCTGCCTTGTCTGCACGAATCCATATATTCCACCAGACGTTACCAGAATGATGTCAGTGAGACCATCACCGGAGAAATCCTCCAGGAGCAGCGCATGAGTAGGAGGCGCTGGGAGCTCGATCATGGCCAGTATGCCACCAGAAGATGAGAGCACCACGGCTTCCTGATCGCCACCAGCGATGATCACCTCTTTTGGGTCATAGGCACGCAGGGAGAAAGCTTTCAAGGTAGGCACCACTATGTTCTCCATCATTCCCGATGGAGATGGGAGGTTGGACCATGTTGCCCCTGATGATACTTGCCATCTCCATACTGCCTCATGGCCAAGCAGACCAGGGGAGTACGAAGTCACCTACAATCACAAGCACATCATCAATGCTTGCGGATCAAGGTTTAATCAACATGAAAGAAACCCCGACAAATCAGTAATCGCAGCAACTTGTAAAAAGGAACACTAAGTATACAAATGCAGACCTCTCCCCGGCTTGTCAAAAAGATGAGATCACCGTGGCTTCCTCTCCTGTGTTTATGGCCATCATCTGTCTGGACAAGGATAGGAGTCGCAACCTCTAAACCAGTTGTATCAAATGTCCTCCCAAAACTTCTCGAAAAGTCACCATGATGGAACAGATTAAAATGATTGTAATGGCAGATTGAGACATTAAAAAGTTGCTCCCGCACTGGCACACCAGATGTAGCAACTGCCCAACAGGGTTTCAGCACTTCCATTGATCCACTCACGACAGTCTGCTCTTTAATGCCATTTCCACCAACAACCTACAGCAAAAGATCACTATCAGACATTACTTCCACAAATGGATGCCCCAACAATTAAAAAAAAAACGCTGCAGCTAGCAAGTGAGAAACAATCAAACAAATGCCCAATGCTCATCAATCTCAGCAAATGAGATCACCTTAGAAGTTATAAGAACTGATTATGTAAAATATATTATAACGGCTTTAAGGTTGGGTATGTTTTTCCCTAATGGCACATGTTAATTAATTCTGTCGTTTCCAAACTCAAGGTTTAGACATCAAAACTACAGAAACAAAATGTCTGATACTTTTAATTTTTACCTTAGGATACAATTCATATCCAAGAAATACAAAACATTTGTAACTCATTTCATGACATACTGGGATAAAATGATATATTGTAAGGATAGACAAAGGAGTATTTCTCCTTCCCGAAGGAATTAATTTGAATCTCTCAGCACACTATCTATGAGGAGCGCAGTCAACCTACTCAATGGATCTAGACATCCCAAATTATTGTCAAACTTAAGGACACAAAATACGTTACATCCATATTTGAAGTGACCAGAGCCACCAAGGAAAAAGTTGGCACATTAAAACACACTCCTAACTCACCTGGACATGATCAAGAACTCCATCTCCATTAATATCTGCATGAAGGCCTCCTTCGGTTAAATGAAGCTGGAAATGGAAATATTTTTTTTAAAAAAGGTTAGGGGATATACTGTATGGTTGCATCGAATTAAAGCAAAATAAAATAGAGGGATATATCCTATAGACCTTGCATATTGTACGTCCAGAAGCTAGATGGACAGCCTCTATCCCTTCCTTTTCATGTGCAACAATAACATTAGGAACCCACCAAACTTGAGTATGATTAGTGATTGTCGGAATGTACTGCATCCTCTGTGTCTGCAGTAAAGAAACAAGCTTCATCTCAGTAGAAAGACATGAGGTGTTTGACTTCATTCTGTATGAGCACTGTAATCTATTTGGACAAAAGAACAGCAGAAGTGCAACAAGAGACAACATGCAGTATGTGTGCACCGCAAGGATGCAAGGATATCCATGATTCAGGGAGATGACTGCAATCTTTGATAGGAGACATGGCAAATTCTGAAATGTAACATCCATGCGTATGATGAGTCATACCTTCCTGGCTTTATTTGAGTTAGCCATCTCTGCAGCCTTCCCAAGCGCTCTAGGTATTCTATTGGAAGCATCCTTCCCAAGTGGATTGTGTTCAATGGGCTTGTTCACGCTATTAATAGCAGCCTTCCCAGGCGTTTTCTTAACTTGTTTCCTTTTGTGCTTCCTAAAATGTGCAAGTTGTAGGGTAGTATCCTCTCTCCTATCCTGAAAAGGAGGACTCATACCTGAGCTCAACAGTTCCAGAGTATGAAAGCTAAATACAAGTACTATTCTTACCCAATGATGAGGCATGACACCAAGGATTGATTCTCTGAATTCACGGCATTCATACTGAAAATTAACACGTGACAGGTTAGTTTCCAATTAGCCAAAATACCACTGTGTGAACTAACTGCTTAGCATCTGCCCGGGTCAACAAAAAATAAACTAAGAACAGCACATTTGCCATGTATGTATATTATCAAATCAAACCAAAAATACGGAGCGAACTTCATTAGGAAATGCTACCTTTCAAGTCCAAACGTAACACATTTTTAGTTTGTGACAATGTTGTCATTAAGAAGTAGATAAGTAAGAAATTCAGGTTGTGATAGCTATAGCTGCCAAGCAAGAATAAAGTGATGGCAACATATATTGCAGACTTCCTGTTGACCATAATAAAGAATTCAGGTAGATACAAAATTTGTCAGAAGACGACCCTTGAGAAAATAGTCAAATACTTAAACCAAGCAACAAAGAGCATGTGGAAACATTGACACAAGACTCGCTCAAAGATAAGGGCTGCTCCTAGTTATTTGCTATCAAGATTGGAGAACAGTCTTCACCTGACCAGGTTGATGACTATTGAGGGCATGAACATCAAGCTTGTAATTGTGCTGTGGTAACATAACAGAAGCATCTGATGGCTGTGACTGGATGTTCTGCAATGCGAAAAGAGAAAACATAGAAAGAATATATAAGGCAGGCCATTGTAGACAGTAATCTTTACAGTGGAGGCAAAACAAAAAATTATGAAATAAAATGAGAAGTTGAATCCAGTGCACCTCATTCTTCCGGCTCCATCTTCGGTCACCACTACGTCCAGCAAAGGCATACATGGCAAAATGGCGCAGGTCTGCATTGCCAGCCTCAGAGCCCTGCATGCAGCACCAACACAGGGTTAGGTGTTGATCAGTTAATCATGCAATACAAGGAGCTTGAAGCCTTGTAGGGCAGGATGAAAAGCTCAAAGCACAGCAATATAATAACCTGTTTCTCACTGGCGCTTCTACGGTGGTCATCCGTGTTGTGTTCTGGTATCATAAATTCATCGAAGAGATCTGCTGACTGATAAGCGAATGAATGAATTACTACAAGTACAAGGGTAAGTTGTTGGCAACATATATGTAATGTAGGCAAACAGACATCAACGTACATGATGCTGCATCTCCATCCTTCCTCCAACAATGATGAGGCCTGCATCTCCATGCTTGAGAGTGTAGTTGGTTATGGAGATTGCGACCTCGCGGTGGTGCGCCGCGTGAGGGAAGTCGTCCTGGAGATTGTGCTCCCACAGCTTCTTGAGGTTGTGGTCGAAGCACATGACGGACCACCCGGAGGTGACGACGACGAGGACCTGCTTCCTGACCTCGCCGGCCCTATAGGTGCGGTCGACATTGCCGACGGCCATGGCGATGGGCCGCCTCCCCGAGGCGAGGCGGACGTTGTCCGGGAGGAGGGAGATGTCGGCCATGACGCGGGCCTCGTGGAAGGCGGAGTCATCGCTGAGGTGGCGGGCGTGGGGCGGCTGGAGGACCTGGATCTTGGCGTCGTGGGTGGGGAGGAGGACCTCGGGCTTGCCGTCGCCGTTGAGGTCGGCGACGAGCGGCGGGGGCAGGCGGTCGGCCTCGTACTTGATGGGGAAGTCCTCGTCGGTGAGGTGGTACCAGGCCTCCCGGAAGGAGAAGTCGCCCTCGTGGTGGAGGGAGAAGAAGACGGCGAAGGCGGCGAGAAGCAGGATGCCCAGATCCCGCTTCCGCATCGTCGTCGTCGTCGTGGAGAACAGAACCAGGTCAAGACGATGGGGATCGATCAGATGAAATGAAGCGCCCGTAATCCCATGCAATCCAATCCGATGCAATCGAGGGGAGAAGATGCTGGAGCTGCTGCTGTCGTCCCTCGCCTCGCCTCGCCTCGCCTTTCTTCCTCCGCCTGCTGCGGTGCCGGCTGCCGCCGCTCTCCGCCTCAGCCTGCTCCCAACTGACCTCTACAGCAGGCCGGGCTGGATATCGAATGGGCTTCATCGGTCAATCCGGAGCGGACCACATACATAATGGGCTTTCTTGTCACTTTACTGTCAGGACAAGCCTTTTCCTTTTTTTTCCTTTTTATTTATACACACACAGTCAGTGTCAAGACAAGCTTGGCAACAAGGGAAGGCAAGGGAATGTTCATCATGCCCAAACCTAGACATCCAATCTTGACAATTAGTAATCGATAATAGAATGAAGGGTACCATGTATGCCAAGACAGTGCCATACTGGGATACTACACCCAGACCCAGAGAGATATAGGTGGAAGTTTACACACCCAACCCCAAGAAACACACCCTGCTTCTGTCCAATTCAGAGAGACACAGCTACAATCTCGGTAAGTTGGATGACACTCAAAACATTGTTCATGTTCATATACAGAACTTATTTATATTGATAAATAAAGAGTGGCAACCTCAGTGCGGTAACACAAAAATATGCCTTGCCATCCTTTTAATTTGGCCCAAAAAAAATATACAGACCTCATACTATCTCTTTCTGACTCATAGAATTCAGTTAGGCAAGGAGGTACATGGTACAAGACAATAATATTGGCAAGCTGCAACTGCTCTAGGCTATGTATGTAAGATTCATCATTAAATAACTGCACAAGTGTGTATATCATGTCACTATACAACTCTAGCCGAACAGATATTTCAAGGGAAAATTACAGCACTGTTTCAAGTCCCTGGTTAGTTTCACCCTCTTCATCAGCTACTGCTTGTGTCGATGATAATGTTTCCGCCACTTCTTTTGTCTCGTGAGGATAAAGTTATGGTGTATATGTGTGTGTAACTCATCATCCTATAACCAACTGTCTGCCTCATCATCCTATAACTCACTGTCCGCCTCATCATCATATAACAAACCAACTGTTTTTGACATGAAGCAGGGCCATATGTAGTTCTCAGACGAGATGGCCTCCACTTCTATACTGCTGTGACTGGACACTGGCCAGCTTTGTTATCAGATGTGTTACACTCTGCTCTCGAAGTAATCAAGAATCGAAAGGATCCCTCCATCCTTCATCTTCCCTTACAGCCCTGTTCCACCGCTCTTTGAACTTCTCTAGCTCAGCCGATGATTGTCTTCGTATCTATTGACACAACAGTTAGTAAAATGGCAACTTTTAATCCTTTGATCCACTAAGACAAAAATGCCATAGATTATACTCACATGGGTCCTCAAATCCAATGATCGTCGAGGTGTCTGCGTCAACAAGATGTCAGTAGTGGCACATATATTTATTGCACAATCATGACACTAACATTAATATCATGCAGGTACATGCCAACTAGGGTAAAAGGAAAACACAACAAGGCAAAATGGATGCTCTGGCAGGAATCAGTACACTTTGTCCTTGGTTCCTACCGGACTCCACCAAATTCTTCAAAAAAAAAATGTTTATTGCGAGAAGCACCTTGCTGCTAAGCGATGGCCCTCCTAAAGATGGTATCCCTTGATGAACAACATACTCACTGTCAATTACACCAACTTTCTCAGTTCGATCACCCTGAAATATCATGTGACTGTGTCAATCACCCTGAAATATCATGTCCACTCTCTATCTTGTTTAACAAAGGACATGGTAGCTGAAATAGCACGCCTCAATAGTCAATAGACATCCTATTAAATATCTTTTAAGATTGTTAACATATCTTGAGTACCTGAGCACAATAACCAAGCTTCATGTCAAGGCCCCATCCATGAATCAGATCGTTCTACAACACAAGATATTAAACAAGTGTATTGATTATTAAAATTCACGACCTTCCACTCACACTTAATAAAATCAGACAACGACTTGCACTGATCACTTTATTATCACAATAATCTTTAAAAAAAAAGGCTAGAGGAATAGTATTTGCACCTGAATTAGATGCCATACACATTTCCAAGCAGCACGAGAAAAAACTGGTGCCATGCCCTCTACCCACCTATTCAAGCATGCAAAACAAACCTCTTTAAATGTTTGAAAGTGGAATAGTTCATAAGATAATGGGTCAAGAATAAGTCAGCTGCACGATGCGATGTTGCTTCATATAAATCAAATGTCCAAAACATATAATCCAACAATGTCCTCTTTTGGGACTAACTTAAATAGGAATACACTATCTTAATGTGAAGCAATAATTTTTAGAGTATCTTCCAAATAAAGCAACTGCATAAGGATAAAGGTTTGATCCATACCCTGTACAAGGAGGTCCTTTGCTCTCATCAGAACAATTCATACTAGGCCGATTGTCATATATTCTCCTACATAAAAAGTGAAAGGTGCTTCTTATAATAGAAAGGTTTTGAAAAGAAACATATTTTTTTTGAAAGTTACAAAGACAGAAGCACCTGTGAACTTTTGCCATCTTATTGCGGATTGTGATCCGATGGTGGATATCGGTTGATAGATCAGGGTCCAGAGCAGGTTGTGTTATTTCTAAGCCTTCGGAAACCATTATATCAAGATATCTAGGACCAAACAACACAAGAGATGAGGAAGCGTCTTTGAACAGAAAAACAAAATTAATCATAGATGTATTCCCAGAAAGCTTCTACAATCGAAAGGAAGTGGAAAATTATTGCCAAAACTTCCTACTCAATTTGCATCTGAATAAATCCCACTAAACAGTACTGACTAAGCTCATCTCCATTCAAATAAATATTATCCGACCAAAGCTTGATAAATACCAGGCCATATCAAAAAAGAGTATTAGAACCAATTAATGGATCTGCTCTGGAAATGGCTGATGCCAATATAGTAAGTTTTGGTTCCACTGTGAGCACTGAGTAATGTGGCTGACTAGAGGAAAAGGACTATGACCATCATGCATACCTTCTTGGGTTGAAGCTGTCCACTCCAAGGTCTTCATCCCATAGGAAGATGAAATCATAAATAGACATGACATCAGGATGCAGAAAACGCTTAGCAAACCACCTGCAGAATATGATTGAAGGCAAACAGACGCACATAAGGACTATCAAAGATGCAGCCACCATATACTCTAACAGAACAATGTGCTTTCATAAAGTTTACCATTTTGTTTGGTTGTGAGCAAGGATGTGTATGGCCTTATCACTCCACTCGAGATGACGCCATCCATCTACATTTCCATCATAATGGAAGAGCATGACTGCATAGTTTTCCTTCAGAAACTAAAGAAAGCAAACGGTAACCCAGATGGTATTAAGTGAAGCTCTCTTCTCTTTTACTGAACGACACAGACAGCTAAGGGTAAGGGAAAGGACAAGCTGAGAGAAGCACAGACCTTACGAGCCATAGTGTCAACGTTTTTTATTTGGGAGATGCCGACTGCCATGGCGAGGAGAGCACTGTGGTCACCATTTTTATTCTGCGTGTACAGGGGAGTATGATGACAAATGAAGTAGCTAAATTTTGTTTCAGAGGAGATAGTAACTTGATAGGCAGAACAGATAACAAGATGTAAGAACAACTAATAGTCCAACCAGTAACTGGCACATTATGTTATATATAGCACCTACATACATGGATGGCCGGGATCTTTAGTTGAGAATGGTTTGGACAGAAATTAGCATCAAGTAGTTAATTACGATAGTGGTGACTTAACCACCAGCTTCAGCTTCTATCAGTGCGCTATCGTCTTCCATTCTTTATTTGTGATCGATTGACATTGACTGGACCATTACCGTTGCCAATTCAGCTATGCACGTGCAAATAAAGGGGTACAGCAATCAAATCAGCAGCAAAGAAGTGGCATAATGACTACGGGATAAGCAAAAATGGGGATTCCTGACATGAATAGTTTGTGCTATGGAAGCTGTAACACGTCCACATACATCGCAGAAAAGAAGAAGCTTTGCATCTAAGTAGCAATGATTCATCGCGACCATGAAGTGGTAGCAGCAGCGGCAAGAGGCTGGCAGTGAGTGAGCAACCAGAACCAGAACCAGAACCAGAACTAGAAAGCGAAGTACTGTAGTAGCACCTTGTGGGTGGAAGCAGCATCGTCCTCCCAGAGCGGGCGGAGGGACATGTCGGAGTGGCGCTGGACAATCCCGCGCGGCAAGGAGTCGGCGCCGGTGGCTGCCTTCCTGATCCTGGCGGTTCCCCAGCGAATGCGGTTGCGGCTGGGGATCGCGTTATTCTCTTGCGTGGAGGAGGCAAAGCCGGCCTTGCCGAGATCCACCTGAAGATAACCAGTTAGAGCAGCATGTGTCTCTGTCCCGGGTTGAGAGCAGCGGCCGCGGGTTGAAGAAGCTAAGAAAGAAGGGAGGGAGGGAGAGAGCTAAAAATGGAAAGACGGGCGGGGACGCAGGAGGGAGGGAGGGAGGGCGACCTTGAGGTGCTGGTACTGGATCTGGAGACAGGCGAGGAGGACGAGCGCGACGACCGCCGCCACGACGCCCCAGCGGCGCGTCGGCGGCTGGTGCTTCATGGTCGCCAAGGCCGGGGCCGGCGCGGCGGCGGCAGAGACGGGGACGAGCTTCGAGGATGGCAAAGTCTGGACTTGAAGGTTCTGGAGGGAGGGTTCTAGTTGTTTGTAGAAGGAAATGGAGAGGAAGGTGGCGCTCCGGCTTTGCTCAGGGTGGGAGGGACTGACTGACTGACGGCGGAGGGACGACGAGGAAGAAGAAGGTGAAGCGAGCACATCAACAACCCCCAACTTTTTTTTTCCCTGTCTGCCTGCCAAATTTGCGCTTTCGGTTCGGCCGGCGGTCGGTCTGTGAAAATACCAGATTTTGCTAACTGTGCAGAATTCTTATTCCACATTATATTAAAATATTAGCATATATATAAAATATTAAATATAAATAAAATTAAAAACTAATTATATAGTTTTATTGTATTTTACGAGACGAACATTTTAAACCTAATTAGTCAAAATTTAAATAATTTTTATCAAATACAAACAAAATACTATAATACATTGATTTGACGCGACACTATATATAATACCAAGCCTCAGCTAAACAAGGCCCAAACCAAAATCAAAACCCCCCGTGTCCTCTGCCAAACAAAACATGGACGCACTGTACCTAACAACAGCGTCATCATCTCTTTGCTTGTTATATATTCACAAGATTCAGAACACAAGGAGAGGAGGGAAAGTAATCACTGCCTACCACTACCATACCATCTATTCTATTCCATGCTAGTAGCGCGAGTATCTTCTTTAGGCGTAACCGCACAAGGGAGAAAGATTACGCTATTCACTCATCCTTAATAGAGGTCTACAATCCTATCTTTTTCAGCTCATATTTCTCTCTTTCTTTAAAAAGAAAATAGCATGTAGATAATATGAGTGAGGAACTCATCATCCACAACCCCATTTGGCTCACCACCATCGATGCTTGGTTGCCCTGTGTCTTGTTTGATGGTTATAATAGAGCATCTTGACCAAATCTCCTATACTCTTCTCTATTCTTAACTAGTAACTAGAAAATGTAATAGCTCAACAAATCTCTTGTCTCATTTTCTAAATCCGCCACTATCTCTTCTAAATCAGTCGTTGTCTCTCTTGAAGAAAGGGGAGCCTACGACAGATAGAGCAGTTGGTCAAGTCTCCGGATGGTGTCCTCGTGACCAAAATTTAAATCCTTAATCAAGCGAATTTCGGGTCGGTGGTGTGGAAAAAAAAACCCCTCACTTCTCCCATGCTTTTAAAGCACAGGTAAATGAACAAACAGGTTCATATGTGGAGAGGGTTTTCTCAGGCTACGTGACAAGTTCTCTACCTTAATCAAAATAGCTCAGGGCTATCTATCCCCTGAAGCCCGAATTTTTTTAAGAAAGGGTAGAACCTCTCCCTCTCTGAAATGACAATGATGTGTTTGGCAATATGCTAGAGCATAGATCTTTTATCCTAAATTTCCTTTTGAGATAAACTTAGGGCCTGTTTGGTTTCAACCGACTACAGACTAGGACTAATCAAGGACTACTAGTTAGTCTCTTGTCCCGTTTGGTTCCTGGAACTGCAGAGCTGAAAAATGACCAAAACACCCCTCCTTCCCTCTCCTTCCTACGTCGCCTCACCTTCAGCTTTGTGGCCGCGCCCACCGCGCCGCAGCTGCCCACCACCGTCGCCTTCGCGACCTTGGACGGCGACTGGGGCTACTTCGTGGCGAGCGGTCAAATCAGAGGATGCGGGTGCCTTCGCGCCGACGGCCGCGTCCGCCGCCCAAGCCTCCTCGTCCCGGGAGAAGACGCGGGGCCCGTTGCCCCTCTCCCTGTTCGGCGGCGGGTTCCCTGGACATGCACGACAAGGACGGAGCGGTCGTGTGCCACAAAGACGATGACGACGCACAGCTGGCGCTCCTTCCCATCGGCCCTGAGCGGCTGCGGCTCGCGGCCTCGCTGGGAGGGCACGCAGCACCAGGCGGAGGAGCAGCGGGCGACCACGCCCTTGCCTCACCTCTCCTTGCAGGGGCGCCTCGCTGGAGGAGCATCGGACGGGGAAAGAAGCCGGTGGCGGATCTGGCGGGTGGGAAGGATGGCGGCGTCGGAGGATAGCAAGGCGGCGGTGGGGAGTCCCGGCGTCGGTGGACCTGGCTAGAGTAGAGGAAGATGGCGCTGGGCAACCCAGCTTCGGCGGCGATGCGTGAAGGCACGGGAGAAGAGTCGCGTGGTAGGAGAGAGAGGGAGGGGTATGACCTGTCCAGGTGAGGAATTAGTCCCAATTAGCACCTCTTGAGAGGCTAATGGACTAGAAACTAGTAGTCCTTCTTTTAGCCCTTGTGTTTGGTAATTTAGGGACTAATAGTGACTAAGAGCAACTCCAATCTAGGCCCCTACTTGGTCCCCTACTCTAAAATTTAGGAGTTTAGACAAAAAATCAACTCCAGTGGAGCCCCTACTTGGGATTCTATTTGTCATGCCCTCCTAAATTATAGTTTCAGGCTCCTACATCCAGCAACTCCCTACTCCCGTGGGTCCCACCTCCACTTTTCCTCCCTCCTAGCTCTTCCTCCTGACCTCCACTCGGCTGCTCCACGAACACCGCCGCCCAACCCGACAACCATGGAGGAGCTCGCCCCGCCGCTCTGGTCCGCCACGGGCGGTCGCGACCATCTCTGCCACGAGGTCGAGGAAGGACAACGGGAAGTAGAGGCCCTCCGGCGCCCCTCTGGCAAGCCTGCCGCGCCCGCAACCGAGGAAGAAGCGGACGCCGCCGTCGAGCGAGCCGTGCCCGGAGCCCGATCGCCACCCTGGAGCTCCCCGCGCCGGTGCTCGCCCGGAGGAGGTGGAGCTCCCTGCGCCGGTGCTCGCCCGGAGGAGGCAGAGCTCGCCCGGGCCGGTGCTCGCCAGGCCTTGACCGGTTGCTCCTCGCCGGCGGCGGGCATCTTCGGTGGAGCCAAGGGAACCGGCAGGCTCGTCTCGTCGCCATGAACTCAGTGGTACCCGAATCAAAGGCTACTGCGACAGTTATCGCCGGCAGCGACGCGCAGCGGCCCAAGGCGGCGGCGGACGCCGGAGCACCGACCAAATCTAGCACCTCCTCCTGCCTCTTCACTGGCGCTCTGCTCCCAGGCGGCACCTCCTCCTGCCTCTTCACCGGGGCTCACCTCCTCTTCCTTGGCGGCCATGGCAAGAAGACACGGCCTTGGCCTGCAAGCGGCCGCGATATTACCCACCACTGGCGCTGCGAGCTCCTCCCTAGGCCCGGCGGCGTACCTCTGCTCCCATGGATCCCGGCGGCAGAGGAAGCCCACCGCGTCCTCCTTCCCATGGTGGATCCAAGGCGGTGGTGGCCTCCCTATGGGGGATCCATGGCGGCCATGGTGTATCCGTCGCGCAGCTCCCCCACGACCCCGGTTGTGGGGGTATTAACCCATATACCCTCACGGCCCACCTTTGGGACTGCTCGAGACCGAAGGTGTCACCCAGGAGATGAAGCCCGGCCAAGGCCCAGGACTGGTCGGATAACTTGAAGACCAAGCGAGGGAGGGCCTGGCGGCTAAGGAAACCTGGTCGATAGGAAAGATACGAAGATAATTACAGATATAATCTCATGTAATCTGATTTCTTTACATGTAACTAATCATTCCGAGATACTCAGATCTGTAATCCTGCCCCCCAGGCTATATAAGGCGGGCAGGGACCCCCTCAAAACTCATCTCGCATACCCACACATAATCAATCAGAGCACAGGACGTAGGGTATTACACAATCTGCGGCCTGAACCTGGATAAAGCTTGCGTCTTGTGTCTTTGATTACATCTAGTTCGTCATCTTAGCGTGCCTCCACCGATAATCTACTATCGCAGGTATACCCTCGGTAGACTGCCACCGGTATTTCGTCGATCACTGGTGCGCCAGGTAGGGGGTGCGCGTGAAGATTTCAAGGCGAGCAACATGGTTTCCTTCCCATCTTCCATGGAGTTCGATGCCAACGTCAAGATCAACTTCGGTTCCTTCGGCTGGCCTCCGTTGGAAGACACCAACAGTGTCGTCGAGGCGACCCAGCTCGTCCTGGCACCAGCTTCTCCAACAAAGGGTGTGTCCAACCAACTATTGGGGCTATCCCTGGGATCTCCTGCACCGTCCTCTCAACCTCCGCTTCCTCGCTATCAGGGAAGGCGCATCGACAACTCGGATCTGATCGACTTGATCGACTTCCAAGGTGAGGGGTTAGCTGAGATCCTTTCATTCATTGAATCTATGCAGCAGCGCTTGGCGGCGCTCAAGGACGACGACGACTTCACTCCCGTGCATCAACGAAGGCACGGAACTGCTCGCCCGGGTCGCTCAGATTCAGATCTGATCAGATCTAGCTCTCCTAGGCAGTCCTGCGTGCATCCTCCACGTCCTACTCGATCTAGTCAAAGACCTGGTGATCAGAGGCCGCTCACACCGCTAGCACCAGTTTTGTTCCCATACGGGCTACGGAACATCGCCTCATCCTACGCAGAGCAGTTTCCTCCGCTGTTCGAGTCAATCATGAAGCAAGATCACGCGCCACATCGGCTTCTGGAAAGGATCCCGCATCCTCCTCCCCGAGGCCACTTTGTCAATATGGTGCACCTCGAGGACATCGTTGACGCGCCATGGGACGACAGTGCTGTTGGCGTTTCTTAGCATCACTACTAAAGATAGACTATAAATCCATCCTTAATAATAATACTTAGAGACATAAATTGACATTTCTAACTACCATTACTTCAGAAAGGTAACCCTTGGCCCTTAATGGCGCCGGCCTAGGTAGTGTAGTCTGGTAACAATAGTTAGAAGTGCCGGATTGGCCTTCCTAACCATCCTTACTTACGGTATGCAAAACTATGGCACAGCGCCATGGGGTGCACAAGAATTACAATCCTTAAGTAACGGTACTTAGATACGCCAATCGATAGCTCAGTATGAAATAAGAATAAATCTGCAAGCGCACAGAACTATCATTGTAGCATTTCAACCCGTGAGTATTCAAGGGTGTCGTATTTATAATTTCCAGTAGGAGGGCAATATGCATCAAGCGTGGCGTAAACATGATCACTTATTAAGTGCAATGGTAGACATAGAGTAAACAGGAATAAGACATGATATTCAAGATAGTGGACACACATCGGGGTCAACCTCAAGGATAAAAGATAAATAAAGAATAAAAGAATATAACTAAATAGAGCAGGCATGGGTCATATATAACTATGCAAAGAACTGTTAGTGTTGGCGCAAAAACGTGACGTCCTCACACCAACGGGGACTCTCGCAAGCCAGACAGACCGAGGCGTGAATGTCTCCCCGATCCCCGCGGCCTTCTTCAGCAGATGATCCGATCGAACGTGTCCAAGGCGTGCCAGTCAATTTGACCCTGAAATTGACAAGGTAGAAAATAGTCAAATTATGGAACCTGCCGGTATGATTCTAGACAGTTCCTCATGTGTGGCCAAATAGCCGATCTGATCGAGGCATTGACTAGAGAGTCAACATCCAACATGCATTAATAAATAAAATTGATAAACAAGCATGTATAAATAAAGCAATCATTCATGACATGGTATTGACAGATAAAATATGAGAAAAGCATAACCATTCATGATACGTGCTAAAATAGTAAAGAATTAGCTAAATCGGCTATTTGAATATGCATGAAAAGAGCAAGACTATTAGCTGATTTAGTCTATTCGATACAATAAATATAAAAGATCCTACGTGTATGCAAGAACCTAAATTATGACTAACAGATCTACCAAGAAAGCTTAACAAACCAGCTAGTCTAAACAAATATGTGTATACAATGTTATGGGTAAAGCTCCTGGTGAATCGGCTAACTTTGCCGATACTGACATAAGAACGAACTAGGTGCATAAACAAACCTTAACATAAACCCCTATTCAGCCTATTCAATCTCAAGTGAGATAAACGGTGCTGCAGTCACTATCAATCAAATAGGAATAAACAAAGATCTATCTTAAGACCATCTACACCCTAGAACGCGCACATGTCATGAACAAGATTGATAAAACCTAGCTATGCAAGTACGAGATAGATCATCAAAGCAGTAAAATCTAACATGAAAGCATTAATGACAATTGAATCTAAAAGAATCTAAGCCAAATCTACTAATCTTGATCGGGCAAAAGATGTTGTTGCAATAAATAAATATTAAAACTCTAACAATATCGGTAACTTAATGAATCTACTAGATTTGCCAAATCTAGCAGAGCTGATAACTGGCTATGGGTAACTTAATGAATTGATTAGGCTGCCAAACCTAATAGAGCTGATAACTAGCCTATGCTAACGCATACAATAGGAGGTCGAACCAGCCCTATCAAAAGCTAACATAAACTATCAGCAAGTGCTGATGCAGAGATAAGAGGTCGAGCCAGCCAAATCAAGCATAAACACAAGCCCTTTGTCCATACTAATGGTCGATAGGAGGTTGAGCCGGCCCTATCTAACAAGAGTAAAAGCCATGACGGTAACTTACAGCAAACCAGAGTCAGACGCCCGATGCAGCCTAGCTTGTCGAAGAAACTCGCCGAGATCCTAGGAAAACTACGGGTTGGTGGCCGGAGCTGAAAGATTGTATTGATTGATGATAATGTCCCCTTACAAGGTGCTGGGGCTCACATATTTATACCCTGGGCTTTGACTGAGTCCTAACCTAATACGACTTGCCAATAAGGAAAAAGACTCGACGATTGCCTAATCTAGATAACTTGGGCCCCACTATTCCATCCTGTAGAGTCCCGTGTCGTTGACGCGCCGTCTTCTGCTTTGCCGGATCAGAGTCGACGTGGCTTGCATGTTCCTCCGGATAGCCGATTCTGGCTTAGCCGATTCTCTTTAATTTAGCCGATTCCCCAATTCTCGGTTGTTACCGGTACTTTGCCGATTCCACTAGCGTCTTCTCCACATGGCTGTGAGGCCTTCATAGAAGTTTTAGAGCACGAGCCAATCTTCCATTCCATGATGAGGATAGGCCCGGATGTACTCCTAGAGCCTTTCCCATGCTTCGGGGATGGACTCAAGCGAAGACTGCTGGAAGTTGGAGATCTTCCCTCTCAGAGCACTGGTCCTGCTCATGGGGAAGAACTTGGCGAGGAATGCCGCGGAACACTTGTCCCATGTGTTGACAGCTTCCTTGTTCTGATAGAACCATTGTTTCGCTTTTCCCGTGAGGGAGAAAGGAAACAAGCGGAGCCTGATGTTGTCCTATGCGATGTCTTTGATGATGATAGTATCGCACAGTTCAAGGAAGTGTTGCAAGTGAGCATTTGCATCCTCGCTTGGCAAGGCACAGAACTGGCTCGCCTGCACCATCGAGATGAGGCCTGTACGGATCTCGAAGTTCCCATTCCTAACGTTGACAGCGGGCCCAACAGGTACGTTGGCAACAGCAGGAGTGGAGTAGTCACGGAGTGTCTTGGCCATAGCGATAGTAGCGGATGGTGTGGGAGTGACCGATTCGTCTGCCGGCGGAGTAGCAAAAGAAGAAGTGGTACATGACCTTTTCTTCCTTAGGAGTGCTTCCGGATTGCTGAGGAAGTTTTTCGGCAGAGCAAAATCGCTCATACACTATCCTGTTTTCATTCCAATAAAAAGAGGAAGAAAACAGCAAAGTTAGTCTGCTTAAACTATGACTACCAATGCTTATTATGCAATCGATGTTTATGCCAGCATGATATTTGCCCTCCCCGGCAACGGCGCCAGAAATGCTTGTTGGCATTTCTTAGCATCACTACTAAAGATAGACTATAAATCCATCCTTAATAATAATACTTAGAAACGTAAACTGATATTCCTAACCACCATTACTTCAGAAAGATAAACATTGGCCCTTAATGGCGTCGGCCTAGGTAGTGTAGTCTGGTAACAATAGTTAGAAGTGTCGGATTGGCCTTCCTAACCATCCTTACTTACGATATGCAAAACTGTGGCATGGCACTGTGGGGTGCACAAGAATTATAATCCTTAAGTAACGGTACTTAGATACGCCAATCGATAGCTTAGTATGAAATAAGAATAAATCTGCTAGCGCACAAAACTATCATTGTAGCATTTCAACCCGTGAGTATTCAAGGGTGTCGTATTTATAATTTCCTGTAGGAGGGCAATATGCATCAAGCGTGGTGTAAACATGATCACTTATTAAGTGCAATGGTAGACATAGAGTAAATAGGAATAAGACATTATATTCAAGATAGTAGACACACATCGGGGTCAACCTCAAGGATAAAAGATAAATAAAGAATAAAAAAATATAACTAAACAGAGCAGGCATGGGTCATATATAACTATGCAAAGAATTGTTAGTAAAACATCTAACTAGCATGTCTAGAATTAGAACTAAGTCTGGGATGATAGGGAGATCCCCGTAGCTGGTCTACCAACCGATAAAGACTTTACGAACTCCTACTGAGTACCCGAATGTGGGGGAGTGCTAGGGATGGACAGGGCTGTCACCACCTGCCCACCTACCCCTCTGCCCGTGGGGTACCCACATATCTGTCGATCTCCACATACATGAACACCATGTTCACGTACTTGGAAACAACTCCTAACCCCTGTGGACCCCAACCCTTTGGATTGACAGGCTAGGTTAAGAGTAACCAAGAAGGCACGACGAACCATCACCTCATCCCTAGTTCTTCCTCTATTCATACTAATTTGATGAACGATGAAGAACGATGATGAACAAGTCAAGAACATGATATATAAACTATATGCTAGTTCATATATTGTGCTCATAACATGATCATAACTATACTCTAGTTCATATGCATGATCATATAAATATGACAAGAACTTGCTCATGAAAGAAGGCTGACTAGTATTCATACCAAGAAGATCCTTTCTTCCAAGTAGACAAGCTCTCCTTGATAGCTTTTGCCTTGCTCACAAACTACTAAGACTAATCTGAAGATACAAGTGAGAGGTGTGAGGTGAATGACTCCAAAATGATTGTGTTGGAAATGGGGGAGATCCCTCTCTTTTATAGCTACTAGGACGGTTCGGCCTCCACAGATATGGAAGGAGGTGAAACCGCCTTGAGGGAACCGCCTAGAGCACCACCTCCGAAGACTGGGCCCGGCAGGCCCCACCAGGGGTGCGGGCGCACCTGGGTGCGGCTACACCCTGGGCTCGCACGCTTGGCCACTGCCTTCTGGTGGTGGGCTACTTCCTGGGCCTAGAGTTCTCCTGTGGTTACGATCAGGCCCAGGTATGCACCGAAGGTGGACTTCTTTTATTTTTGTTTGCATATTTCTAAATTCGTCTTTCTGCTTTTGCGCTTGCTCCATGATGTTGCATATTTCCACTTATTGCACCATAAATCCTATAAAACATAAATACTAGGGTACATGTGGAACTTCATTAGTAATAAAGGCATATGTGCTAGAATATGTTTGTCTTTCCTCTTTTTTAGTCTAGGTTGGCGGTATAAAAATGATCCATAAGGACCACCAACAACTGCACCAGACCTGGCTGACTTACGCATCAACGATGAGTCGGCCATACCGAAGGCAGCCGAAAACCCCGTCAACAGATCTGAATCTACAACGTCACCGTTAGATCCAGAAGTGGAGGCGGCACTCGAAGCTGGGTCTCCTGGCCAACTCCTCTCCACCCTCGAGCGGGGCTTCCCGCTCCCTAAAGGATCACCCTGCCCCATGCTGATACAGGCAAGCCCATCGGCCGCCGCTGCTGACCAGATGATCGTTGACGATCAGCCAGAAGCCGGAGGCATCCCGAATGCTTTCGGACCTAGCGCCACCAAACAATCAACCACGACGGCTGACATGGAACTCCAACACACCGACAACCTCAAGTATCCTCCAGGGTTCGGAGGAACAATGTTCATGGTAAGCGCCGATGAGCGCACTGCTGACAACGAGACCCCCGAGCAGAGGCAAGCTCGGGTTGGCTGTAATTCCAGGCGCGCCACCGGCCGTGAATGAGAATGCATTCAAGCTAAGCAAAGGGCCGAGCATGACCGATGGCTTCATCGTAATCTGGTGAAAGAATTCGATCTGGTCAACAACTGGCAAGTGCCGAAAACACTGAGCGCCAACATAGCAGTCGCCAGAAGCAAGTTGGAAGCCTTAGCCGCGACTCCAGGGGTGCAAGAAGCGCTCGATCATCTAACGGCGACAGTGGCCCAAGTCAATCGGCTACGCGAGGCACCAGCTTAGTCAGCATCGCATGGCTAGCAGTGTCGAGGGTCTGATCTACATGAAGGCTCCACCAAGAACGACCACTCCAGTCACAGTCCGGCACGTGCTCCAACCACAGTTGCGGGAACCGCTCTTCTGACCATAGTCGGGGAGCTTGGTCTCCAAACGGCAATAGAGGAAATCGATCCCTAGATCGCTTTCGCTGTCGTCGATCTCCAGAACGCAATCATGGAAGGGGTGGCCAACGAGCGCACAGCTACGATGAGGTGGTCAACCAGCGAGGACGGGGGAACCGCCGCCATGACTATGATGATAGGTGTCAGGAGCGGTACGAAATCCCCGGCTTTAAGCCGTATGCTAATCAACTCCGGGAGGTAGCTTGGCCACAAAGCTTCAAGATCGATGTCAGGCGCTACGACGGACACACTGATCCCGACCAGTGGCTCTTCCTATATGAGACAGTAGTCCGAGCAGTCGGAGGCGACGAACATGTCATGGAAAACTATTTGCCGGTCATCTTGGGCAACTCAGCTACCCAATGGCTCATGCGCCAGCGTGAGGGATCCATTTTTTCTTGGCCCCAGCTATGGCAGATGTTCGCCGACAATTTCAAGCTCACATGCCAACAGCCCGGTCCACAATTATCCAAATGAACCCTTACGGGATTACGTTCGGCGTTTTTTGGATGTCTGGACCACGGTCACCATCATCACATAGCTGGAGACGGTCGAGCTCTTCATCAATGGGCTGACACAGCCGCGTAACGAAAACCTCAAGATTGAACTGCTCCGCATCCAGCCTCAAGATCGTGCAAGAGTGGACGCGAGTGGATGACGGCCTCCGTCCCAAGCGAGACGATGGCCCCTCGCGCCGCAATCACCGTCGGGACGATGACGATCACGACCATGACTAGTACCGTGGAGGGCGTGACAGCACCCGTAGGGACAACCGCCACGACGACCGTCGTGACCGACGACGCGATGACGGCCGTGATGATGATCGGCATAATAGGAAATGCGGTCGACAGGACGACAACCAACACAATCGCTGAAACCGCGTGAACAACGTGAAGAGTGGTGACAAGCCCTATGACGACGACTATGACAAGATCCTCAGCCAAGACTGTCCTCGTCACCCCAACAAGGGGCACACGTTCGTGGAATGTTGGGGCTTCGCCAACATTTTTAATAAGGCGGCCGCAAAGCGGCAGTGCGGTGGTAACAAGAACAGGAATAAGAATAGAAATGCTGACAATGAGGCCAAGGAAGTCAAAGAAGAAAAGAAGGATGATGACCGTCCCTCCGATGACGAGGGGCATCAAGAGTACAGGGAACCTGTCAAGCACGTTGCAGCAATCTTTGGTGGCAAAGTCGCCTTAGAGTCCCAAAGGGAAAAGAAGCTACTCCGGCACGCCATCATGGCCATAAGCGAGTCCGATCAGGGGTTCTTGACCGACGTCAGGGCTCCAACGTGGTCGGAACAGACCATCTCCTTCAGCCAAGCAGACATGTGGGCAAGAGGTGAAGATGCGGGATGCTTCCCTCTTGTCCTTGATCCGCTGATACAGGACTCTAGGTTTGAGAAGGTGCTGATTGATGGCGGCAGCGCACTCAACATTCTATTCCTCCAGGCCTTCAAAGAGCTCGGCTTAAAACAAGAAAACCTCCAGCCGTATGACTCCCCGTTATGGGGGGTAATGCCCGACAAACCATCGATGCCGCTTGGGCAGATCAACCTCCACGTCCAATTTGGGACCCCTCAACACTTCCGTACAGATTTCATCAACTTCATAGTTGCTGATTTTGAGGGTGTGTATCATGCCATCCTCGGCCATCCAGGAATAGCCAAGTTCGTGGCGGTCCCTCATTATGGGTACATGGTGCTCAAGATGCCGACGGAGAAAGGAATCCTCTCCCTACGCAGCAATGTCCTCATGGCATATACTTGCGAAACCTCCGCATACGCAGCGGCAGAAATCACCGACCTTCGAGCAAGAATGGCGGACACAATCCTCGAAGCCAGGACCATCCCTTCGGCCAACCTCCAGATACCTCTCAAAGAGGCCAAGTGCTCCTCCCAGAAGAGCAAGGACCATAAGAAGATCATCCTCGTCCCTGGTGACAAGGACAAGATGGCCCTCATAGGGACTAACCTCTCCGCCAAATAGGAAGACACGCTCGTCCAGTTCCTATGGGACAACATCAGCGTGTTTGCATGGAAACCAGCAGACATGCCTGGCGTACCCAGGGAATGGGCCGAGCACTTCCTTAACGTCTCGAAGACCGCCAAGCCCATCAAGCAGAAGCTGTGCCAGTTTGCTCGTGACAAAATAGAGGTTATTAGGGTAGAAGTACTTAAGCTTTTATCCACAGGCTTTATAAAGGAGGTGTCATCCGGATTGGCTTGCCAACCTGGTTCTTGTATGAAAAAAGAACATGGAATGGAGAATGTGCATTGATTACACCGATCACAACAAACACTGCCCTAAAGACCCCTTCACTCTCCCGTGCATCGACGAAGTCATTGACTCTACCGCTGGTTGCGAATTGCTTTCTTTCTTGGATTACTATTACGGCTATCACCAGATAGCCTTAGCGATAGACGACCAGACAAAAACCTCCTTTATTACTCCATTTGGCGCTCATTGCTACACGACTATGTCTTTCAGCCTTAAAAACGCCGGTGTGACCTATCAACGTACCATACAGAAATGCCTACACAACGAGATCAAAGATCACCTAGTCAAGGCATATGTAGATGACGTTGTAGTCAAAACCCGAAAGTCAGATACGCTTATCGCCGACCTCCAGTGAATGTTTGACGCCCTTAACGTTTTCCAGTGGAAATTAAATCCCACTAAATGAATTTTTGGGGTATCTTCAGGTATATTGCTGGGAAACGTTGTGAGTCAAGACGGCATACGCCCAAATCCCAAAAAAGTTCAGGCGGTGCTAAACATGCAGCCTCCCAAATGCGTCAAAGACGTTCAAAAGCTAACAGGTTGTATGGCGGCCTTGAGCAGGTTTATATCCCGCCTCGGGGAAAAGGGCCTCCCTTTCTTCCAACTGCTAAAAGCAAAAGAAAAATGTGTGTGGTCAGACGAGGCAGATGTCACTTTTGCCTAGTTAAAAGACTACCTCATATCTCCATAAGTTTTAACAGCCCTAAACGACGGCAAGGAACTATTACTGTATATCGCGGCAACGGACCGGGTGGTAAGCACGGTCATGGTCATCGAGCGCGAAGAAGCCAAACATGCCTATCCGGTGCAATGCCCAATCTACTATATAAGCGAGGTGCTCAATGACTCCAAACAGCGCTACCAGCACGTGGAAAAACTGCTCTACTCCATCCTGATAACCAAAAGGAAATTCCTCCACTACTTCCAATCTCGCCACATCACAGTGGTTACTGATTTCCCACTTTGTGACATCCTATACAACAGGGATGTGAGTGGTCGGATCGTCAAATGGGCGCTTGAACTAATGGCGTACACCATAAATTTGAAAAGTCGGAGCACCGTAAAATCTCAAGCTCTAGCTGATTTCCTCGTTGAGTGGTCGGACATGACAATGCCGTGGCAGGACACCAGTCATGAGCATTGGGAAATGTACTTTGATGGGTCCCTCAACATTGACGGCGCCAGGGCAGGCATCTACTTCGTCGCTCCATCCGGAGATAAGCTGCGCTACATCCTACGGATCCTCTTGAAAGCCTCCAATAACGCAGCTGAATACGAAGCTGCACTCCAGGGGCTACGCGTCGCTGTAGAGCTCGACATCAAAAGGCTCATGGTGTACGGTGATTCCTCCTAGTAATTAACCAGGTCAACAAAGAGTGGGATACAACCAGCGAGAAGATGGAAGCTTACGTGGCGGAAATCCGAAAGCTTGAAAACAAGTTTTACGGCCTTGAGTTCATTCATGTGGTACGAGCTAACAACAAGGCTACAGATGAGTTGTCTAAACTCAGTTCGTCAAGAGCTGCAGTACCACATGGCATTTTCGTCCAAGATTTGTTTGAGCCATCTGTCAAAGACAAGCCAGCAGTGGTCGAGAAACTCCCCACAACACCACCCGTCGTTGTAGACGAAAGCGCACAGCATCAGCCCAATCAACCGTTAGCTATGGTTCTTGACGATGTCCCAAACATTGAGCTAAGCCTCGCCATCAAAGGTAGTGCCGACCAGGACCAACCCCAAGATGGCACATCACCAATGGAGATTGACCGACCTGTGGTCGACCAGCCTGTGGCACAGCCAAAACCTTCCTAGCCAGACTGGCGCATCGAGTTCATCCGATATCTCATCGATGAAGATGTCCCTAATGACAAGATTCTGAGGGAGCACCTCATCCGGCGAAGCAAGCACTATGTCCTCATGAACGGCAAGTTGATGCGTAAAAATGCACGACAGGAAATTTTGCAAAAATGCATAACGCAAGAAGATGGACTTAAGCTGCTGGACAAAATCCATTCTGGCGAGTGCGGCAACCACGCAGCATCACGTACACTGGTCGGCAAAGCCTTCTGAGCTAGCTTCTATTGGCCAACGACCGTCGCTGATGCAGAACAACTGGTCCGACACTGTGTGAACTGCCAGTTTTTCACAAAGCAGATCCACGTACCTGCGCATGAACTACAAACCATTCCCGTGTTGTGGCCTTTCTCATGTTGGAGACTTGACATGATTGGTCCTTTCAAGAAAACGCCAGGTGGTTTCAAATATGTTAACGTCTTAATAGACAAATTCCCCAAGTGGATTGAATACAAGCCCCTGGTCAAGGCCACGGCGAAGAAGGCCGCCGAGATGATTGATGATGTCATTCACCGCTTTGGCATCCCTAACTCCATCATCACCGACCTCGGCTCTACTTTCACCAGCAGTGATTTTTTCGATTACTACGATGAAAAATGTATCAATGTGAAATACTTCTTAGTAGCTCACCCCTGTGCCAACGAGCAGGTAGAAAGAGTGAATGGAATGATCCTCGACGCCCTCAGAAAGAGGCTCTATCGCGACAACGACACGCATCCTGGTCGGTGGCTTAAAGAGTTACCAACGGTCATTTGGGGCCTGCGAACCCAACAGAGCCGTAGCACTGGCGTTTCCCCCTACTTCATGATTTTCAGGTCAGAAGCTGTCCTCCCTGAAGACATAGCTTTTCAGTTGCTGAGGGTAGAAAACTATGACGAAGAACGCTCCAATGAAGTTAGGAAGCTTGATGTCAACGCAGCCGAGGAATGATGTCTTGACACATGTGCGCGAACGGCCAAGTACCTTGCATCCGTCCGACGCTATTACAACCGCAATGTCAAAGACAGATTCTTTGTGGTCGGTGACCTAGTCTTACGACGCAAACAGAAGACCGAAGGCCTTCATAAGCTTGCATCCCATTGGGAGGGTCCATTCATGGTAAAGGCTGTAACCAGGTCGACCTCTTATAGATTATGCACCTTGGATGAACCACCAATCGATGTACCGAATTCATGGCACATTGATCTCCTCCGGCGATTCTACCCGTGACAAGCTAGTACTAATGTCACATGTATCTTTCTTATACACTTTCGATTCAAGTCGATTGAATAAAGATTGTTACTGTTTCATCCTCGTTGAAATGAGATTTAAGTACGAATTTGTTGTATTTCATAATATAACAAATGCTTTTACCCGCCTATGCAAGATTACCCAGTGCAACAACAAAAGATTCACAAACGATAACACGAAGCGTTAAACTTGCAACGTTTCATAACGTTTGTGGGCGACAGTACTGCCCGTCACCACATGGGTCGCGTGATTAAACGAAGTTTTTTTCTTACAAAAAGCACCCACATGTAACAGCAACACGATAAAACGTTAACACACCTAAGTCACTATGTGAATGTCCTTCACCATCGCCTTCGCCGTCTCCACTGATCAAGCCTGAGCGCTTCTGCGGCATCATCGTCCGTCTCGGCGGACACTCCCTTACCCAACCGGCCCAAGTCCACCTCCGGGTAGTGGGAGCGCACCACTGCTAGTACGTGCGAGCCCGCGTGTTCCGCGGCTTCTTTGGTGAATTCCTTCAGACGCAGCCAAGATGCTTTGCAGGCGCTAATGACAACACCCAATGGCGTGGACGGGGTAACGTCATCAGAGCCCTCCTCTGCAAGCACGTTGAGCACCGGAGCAATCCCGCCGACCACCTCCAAAAGTTGCCCTTGCAACTGCTTGTTCTCTACGTTCAGCACACGGATTTGCTCCTGGGCCACGCGGAGACGCTCTGCTTCACAGGAACACAGTATTCAGAACGAAACGACAAGGTTCTATGGTATATTACAGCAAGAGCAGATCCTTACCTTGCATGTCCTTTTCTTGGGCAGCATGTTTTGCTACCAGCTCGGCGTTGCGCTCCTGCAGCTGTGTAGCGTGTTCCTGAGCGCTCTTCTCCTTAACCTCCATTTCTGAAAGAACAAGGGTGTGACGTTCTCGACACACATCACAAAAATGACCGTGCCAGCAGGGGTTCTTACCTTCTTTCTGACGCAGCAGCAAGGTTACCTGCTCGGCCGTCATCTCCTGTTCCGCCACTCGTGTTGTCAGTTGGGCGTTAAGTCCCTGCGTCGTCCGCCTCAGATGATCGACCTCGGTGCGCAATTTGGCGTTCTCCTCCATGACAGGTTTTACCTGGTCGAGCGCCATTTTCCGCTGCTCGGCGACCTTGGCGATATCCTGAGGCACACGATGACATATGTGTCTACACATAAAACATGATAATGGCCACCATCCGTATGGTCAAGATTTCAACTTACCTGGGCTTGACGGACCAAGTCCGCAACAGTCTGCTGCATTTTTTGTGTGGCGTCATCAGCGATTTACTCCACTCCACGGGCTTCATGATCTTGTGCAGACTGGCCCAGGCTCGAGGTGCCAACTTGATCGGCGTCGGCAGGTCGTGGCGGCGGCATGGGCAGTGGTGTACACACCACCATCTCTCCACCAGCAACAGCTGGAGTGGCGACAGCTCTGCTCTCCTCAACCACTGGGTTCATGCCCAGCACTGTCCCAGCGTCCGTCGGCGCTTGCGCGGGTCCTGATAGCGTGCTGGTTTTGGAGCTGCGATATACCCCAAAGGCATGTTAATTCATACAGATTAAAACATGGTTAACAGCACCACAAAGCTGGATTATACTCACATAATGGAACGGCTGAAGGCCGATTGAAAGCGACGACGACGACCTCCGCTGACCACCATTTGCTCACCAGCGTCCTTCACATTCTCCATCGTTGCCTCTTCTGTTGGGGCTGCTGTGGTTGCACCTGAGTCGTCACCATCTTGAGCATCTTCTTAACTTGCCGTCAGATCGTCGCCGCTGCAGGGACTCGCTTATGGTATGATGGGCGATGGCACTGACGGCGCTGCAGCAGATGGCTGTTGCTCAGGCGGATTTCTGGCTTGTGGTGGTGATGGGGGACGGCACCCTACATCTTCCGCCACCAGAGTGACCCCCGTGGACGTTTCTGCGACCGCCGGCGACGCTGCTTGCTCATCGGTTTGTTTCCATGCGTCCGTAGCATGCTGTGACCCTCGGGGACTGGCTGGTGGCGTCATGATTGGCATGCTTGGCGGCGACACAGTTGGCGGGGACGTGACTTGCTGGGGCGGACTTGGCGGGGGCGACCTCCGCTGCTTCTTCAGCCTTTGAGCCAGTGGGATATTATCCTCTGACCCGCTTGACGACGACGAAGAAGAAATCACAGCACCTCTCCTCCTCTTGACAGCTATGCCCTTCCTGATTCTCCGGGGACCTCCGGCAGCAGGGCCTGCAGTATCGCCCGTCGAGGGAGATGCTCGGGACTCCGGCTGCTTTGCCGCCACGCGGCGTTGCGCCCTCTGGGCGCGAGGAGTTACTTCTTGTTCGGCTGCCTCTTCTTCTCCGTCCTCGCTGCTTTCTTCATCAGCATCAGCCACCTGGTCGGCCCGGTCGGTAAGAGAGCGCTCCCAGCGCACAGCCTCTCCGCTGGGCCATTCTCCAGTGGGGACGGTCGACACAAACACGGCATGGTCCTGTCCACCGATTTGCTAACAAAACATCAGCATACACAATCCAATTCCGATTGAGTTGCGTATACAATCAACAAAGTTGAATGGAAGCACGAAAAGTGTATTACCTTTGGTGGCTTGTACGACCAGTTGTATGGCTGCTGCGGTTTCCTCGGGGCCATCTTCGTTGGGTCAAAGCCATGAAAGACTTCAGCGCACCATCTTTTCACCGTGACAATGCTGACTTCGGTGTCCACCTCCCGCGACGCGTCGCCCTGCCCCCTGTACTCATACATCATGGTGGGTCTTTCCCGGCAGGGCTGCAACCGGCGTTGCCACCAGGTGACGGAAACCATAATGCAGTGAACTCGCTCCCTGTTTATTAATGGCAGCAGCTCAAGCACTTGCTCCATCTCCGTAACATTGGGCTTTGCTGCCCATTTGATGTTGAACTGCGGGATTCTCATCACGTCAGAAGGAACGGGCCTCCCTTCCGGATTCTGCTTCATGTAGAACCACTTCTTGAACCACATTTTCATGGAGGTAGAGTGTGGGATGCTAATCCACTCTGCCCTCATCCCATCCCGCAGCACAATGTAACAGCCACCTGCCACCTAGGATCCCCCGGTCCCTTCTCCCTTCTTCTTAAGGTAGTAGAAATGACGAAATAAATTGAAATGGGGAGGGATCCCAAGATATGCTTCGCAGATGGTGATGAACTCCGACATGGTCAAAATTGAGTTGGGATGAAGATTGCAAAGTGATATCTCCCAATAAATGCACAAATCTTGCAAGAAATTATGAATTGGAGAACCCAACCCGCGCAAGATGTAATCTTCGAAGACCACGATTTCCCCCCCACGAGGGCTCGGGAATCTCTCACCTGGAGCTGGCACGCGCCACAACCCTCGATCCTCCGGCGGCAGCAATCCGCTATCCACCCAATCGCGCAGCGATTCGATTGTTGATTCGGTGATGCTCCAATGTTTCTTCATATACTTCCTCCTCGCCTCCTCCGCTCGCAGTGCTCCGCCTCCGGCCATTTCCACTCCTTCCACTATACCACGGCAACGCGTATTGCCTTGGGAGGTGGCGGCACCACCTTCGCGGCGATGCGATGGAAAAGTGCGGGCGTGCGGCAGTGGCAGGTGGTGGCTAGGGTTCCACGTAGCGGTTCCCAGAGTGTTGGGAACGAAGAAAATGATGTACACGAGGCGGATGGAAATGAATGCGGCACTGGAGTGCGACAGTAAAGTGGGGCGGCGGCCGCTCCTTATATATTGCACTCGTCGTGGTCCGTGGACTTCTAGGGTTGACTGCTGACCTTGGTGGACCGACGCATTCCTTTTTTATTAGGCCACATGTGGGCCCTGCTTTTTGCCTTGTCAACGACGATTATTTTACACTAGGGATTGGGCCCATCCTACAGATTGTTCCAACAATGCGCATTTGGTTGGCTAGAAATGGAAAGGCTATATTGATTCCTGTAACAATGTCATCAGCCTGATTTTTTCATATATGACGTGGACGCACGCATATAAGAAAAATGCATTTTTGGCCAATGGCCGCCAATCTGGGCTTAACAAAGGTAAAGCTCGAATTTCTATTTCCCCTCTTTCCTATTGGTTTAGTCTCATGACAAATGAGGGGACTGAGTAAAGATGGCACAACCATCTCATCTCTCTTGACCAAGTCAAGAATACCGATAGATGTTTTTTGGACAGATGGTAAAAGGGATCCGGCCGACCAAGCTTAGCTACGGTTTGGATTATGGCTTAGCCATTTACCCTACTTCAAATTTTTGGAAACTACCATTTTTTCTGGGCCTCTGCTGAGCTTCGACCAGAACATAGCTAAGCTATGGTCCCTCTTAACACTCTTTGCCAAGCAAGGGTTATTTAGTCATACTGTTGTTATGACATTCACGCCTTGCACAAGGATGTGTCAAAAGGCATATCGTTAGCCATCTGATTAGCCCCATGCGCAGCTAGGGACTGGGCATTTGTAGCAAAGTTACAGTCGTCCTCATAGTTAAACTATGGATTCAGCACAGGCATCACTAACAATTTTGACACATGGCCCCTTGGCATTTGGTTGGTACGCAAAGCTACACTCCAAACAAATGGCATAGCTGTTTTTCCCTTCTTCACCTTTACGTCATTGTCATGTTCACTAGTTTGCAACAAAGTTGTAAGATCTAGACATAGCTAAGCTGTGGTCGATATTTCCACTCAGCAAAGCTGGATACTGGTCGGCAGTAACACTATATATTAGTAAAACCGTCATTTTCCATTCCCCTTACGTGACGTATGCATGGGGACTGGTCGAATATTAACTTTGTCGACCAGATACTCGCGATCGACAGGAGTTCCATTCTCTTTGGACCCTGAAACAACGTGCTTCGCACCTTATATCAGGCTCGGGGACTACATGGGCCCACGTCACTTGGCAGTAACTTGGGCTATTTCCCGTTGATCTCCGCACGGTATTGGCATAACCACGGCAGTAGTACAAAGAGAAATAATATCTGTTTTTTCCCCGTACTGTGGGCCCACGTCACAGGATGTGCGGCGATTTTTTTTTTCCGAGCAACATGCATCTTTTGTCAAACATACATACTTGACGGGACACAGCTGTAACACTCTGGTGTTAAGCATGCATAATCACTTGCATTCTTAAGCATAAGCATCTTTATGCATGGCATTAATGAAAAGGTTGATTGTCATTTCATGTATCATGCTTGATTATTCAAATTATGCTTGCCTTTCACATAAATTGAATAAGTGGTATGAGTGTTTGGTGTTTGATGACCTCTAAGGTAACCTAGAAATTATTAAGACACCAAATTAACCTAGGTTTATGTTTATGGTTTTGGTTAATTAAGCTTTGTTGTCATGGTTGACCAAGGTGGACCATTAAAATAGTTTTGTTTGACTGAATTGAAAGTGGTAGCTAGAGTGCTTGCATGTGTGTGCACCCTAAATAAAGTTTGTAGAGAATTTCATAAGGAACAAAAGTTGTAATTACCACTTTTCATGAAAATGCTTAGAAGATGTTCAAAAATATTGAAAAAGGGCAGAATTGGAGGCTGTTTTCTATTTTTAGGGATTTAAGGGGTATTTTTTTGGATTTTTGTATTTCAAAATCTATACAGAATCTGGCCAAACTTTGTATAGAGGAAATGTTCTACTCTTCAAAAGCTACATTTCATCTATTTAGAGTTTTTGCTAATTCGGCATAGTTCAAGAGTTATTTAGCAGCAAAGTTGTTTTACATTCATAAAAATAGCTTTTCGGTGACGGCTGTTTCCTGGCCGTCAGGGAATTGGCCGGCCACCGCCCATGTCACCCAGCCCGCGCGCTCCACGTGGCGCGCGTCCACCGTCAGTCCAGGGCGGCAGCGGCCGTTCGAACAGCGTTAAAACGCCACGCCCGCTCCCTACTCGCTGTCCCCCCTTCAATTTTCCCTCTCTCTGCTCTCTCCCGCAGCTCCGCGAGCTCGTCGTAGCCGCCGCCGTCGCCGAAGCCATCTCCGCCGCGCATTTTCTGCCCTGAGCCCGTCACCAGACTCGCCTCGACGTGCTCTAGCTCGTGCGCCCCCTATCAACCGTCCTCGTCGAGGGTAAGACCCCCAATCGAGGGCTTCTTCTCCGCGGCCGGTGAGCCCGTGACCGTCGCCGCCGTGTCCCGGTCGATTCGGCCGACGATTCTTCTCTCTGTCTCGAGCTTTAGGTGCATCTCGTCAAGTAGCAGCTGTAGCCCTAGTTCATGAGGCCCGTGCGGGTCGGCCCTCGTCGGATTTCGGCCGCGCCGCCGTTCGGGGAGCAGCCATCCGCCCTGCGCACGTGGCCCAAGCCGCCTCGGCTTCGCTCCGACCACGATTCGCCCCGCAATCGACGCGCGCCATCCCCCTCGTGCTATCCCTAGGGTCAGAGTGGCCGAAGAGCCCCGGTAACGGCCGGCGAGGCCGCGCCGACGTCATCGACCTTCCCCTTCCCTGTGCAAGGACTCCATCTTGGAATAAGACAAAACCCAGGGTCCTTCGTGTATAACGGCCAGACACAGAGAATTACCTATTAGGGCTTGGTTGATTTCTAAAAACCTCAGGGGCTCCGGTGCAAAGTGTTTTTCCTTTTTCTTTTTCAAAACTGTTTCCAGATTTTGATTAAACCTTTGAAAATCCATAACTTGCTTCTTTTTCATCCAAATGAGTTGGTTCAACTTGCAGTATTTTCCTTATGAGATGATCTATGCATAAAAAATATGAAATGTGGAATTTGTGATACTTTTCTGTATAGCTTTATTTATCTCTATTAATTGCTTTTATCTTAGAAAATGCATAAGTAATTCTCTGTTGCTCAGAAAAATGTGAAACCAAGTTTGTTAGTCTTCTTATGTCATGCTCTATCTGTGAAAAATGTTATGAGGTTATGTCATGTGGAAAGTTTGATCTGTCTAGTTATGGTGCCTATTTTTATATGATGATAAATAATTCATAATAAATAATATATAAGGAATTTATGCATGAAACTTTTTGAAGAATGTTTTTTGTCAATCTAGAGCTAATGATGTTCTGAGATCTGTTATTTGACATACTTTTATGTACAAAGTATTTTATGCCCCTGAAATTGTGTTGCCTTGTCATTTTTGTGTAGGATAGAGTACTTACTGTTTTGACTTGAAATTTTTATGGTAGTCTTTATTTGGTATGATTAAGCTCCTGTAATTTTTACAAAATTTTCTGAGTAGTCTAAAGTTATATTGTAGTTATACCCTGATTTCTTTTAATTATAAATAATGCTTTAGAGTTATCATTTCATGTGTGTAAAAATGCTTTTTATGCTATTTGTAACATGTGTGATCTGCTACTGGTTGTGGTTCAGTAGAGTGTAGTGTGCAAAATAATGATTGTTTATAATTCCTTATAGTGTGCGAGTAAATTGTAATGCGAGGCTTATTTGGAGAGTTGTCGGTAGAAGAGAATGCAGATGACATGTGCTTATCATACATGTTTTCAAATATCATATCATTCATCTTAGCTGAGCATTCATTCACCATCACCATCAGCATTATATTTATATGTATGCACGGTATTCATACGCACTATGCATCATACAGGATCGTCAGAGCTCGAAACGATAGTTCCCGGAGCACAAGGAGAGGAAGGCCAGCAGGAAGCTTTGGTTCGGGAAGCAGCAGCAGAAGAGGATCCCGAGGTTGATCTTCCGGAGTGTCCCGACCACTAGCCCAGCTCTTTCCTGAAAGGCAAGCCCCGGAGCATTCTTCCTGTGGTTTGCAAAATATCTAACTTGAGTCCTTTACTTGTTTGATGCATTAAGTTATAGGCGTTGTTTTATACCGTTGCTGCATTACTTATATTCCTTTCCACTATTTATACTTCAACCCTGTTAGGTTCAGGTACGAATATATGCTTAGCCCTGCTTAACTAGATCGGTAGAAGTCGGGTGATTTCCTGTTATCCGCGAGTTATAGGTGGTGACTCGGAATGGTTGAATACATTGTTATCTTGGATAACCATGTGGAGATAATAAATCGAGACCGGACGGGATTGGTGTTGAGACTGAACTGGAGGTTTGGTGTGGTTATCCCATCTGTGTCGAACTAGGACCCCGTCCGTTGTACGTCCTCAAGTCATATTGAATTTATGCCTCACATTTAGCTGGAAGGATAAGTCGTTCCGACCTCGAAGCCTAATTTTGATTTGGGCCGGGAGTCGACCTGTTGTACGCATCGTATTGGTGAAGATGGGGGATCACAGGTTACGCGGAGAGTAAGTCCGAGGTCAGGGTTGCCCTGAATAAGGCAGCCGGGCGGTTCCTGGGTACGATGGTACCTGTTGATCTCGCGCTTTTCTCGAATTGAATGTCGGTGATCTGTAGCTCACCGTGGCTGGTGAGTGTGGTTTGTGTGAGGAATACCCGCCAGCTGGTTAGTAATCGATTATAATCGCCATCGTTCCTGGACAGTGAACACTTGACTTGAGCAGCGGCATCGTAGTAAGAACTTGAACAAGAGATGAGATGGTTGAGCTCTCGAACTGGAAAGATACTCAACCGGAATTGGTTACTTTCTGTTGAATAATTATTACCATGCTTGTTTAGTACAGGTGCTAATGTGGCATGATACGGTTAATCAGATTAAAATACATTGCTAGAATAATTGTTCATTAATGCAAGCTTTTTCGCAATTAAATGTGCCAGCTATCCTACTTATACAGCCTTGCATACTCCTTGGAGTCACTTTATTTTAGTTTATGACGGGTAAGTCTAGCTGAGTACATCCTCGTACTCAGGGTTTTATTTCCCATGTTTTTGCAGATGGTGAGATGTTTTATGGCTATTGTCAGAACTGCTTCTATCCCGCTTTGGGAGATGACTAGACCTTGGGCATGGTCACTCCTCTCTACTTGATGCTTTTGCTGGATGTTGACCAAGGGACTGGCACTGTATTTGAACTAAGTGCGTGTGTGGCTTTGAACTAAATTTCTTCCGCTTTATTTTGAATTTGAACTTGGTTTGTAATAACTTTATTTACTCCGATGATTTAAACTATGTGCGAACTATGTACTTGTGAATGGGAACGCTAAACTATTACGATCTTGGTCGTGCCGAAAAAGTTTGAAATCCTTCGAGATTTCGGTATGACTACCGGGTTTATTAGGTCTCAATCATGTAGTTGCCGTCCTAATGATGAATTATGTGCTTGTGCTCTAATAAATTGGTCGGTTCAGTCACAACAGCGGCTGGCAACCTGGTTGACAGGCGAGTATGTTTGCAAGATTTCAAGCTTCACTGGTCGGTATGGGTCAAGACGATTTTTTCGTCATGATACATGGTGCTCGGGGATTAGCTGTGGGGGTATTAACCCCTATACCCTCACGGCCCACCTTTGGGACTGCTCGGGACCGAAGGTGTTGCCCAGGAGATGAAGCCCGGCCAAGGCCCAGGACTGGTCGGATAACTTGAAGACCAAGCAAGGGAGGGCCTGGCGGCTAAGGAAACCTGGTCGATAGGAAAGATATGAAGATAATTAGAGATATAGTATCATGTAATCTGATTTCTTTACATGTAACTAATCATTCCGAGATACTCGGATCTATAACCCTGCCCCCAGGCTATATAAGGCGGGCAGGGACCCCCCTCAAAACTCATCTCGCATACCCACACATAATCAATCAGAGCACAGGACGTAGGGTATTACGCAATCTGCGGCCTGAACCTGGATAAAGCTTGTGTCTTGTCTCTTTGATTACATCTAGTTCGTCATCTTAGCGTGCCTCCACCGATAATCTACTACCTCAGGTATACCCTCGGTAGACTGCCGCCGATATTTCGTCGACACCGCTGCCCCCGCGACCTCCGCCGCCGCCGCCATGGCGAGCACGGGGCGCCGCCCAGCTAGCCGCCTCTGCCCCTCCTTCGAAAAGATTAACAAGGTACGAGCTCCGAGCCCGCCACGGGAGACCGCAGCTCCCTCCGCCACCGACGGGTTCCTAGCCGTCCGCCGCCGACGCGAGACGCGACAATGAGCTTGGGCTTTTCTTCCTTGCGTTGTGGCGCCGGCGGATCTCCGTCTCGCACAGTTCCTCCCCCGCGCGATAATGCGCTCCGGCGGTGCGGCAGCGAGCTCCGACGGCCTCGTCGCAAGTGCTTGTGCGACGGCAGCGGACGCGGAGACGACCTCGTCGTGGCACGGTGGCGTGTGCACAGGAGCGTGGACAGATCCATCGCTGTCGTACTCTGCAGTCTGTACCAAGCGAGAAGAAAGAGAGAGGAGAAAGAGATGATGACAAGCGGGTCTCACTGGAGATGGGGTCCTGAGCTGCCTCTCCCACTGGAGTTGGGAGCAAATTTAAGCCCCTACTTTTTGCAGGTCAGCGTGCAAATAAAATTTTAAGGCCTCAATTTACATGCCCTGGCTGGAGATGCTCTAAAAATTAGTCTGTAGTCCCTAATCCTTATAAACCAAACAGGGCCTTAGAGCACCCCAATGCAGACTAATAAACTTGTTAGCCTCAGCCAAAAGTCATGCTACAAGTAGGATTAAGAGATACGAGACTAACAAGCTTGTAATGCAGAAGAATGCAGAATCCCAAGGACATAGTTCCACACTCCTACTGCTTTGCTGAAAAGCAACTCTGCGAGTTTGCACTCTGTGCAATGGGAAACAAAAAAAAAATGTGCGGTAAAGTTCCTCCTTGCTACATCCCCTGCTTGAGCGAGTGCCCCGGCATTGTAATCCAACACCTTGCGAGGCTATTGGTTGTGCTGATTTGGACTCACAGTGAAAACGTGGAATCTAAGGCTAAACATACGTGACCATCCTCTATGAGACTCAGAAGGCTAAGCGAGTAGATTTTGATAAGATCGTTACAGTTTAATTATAATTATTAATCATCAAATATACTGAGCTGGCTGGCTTATCCCAATCCAAAACCGTACAGATCTTACATAGAGTAGCATACTCCAGTGAAAAACGACTCAATGATGCCCTTTAAACATGTCATCGACCCGACCTCTCGGCTGGAGCAAAAGAGGTCGAGATGATGATAGACTGCAAGTACATTCATATTTGGAACAGCTAGCTACACGGTACACAGTACTTCAAATGTCTGCAAAGAAACAAGCAGCAGCAAATCCATCCAACAAGAAACAAATCCAGCCGAGTAGAGGGAACAGATGTTAAGGTACTAGTAGCGTACAAAATTCACAGTACAGCGAGGTGACGTTGGCTCGCAAGATCGCCTCCGCAAGGATCCTAATACAACACACCATACAACCCACCCCTGCAAGACCCATATATATATCACCCTTAAAACTTGAATTCCTTCTTCTTCGACTTGCCTTCCTTCTCTTGCTTCCGCTTCCTCTTGTGAGCATTCTGCAAAGAGTCATGTGTCCATGATGCCCACTCGTCAATCAGCCAGCTATTGAAATAAATAAAAACATAAAAGAAATCACCGGGCCACAGAATAGTGCATACCTCTGCCACCATGTCACTGAAGTCCTCCTTTTGGTTCCGAAGCTTCTCTTCCTCTCGCGCTTCTTCATACCTGTGGCGTTATCGGAAGAGGATAATCCATTACTGTTTTGACTTGGAAGAAGAAGAAAAAAAGCAATCAACAATATCGACTGTACAAAGACATCGGGCGGAGTGATCCTTACTTGGCTGCCAGAACATCATCCATGGCTTCCAGTTCCTCGGGTTGGATGGTGACGTCCACCTTGTCTGACTTTTGATTCTTAAGTAGATCCACCTGCCACCAAATTTAACAGAAGTTAATTAAAGACGATCAATTATATCAAATATCAGGGAAACGACCTAGTTCCAAAGAGCACCCAAAGGGGGACAGCTCTAACACTCACCCTTTTCGGAGCTGATGATTTATCTTGTGTTCCCAGCACATACCTGTAAAGCGAGCACACGGCATGAGATACAGAACCAAGGGGGGCATGAAAGAGGTTTTAGGGTTAGGGATAGGGAGACATACGTATGGCTTGATCCATATAGTGTCCCAGGGGCGATCCTTTCTTCCTTTTGTTCGAGAACCTTCAGGAGCCAAGGAAGGAACATCAGCAACGAATAAAGAAATAAAGAAAAGATACCACAAACCCCACCAATACCACGAACATCTACTTACCTGGTACAATGGCCGTTCTGCCTGCTTCTCAGTCTCCTTCCTCTGCAGTTTCCGAAGGTCGATAACATCAGGTGTTTCAACACCAGTTGGAGTACTGGTTGGAGGCAAATATAGAAAAAAGGTTAGGCATACACGTCTGCTGCATCAGTATTACTAAAGAAAGGAAAACCAAGGGCCTACAAAACATTAAAGAGAGAAAATGCCGTAAATCACCTTGAGATGGTATCGACAGACTGAATTCCGTCTTCCATTTCCTCATCTTCCATTGGTTCTTCCTCTTCCTCCTCCTCTTCCTCTTCTTCCTCCTCCTCTTCCTCCAAATCTCCCCAGTGTTTGCTGCGATCAACAGGTTCATCCTGCAAGTTTGGAGAAACAAGTAAGTTCTGCTTCTAAATTGGCTCTGAACTCTGAAGTATTTTACCCACGAAAACGTAAAGTGGAACATACATCATAGTTAGGTTCGTCCTGCTGCAGAACACCAAAAACGTCTCCATAGAGTGGACGTCCATGCTGTTGGCGAGAAACCATACACGAGCTTAGGAAAGAACCTTGAGTACATCTAGACAGTGTAAAAGCAAACGTTTCAATAGAAAACATACCTCATCAACTGGTGGCTTTCCCCACTCCCCTGGTCTATAACCAAAACTGGCACCAGGGGGAATTGGGGCATTTAGACCTGGGATCTTCAGTTGGGGATAAGATGGAGGTGGACCATAGCGCTGAAATGATATACATCGATTTAAGTTAGCAAATAACAAAGTAATTATCAATAGAAGAACAGCTGGATTCAGGTTAAAAGAACAAACCTGCATGTTTATAAGCCATGGAGGAGGGGCACCATCAGGCATACCAAGAGCATCTTTAAGCTCACGAGACAGCATGCCTGGCTTCATTTCCCTCAGTTTAACCTGTCAAATGAAGTAGAAGTTAAGAACATGGTGTCATCACACCAAAACCATACATTGGCATCTGGATGGTATTTTCTCTATCTTTGCAGTTATAACACAAAAACCATACATACCTCAAATTCTTTGCCTTCATAATACAGATCACCATGACTAGACAACTTAGGTTTTGTCTGATATTTGAAGAACGCGTCGTGCAAAACCTGCCATGAACAAATTTATTGTTAGATAATCCATCTGTGTGACAGCCATCTCAAGACCAGGTAACTAGCCAAATCTAGGGCATAAATATACTTCATAAAACATCAACACCAGTAATTGCTAGAATCTGAAAACTACGATAAATTGAACAAGACCTAAAGACAAGGAATCAAGATCATGTGGAGGCATGACGACAGTAAAAAACAACCACACAACAAGATATCATGTGATATATGACAAAGGAAGAAAGTATGAAGTAGATATATGTCTTCTCATAGTCCTAAACTACTTAACATTTCATGCTCCGTGGGTGGAAAGAAGCTTACCTGATAATCTATATCCATTTTGCCCATTTTGGGCTGCATACGCTCCCGCTGTTTCTGTTTCAACTTCTTGCTATCCTCTTTCTCAATATAAGCCTGTGTATACATTTAGAAATCAATTAGGCGGTTCACGTTCATGGCACCAAACTGGTATGAATAGTTCTGCAGAGTTCCCCCAAGAAAAAGTTTGAATAAGCAGAGAGAGAAGTAAATTACTGAGGTACCATAAACAAGTTACCTGTCTTATCTTTTCGATCCCAGTTGCGGCAATGAAGTCAGGAAGCTGGAAAGGCTGCTTCTCAATACCTCTCTTTCCCTGAAACAAGATAACATTGTAAACTGAATATATACAAAAAGAAATGTTATAACTAACAGATGAATAAGAAATTTTTGGTGTCTTAAATATGTAGACTTCAGTAAGATTTGCAAAAAAAAAAAAAAAAAGGAAAAGCACTTGTATTTGTGGTGTGAATAATATTTAAGGTCATGGACTCTAGCTGGACCTTAATCTATTCCATTCCACTGAAGAGGGCCTCATGTGAAATAAACTAGTTTCAATGATTCAATATACAGACTACAGAACCCACTCAAGTAATGCACCAGCAAGCCCAGCCGCCCCAGTTGTTACAGCCATCCCTGCAAGAATTAGGTATCTGTATAAGAGGTATGAAACCATATGGACATTTTGCTCCCACACCCAACACTATCAGTCACTCGCTGAGAAGAGAATGCAGACACAATATGTATGTATACTAACTAGTTTCACCAAATATAAGCACCCATATTTAAACTAGATAGATGTGTTGAAAGTCACAAACCTGCAAGAACTTGCGCTTCTGAGACCAGTGCCTAGGGACAGGTACTGTATTTCTGTATGCCTTGAGATATACAAGCAATTTTGGATCTGCAGCAGTTGCATCCCAGACCTGGAATTGAAAAACAAACAAAAGAAATATGAGAAGATAGATGATCTGTAATATGTAATGGATTATCAGTATAAGTAAAAATGAGACTGCTGGCCGCGGGTTCAGTTGATTGGAAAGAAGAGCGCACCTCTACAACATCAGGTCTGTTGCATATCTGTTTGAGTTCTGCAATCTTCATCCTGCGCTCCAGCTTCTTCTTCTTATTGGACAGCCCTCCTTCCTTCTTCTTGTTTGCCTCCTGCTCATCGTCTTCGTCGTCATCGTCATCCACCGAGCCCTTCTTTGTGGCATCAGTGGCACCCTCATCTTTCTTTTCATCCTGTCAGCGAACGTACATTAGAACACTGCGTATAGTTTAGGCTCGCTCATCGACTGAAGAAACACTTTGTAAATCCAAAAAAATACCTCGGCAGCTGCTGCTGCAGCGTCCTTGAAGGTAAACTTTTCGAAGATGGCCTTGAAGTCATCGAGGAGAGGGTCGTCCAGCTCGGCCTTCTCCGGCACGTACTCTATCTCCACCTCCACCTGCAGCAAATCCAAATCCAAACCCAGCATGCATGTTCAGAAACCCTAGGTTTAGAGTTGCAGGTGGAGACGGAGGATGCGCCGCGGAAAGTCGCTCACCTGGGGCTCGGGATCGGCGTTCTCCTTGGCGTCGGAGCCAGAGGCTCCCCCGTCGGCGTCCTGGGCATCGGCCTCAGCGGGGGACTTGTTCTTCTTGGCCTTGCGGCGTCGGCGGCGGCGGTCGGCCTCCCGCGCCTTGGTTTTGCTTCCGTTGGGGAGGTCGGAGGCCGTGGTGGGCGGCTGGTTGGGGCTGGGGTCCACCTCGGCGGCGGCCATAGTCGGCGGCGGCGTGGTCGGGAGGAGGACGAGACGAGACAAAGAGGAGAGGCACCGTGGGCCGGTTGTCAAGGCGTCGTGTGTGCGCGCTTCGCTCGCTTTTGTGACCGGATCCGGATGGATGGAATAGTTGGTCGGTTCTGTGAGTACAAAGCCCAATGGGCTTTATCCTGGCCCACTCGAGAGCTAGGCTCTCGTTCTCATCTCAAGAGAAAAAAAAAAAGGCTCGTGGCCCGCGAGGAGCATATATTTGGCTCGTCTTGGACTTGTTTCTACATCCTCTCGTTTTCTGAATTTGAATTTGACCTTGTTGAGTCGCAGCCTGTCCTACAACACCAGGGACGATGTGGTGGAACCCTTATGATGTTATGTTTCGTGTCCAGTTATGCTTAGGCTAACTAATAATAACATGGAGGCATGAGCTCTCCGAACACATCGCTCAAGTTGATGCTAAAAAAAAAAAAAAGGTCAGCATCGCTCCGCCTCAAGTTACGTACACACGAGCCTGCATGTCTACCTCCGTTCAAGGACCCAAAGTGTGATACATCCGCACAACACGAGACATAATTTTTATTACTATAATAATCACTATACTTCAATGAGGACATCACCAACTATTTTTTTACCGACCCACTAAACACCACAAACTTCCTAGGCCACTTCAATGAAGACACCACCGACTATTTTTTTACCGACCCACTAAACACCATAAACTTCCTAGGCCACAACATAATGTCTAGGTCCGGTTATGTACTAGCAGACTATACACAGGTGAGTTACGGACTGTCCTATAACACAAGGTATAATATGTTATGCTTAGGGTGAAACCCTTGTGTTGAATTGCATGCATGTATGCTTATGCTAACTAACATGGAGAGGGTTTAACAAGTGTTTTAAAAACACAGTGATTTTTTGGTGACTACACAGGGACACATCCCCATACTTTCACCTTTCTTTTTCACAAACAAGATAGATGTATATCCACCACTAGCTCATGATTCGCGTTGTGTGTCTCTCCAAAGTCGCAAATGACCCCTCGCTATATCGTTTCTTGGAACATGGAAAAAACTGCTTCTTCCACTTAATGAAGCGCATGCTAATGTCAAGGTACGTTTTCGAAAAAAAAAGTGAAAAATAGTTCAAAACTATCCTATTTGTGTATAGTTATCTTAATTGTCCCTTTCACTCAGCTAACTTTGCAGGTGATGGCAAAGCCAACACTGGGTTTGAGTGCCTTAATTGCCAATGTCGTAGTAAACAGATGATATTGACAAACCTGAGTGCGTGAGATCGAGATGGGCATCGATTGACTCACCATTGTACAAAATAGATGCATTGCTATAGTTATGGGTAGAACAGAGTTCATACAGACGGGAGGGAAGCGGAGGAAAGAGAGCACATCGCTCACAAGCCTGCGTATGTCTCTACCTCCGTTCAAGGACCAAGTGACAAATCCACACAACGACACAATTTAACAATGACTATACTTTAGTGAAGACACCACCGACTATTTTTTTAACGACCCACTAGACACCACAAACTTCCTAGGCCACAACATGAAATAGGTCCTTCGATCAAATTTTCGTCGATAAACACAAGAGAGAAGCCTTTCATGTGGAACCATCAAACATATCTGTAATACATAAATACTGTGAAAAAAATGGTCTTAACGGATGATGTTCAAATTAAATTTGCTTCAATTAGCAAGAGAAGCAGGCTAGACCATGCAAACATGCTTTGTAAAAGTAGTAGTGCTATGTTTTCAAGAAACAATTGCCAGGGACAGATAGTGGAGGTAATATTAGTATACTTCACTTCCAAACTAATACTTTCCAACATATGAAGTTAATAAAATAAGGTTGTAACAACAACTCTTATTAAAGTAGTTCTGCTATATATTTACAAGAAACAATTTCCAAGAACATATACTTTGCCGCCATACTAATAATTTTCAACATATATTTGTGAAAGAAAGTAATGACAACTCATCAATCATAAGCCTAATGAATATATATTTTTCACTTCAACGTGAAAGCTAAATGTTTATGGAGCGCGGGATTCCTATATGACTAATGTGAAATTCCTGTGTTCCAAAAGAGGTCATATTATTTTTCTTGTTACAGAAAAATATTGGTCTTCCAATAAGTGAAAAGCCAGCGAGATGAGACCCCTTCGGAATGCAGGAATCTGATAGGTTTAGTTTCACTGGAAAAAATACATTATTCATGAAAAAGAAATCACATACTCCAAACGAGGCCTAAACTGATGAATAGTTGCATAATGCATCAATAAATGACTCCTAGTGAAGTAACAATATGACAAAAAAAAAAGCTAGCAAATACTAGAAACCATATAGATAAAACCAACAGCAGCATAAGCACTATATATCAAACGTACCCAGTGAGATGGAGGAACTTGGAGAAGCCACAGGGGAGGAAGGCCAGGGTACCACCGAATGACTTCTCTTTGGTCAAGTCAGCATCCTCAGTTCCACGTGCCTCCATCCCATTGATATACAGAAAACATGACTCCACTTTCTTGGTGTTCATGTCAATGGTGACCACCCACATCTTCTTCCACGCGTACATGGACTTCCCGATGATAAGGAAGTGAAGCACGTGTGGCCTGTCGATGTTCACCTGAGGAAACATGAGGATGTTGCGTGGGAGGTCCTATGTAGGGTTGGCCGACCAGAGCTCATCGGAGGTGACCGAGTAGTCCTTTTCCCACACCTTGTCCTTCAACAAGAGGGTGTGGCATGTGATGGTGAAGCCAGCGCCGTCTTTGAGTGGCCCTTGGAGAATGCCATCATGGCGGTCGACTTTGACGAACTTGAGACAACTGCCGGCGTCGATGGCGGACACACCCCGGTACATCCAGCGACATGACAAGCTGGGAGGACGAGTTGAACCGAGCTCCTCCTCCTCCGGAGGCAGGCGGACCAAGGTGAGAGTAGGGGTGGGCTCGAACATGTCTTCAAAGAGGATGCCACGGGTGTAGTCGATCCAGCACAGCCAGTTGCGGAAAGGGATGACGGCGTAGCTCTGCCAGCGAAACTCATCGGTGCTGTCGCTGCTGAGAATTCGTGTGCGGGCACAATTCCATTTGCAGTCAGAATAATCGCCAGCTGACGATGATGATCGCAGCCAAAAGATGTCAGCATAGACCTCAGAGTTCCTATGCCCCCTGATAAGATTGGCTTCTGCTACCACAAACTCTTCGTCTCGGCACAAGAGGCCCGTGATTGCGACGGACATTATACGCTGTGCAGGAGGAGCTAATGTAGGAGTAATAAGAGATTGGCGACCATCGCAGCGGGCATGAACATCGAAGTTGGACAAGGTACAGTGGGGGAGTAGTTTGAACGAAAGATCAGAGGCGTTGAAGACGAACAAATCTTGCACGGGAAGTTGTCCACGGATGCTTTTCTTACCGACACGAAAAAGGGCGAGGTGTCGGTGGGTCGAAAGCAGTGAAAGAAGCTGTCTTCCGGGTCCCCCTGGAAATCCCGGCAGGTACGCGTACATGCGGGAGATCGCCGGGGGCTCGGCGAGCTTGAAGGCGACGCTGAAGGGGGCGTTCCACGAGGTGGTGCCGGACGTTCTGATGGGGGCATTGCTCTCGTCCGGGAAGGACGTCCCATCTTAGTCCCTGCGGGAGACGAAGGGCTCCATCAACACCCACTTTGGTGGCAACTTATTAGCGCCGGCGGCGGACATGGTGGCGACCTTGAGACAGCAGATTGGGACGCCGGCCGGCCGTCAAGAAGAGAGGAGGAGGCAGCAGGAGAGGCGTGCGGCGATCCGGCGATGCGGCGGCTTCGTGGTCGACTTGTATACGATGCCGTATATACGAGGACATATGCACTTTGGGCCATTATATACTGGGCCAACCTGTACGTGTTAGGCTGGGCTGGATTCTGGTCTGGCTGCTTTGATCGAAAGATTAGTTTTATTTATTTCCCCTAAAAAAGATAGTTTCTATTTATTTATTTACGAAAACACAGTTAGAGTAGTCGTTTTTTTCTAAGATGAAAACGGATACGCTGCTGGGTAAGTAGAAGAGATACATGCATGTTCGTACTAATTTACTTGCTAGATGTTCGTTAGTCTTTCTACGTTCTAGGTGTAAGTCAATTTCTTCTAGGTGTAGGTCAATTTCAATGGAAGATTTACAGGAGTTTGATGGCATTAAATGAATTGACACGGCATAAATAGAAGAAGAGAGACAATAACAGTTCTATGAAATTAAATGAGATTTATAAAGATGAAAGTCATCTACACTGATTTCAACACACTTTTTTTTGGAGAGTGTCTGGTGCTTATCAGTTTATAAGCAAAAAGGTTTGCGCATCATAGCTAGGGCTCGGCGCACCGCGGGCGGCTCCGGCACTTGTCGAAGCCATGCCAAATGCCGCTGAGCAAACCAGCTCCGCTAAGAATGCAAGAGCACTTTTTGTAATGCGCCGATGAAGCCCCAAAATAGAGCTTCTTCTGGCTCCTCATCCATCTGTGTGCGAAAAGACATGGAGGCCACCCGTTCAAGGAATGGATGTAGAAAATCAAGGAAAGAAAGAAGGAAACAAATCATACGTTCAAAAATTGTGGATCAATTGACCGCGTAAATTAAACCGGAAATAAGGAGCGCTGTGGGTACATACTAGCATAGTGTTGGAGATTTGCTTGTTGTCGGGCGTACTCGCGATCTTTAATTCCATTTGTAAAGGCTGGTTGGGAGAAAAAGGTCAAAAGACTGTGTGCCGAGCCTGGGTGGACGAGTTGCCAAGATAGTGGTATCTATATTTAAACAGACATTCGTTATTGATGGTGGTTGCCATGTGACTCTGTGCACCGTGAGGGAGGCACAGGACGTGCACGTTGGAGCGGTTGTGTTTCTTTAGGTGGTGAGTGCGAGCGTATAGGAGAGAGCGGGGTGATTAGTGGAGGGGTGATTAGTTTATTTTCCCCAACGAGATAACGTCCGGGTCTTTTTAGTTGTAGAGATATATAAACAAATATTAATATTTATGGTATATGATTAGTATCATTACATAGATCGTTAAATATATTTTTTTTCCTGTGATATAGGTATATCAATTTAGAGATATAAATATTACTATATTTTCTAAAAACCTAATTAAATTTAAGAAAGTGTGTATGATGCAAGTCCCATATCTTTTTTTTACAGAGCGAGTCTAGAAGAAAGCAAAATGGTTGACATGAAGACGAGTCCAGAGTAGGATAAGGTGGCAATGCTGACAAAAACAAGTGATGCACGCAGACATGACTCAATGCATATCCTTTTTGCTGCGATACAAAAGTGCTCTCATGAGCGAAAGGTTCTCTAGCCTAGTGGTGAGAGCATCTCTAAGAGTTTACTATCTCAGCTTGACATCTATATAATTTTGACAAAACAAAAAAAATAACGTCCAACAGTTGGCAAAATAACTTAGCATTAATAGAAACTTGGCATATCTTCCCTCCGCGTATGCAAATATACGCACTCGTATACGGATTGGCATCCGGGGCTCTTCGTTGCTTAGGGGGCTCTTCGTTCGCTTAGCGAGCCTCTTCGTTTTGTTAGCGGGCCTTTTTATTTTACCAAGTCAAAAATATCAAGCTCTTAGAGATTGACTGTTTTTTACTTGCCATATAGTTGTTGAAGTTGCCAAATCACAAGATTTGCCAAGTAGAATTTGATAAACTTTTGGAGATGCTCTTGGAATACCCAACAGACCTAGGTTCAACTCCCATAAAACAAATTTAAATAGGTTTGCATTATTAATTTTTTTAAAAAAGAATAGGCTGAGATTTCCTTATTTGATAAAAAAGTGCTCCCAGATTAGAAACTGCAAAAAAGTGCTCCCAGGTTAGAAACTGCAATACCTCCTAGACACGGGGCATTTTTTTTGTTTGAGAACGGCAAGAACGATAGCTGCTATGAGCAGAACATGTATGACATGAAAATTGGCGATAAAGAGTGAGCACTGGCATTTCAGTGGTGAATTTTGAGAACCTTGAACCACTACTATAGAATTGATTAACCGTGGCGTCGCTACTGTTCACTCCGTGGCGGGCACTTTTTTTTTGCCCGTCACGGTAAATCCCGCGATTTACCGCGACGAACCTTTTTTTTGTCGTAGCGGGCATTTTCGTCCACCACGGTTAATTGATTTACCATGGCGGGCCTTATAAGATGCCCGCTACGGAAAATAGCTATTTTCCGCAGCCATCATCTTAAAAGGCCCGCCACGGTAAATCAATTAACCGTGGCGGGTGCCTTACAAAGCCCGCCACGGAAAATAGAAGCCCACTACCTCCAGTAAAGCCCGAGAGGCCCATTCTCGTGACTGATGAGTATAATGAGCACTTAGGTTTTCTGTCTTCACTCCCACTCCCTCCCAGCCGCCGCTAGCTCGCCCTCACGCGCAGCGTCGCTCGCCCTCACGCGAACACCGTGTGGCTTCACGCACGCGCAGCCGCCGCTCGCCCTCTCCACTCCCTCCGGCCCTCTCCTCCCTCTCTAACTCACTCCGGCGGCCATCTCCCTCCCTCTAGCTCCCTCTCCTTCTCCTCCTCCCATGACGAGGACGCGAGGCGGTGGACCACCCATGGCGGATGGCGCGAGGCAGGCCTCCCATGGCGGATGGCGCGAGGCAGGGCTCCTCCCATGGCCTCCTCCCCTGCGCCTCTGCTGCGACGCCGCCAGCCCCGACGCAGGGCCCTCCATCGCTCGCGCGCTTGACGAGTCTGAGAGGAGGTCGGCGCTCCTCTCGTCTCCCTCCCCGACCGGATCTGGTGGGGCGGCGGCGGTGCGGTGGCGTCCTCCACTCTCTCCCACTCTCTCCAGTCTCTCTTCCCTGATGAAGGAGCAGTGGGTCCTGGCGAGGATCGGAGCACCGCAGGATGGCGCAGCCCCCTCCCTTCCCTGACGAACCTTCGACAGCTGCGAGGAGGCAGGGTTCGCGCACGCTCGCCGCGAGGAGTTGGGGCGGCACGGGTAGAGGTACGTCGTGGTTCCTGTCCCTCATGCAGCCATGTTCGTGTCCCCCTGTCTCCCTCTCTTTCTCTGACTCGAACTTCTCAATCTCGTAGATCCGGCGACGGTGGCCCATGGGGATGCCGGATCCAACCCCGACGCGGGCGGATCTAGCGACGGCAGTGGAACGACGCGGCGGATGTTTCGTCGGCAATGTATCCGCGTTGGCAGGAGCGGACAGATCTGCTCGACAGCGCCCTTCTCCAGCCTCTTCCTCTCCCTCCACGGCGGCGGCAGGAGCGGCGGATCCGGCGGCACACAGACCGGACGGGGCTCGGTGGGCTTTTTTTTAAAACCCTAAATTCTTTACCGCAGCGGGCAACATAAGGTGCCCACTGCAGTTAATCACGATTAACCGCAGCGAGCTCTTATGTTGCCCACTGTGGTAATTCTATTTTCCACAGCGGGCACAGGCGCCCGCCACGGTGGAGGCCATGATTAACCGTGACCTTCCATGTTGCCCGCTGTAGTAATTCTATTTTCCACAGGGGGCACAGGCGCCCGCCATGGTGGAGGCCATGATTAACCGTGACCTTCCATTCGTGGCGGACGCGTTTGCCCGCTGCAAAAAATAGTTTTCGTCCATCACAGAAGTTCTTTGTGTAGTAGAGAACTCCGTCCTTTAGTTTCCTGGCATTGCTTCCAGAGGAAACCGGACTGTTGTAAAGTAGTTGTGCTATATTTACAGGGAACAATAATTGGCAGAAGCAGAGACCGATCGAAGATAATGAGTGGTATACTTTGCTTCCATACTAATAATTAATATTTCTAAGATTTGAAAGAGAAGGTATTGACAACTCTTATCATTTGTAAGCCTCATCAAATAATATATTTCACTTATCCTTGAAAGCTCAAATGTTTAGATCCCTTTGGAAAACATCATTTTTTCATGTGCTTTTACATATATGAAACTGACTTGATTCATGTGAAATTGATATACGATTCATGTGAATTTTATACTTTCCAAAAGGGACCCTGCTATGTATGCATCTATATCAATGCAATGGCCAGCAGTGGCGGCGGCCTGCTTCGGAGAGCTCAACAAGGCATCCCCGTAGCACCACTGCTTGTTTCCCCTCCGTTCCCCACCTTCCTCTCCCTCCTCTGTCCGTGAAATAAGAGCTACCAAGGGAGGTTGCTGGCGGGCCTGGGGCGCCAGATCCGGGCCCCTCGAGGCCGGATCTAGTGCCCTCCACCCCGGATCCGGTGGACGGCGAGCGGGTGCGGCGGTTGCCTGGTTGGCACGCTGGAGGGCCTCTGCCACCGCCCTCCCATCTTCGCCTGGCTCTTGGGCAGCTGCGCCGGCATGTTGCTGTGTTGCATCTGCTGGGGACCGCGTGCCTCTCGGTCGCAGCCAGACGAGGCCCCGCGCGCCTCCCCATCGGATCTCGGGGGTGCACGGCCGGTGGCGGCGATGCCAGCCAGGTTTCACGCGCAAACCCCGACGCCCTCTGTGGCCGTCGCGCGGCCGGCACTTGGGCATGCTCGATGGTGCGCCACCCGCTTCCTCGACCGAGCGTTAGGGCATGGTGCTACCATGGTCTCCAGTGGGCGCGTCCTCCCTGGACGTGAGGGCACTAGGCCTGGCCCCTAATGCCCAAGATTTGCAGGAGAACGAGCCTCTCAGGCTCCGTCAGCAGGATGCGGCCTGGTCTTTGCAGGGAGGACGCTGGCGGAGGGCGCACGTGACTTTTAGTCGGAAAGCCCTGCTGGGGAGCAAGCGTGGGCATATAGTTCGGCCGCGGGCATGCCGGCGGTGGGGCAACGTGCCCATGTTTCTTTGCAGGGCTGAAGCGACGCGGAGCGTGCAGTTTGGCCATGGGCTTGCCGATGGCGAGGCTGCGTTCCTGTGGAGCGTCGGCTGATGAAACTTGGGTGAAAACCCTGCCTAGCTCCTTGCTGGCCGATGGTAATGGCGCAGTTTTGCGTCATATCCCTCCTTGGAGGTGCCAGCGAAGGTTTCTCGTTGGCCGCGTACAGTGCGGCATGCCATAGCTAGTGGTAGTGGCCAATCAAACTCAGCTTTGCTGGTTTGGTTTGGAGTCTAGGCGAAAGCCTTATCCGGATCTGCTCCGGTCCGGCGATGATGGTGCTCCTAGCGTCATACCCCTCCTTGGAGGCGTCTAAAGACTTTGCCACTACTGCTACCTATCTACTCTGGCCTACAACGGTTGCCATTTCCTTGATGAGCTCCTCTTCTTCGTCCTCTCCATCCTCTTCTTTGTGCTCCTCATTCCTCTCCTGGGTAAGACTAGCCTGGCTGCTAGTTGTTGCCGTCGCTTCAACAAGTGTTTGCTTCTGGCACCTCTACTCCGTCGACGCTCTCCTTGATGGTGCTTAGAAAATCTTTTGCCAGGTGGGGGCCCGGATGTGCTGTATGTCTCACCATCAGCATAAAGGAGGTCGCCGTGTTCGATGATCTTGGGCTTGCGTGCCCGTCACTATTCTTAGTCCCCATTTCATTGTTCGTTCCCATTCCACATTTCACATCTCAGGTGGTGGGCAGCAACGGAGTGGCGTAGCTACGAGGAATGGTGTAGGGTTGTGGCAGAACCTCCTAAATCATATGGCCCACACGCATGATTATTTTCTAAACAGACTCCAAATAACCATGACTGTGTTCCATACGACTTAAAAAGTCTGTCGGATAAATCCCGAATCATCCATGATTCTCCGAGCAGGATCAATCATTGTAGAGAGACATTGCAGTATTACAACAGTTTGATATAAATTAAATACCACGGAGTAAAACAGCGGAAGACTTACAATAACATAAGTTTACAAACCTCTGAGTTTCAATATTTACAACAATAAATTTGGATTATACAAACCATAAGAGTAGTGGAGTAGCAGTAGATTACAATACTAAACAATAGCTCTGCCCAAGAGCTGAACACTTTACTCGTCGTCGCTTTCCTCGACGACTGTCATGCAGCAGGATGCAAAACACTCCTGCCCATGAGGCTCACCTGCAACAAGGGTTCAACAAACCCTGAGTACAAAAGTACTCAACAAGACTGACCCGACGAACGAGAAGGGTAGAGACTCAAGAAATGCAGGCTAGAGGGACAAGGTAAGGTCTGTAGGAGATAAGAAATTTTTGCAGAAAAGCTTTACAGAAAGAGAAGTTGCTTGGGCTAGCTCCCATTATCAACCAACTTCATTATTGATCCTTAATTTTTGTTCAAGTTGTTACTATGATGATGAACACCGATCGAGTCTTCTTCTCCGAGAAGCAACGGCGATTCGAATCCATTTTCATACCCAGCTAGGACCTAGGTCACTGGAAGTACCGGGGACTTTAACTTTGATGCACCCCAGGTAACCGATATACCAGGATAACAACCGCAGCCGTATATCACCACATGGCACCCGTGAGCTCTGAGGCCCAGCGTACCGAGATACATGGGAACTTAAACCCCACAGTAAAACACACTATGACACAGATGGGATATCCGGCCCCACGCTAGGTCACTCCATGATATACACGGCTCCAACCATCCGTATACCACTTCATGCATGTGGATTTCTAAATTCTCGATATCACCAGTTCACCAACGGACGGGACCTAGGGCATCAACAGACGAGAACACTACAGAGGGACTCCATTCCCAGTGCCAAGTTCGCCGTCCGGACTCGATTTATTACTATCATCAAGATTCCAACAAAGAAACCAATCTCATCTTTTTCATTCTTTTAACTTTGAACATTTAAATAAATAAGCAGGGCTAAGCATTACTACTTATCTTTCTAAACAGGTAACAAGAAATAAGGGAATAAGACAGGTAATGCAATTTGTGGGTTTTCACTCAACTCCTATCACTAGATGCAACATATCAGAGCTGAAGCGGTAAAACTTTTATAAATAGAATAGGGTTTAAATGCATCCGGGGCTTGCCTTGATGTTCGGGGTAGACGGGTTTGAATTCTGGATCAACTCCCGATTCTTGAATCTGCTCGTCCTTCGGATCTGGGTGATAACGTTAACTCTCCGTTAACGGAAACTATTTGATAATTAATATGCTTTAACATGATGGAATAGTAAACATGATGCTTGATGAGTGTATGATCAGAGTAAGGGATCGAGTACAACTTTTCTTCACGATAAAGTTGCAAGCTAACAAAATTTCGCTTATATAACTCATTAGGGTTAACTACGCCATTTAAGAGGTTAATTAAACACATAAAATAACGTTAATTAAGCCCTAATGACATGATTAAGGTAAGCGCAAATAATTAATTAAAGTGCCAAAGGTCATTAGGGTTAATGACCTAAGGTCATTAATCAATCCCAAAGTCAAACAAATCCTATAATGATTAAGCTTAACTAAATGGATTAATTAATTATTTAAAAGCATTAAATAAAGGCATAAAAATTAAAGTTATCAAATTAAGCCCAAAATTTTATTTTAGAAAGATCTTATCCTAATTAGATGGCAAAACAAATTTCAAAATTAAAAGCCAATTATTTTATTTATTAAAAATCATGGAAGGTCCATTTTTCAATTAAAAGGGCTAATTGTAACATATGCAAAAATTACTCAAATTTGGTATTTCATATTTTTCCTAGGTAGATGACATCATAAGGAACACTCACAAAAATTTTTAGAATTTTTGGAGCTATATATGAATTACTATGAATTTTCAAAGAAAATAGCATTTAAATCATTTTCTGAAAATAGAAAAAGAAAATCGGCACAGTGCCCCCGGGTCAACAGTCGACCCCGCCGGAGTTGACCGGCGATATCTCGCCGACGGCGAGGTCTCCGGCGACCGGACTTGGTCCGTTGGACTCATCTTGGCACGAGGAATCGAACTAGGTAGCTAACGGCGCGGGGAAGTGGCGGCGGCACCCACGCCGGCGGCAATGGCGGCTCGGCGGAGCGGCGACCCGACGGCGTCGCTCAATGGAGCGATTTCCGGTGACGGCGACCACACGGACTCACGCAGGGCACTTAAACGGACAAGTTTGGCAACTACATGATGGCACTTCATGGACCCTGGCCAAGGCAGCAACGCGCGCGGCGGAGCGGCATGGCCGTGCCGGCGGCGAGCCACGGTGGCCGGAGGCTGTGATGCGGGATTGATGAAATTGATGGTACAGATAGATGCAGGAGCTCACCACGACACTGATGCGCACGTTAATGGAGGTCCGGAGTGACTGGGTTGAGCTGCGGTCGACGGCGGTGATGGCGGCGGCGGCGCTCTGATGGCAAGACGGCGTCACGGCAGTCTCCGGCGATGCGCTGCTTAAACCAAGGTGCGCATGAGGTGCAAGGTGACACGGAGAACATGATGGCAGGGTTAAAGTTAAAATATATTGACCTTTGGCGGCGGCAAACGGCGGCGATGGCGCGGCGGCTCGGCTGGCCGGCCGCGGGGAAGAAAGCGGCGTGTGGGCAACTCGGGTGATAAGAGCAAGCACGAACTGGCTCAAACGGACCGTGAAGAAGTGGCGGAGCTTTGGGCAAGAGTAATTGGACAGAGGTGGAGCGTAGGCGGCGAATTCGGGCGGTGGAGCGAGGTCGTCGGCGACGGTGGCGGGAGGAAGAAGAAAGAAAAACGACGGCGTCCGACCGCTATTTATAGCATGAAGACGATGCTTGAGTGAGCAACACGACGACGGTGAAGTTTCTCGTGTCCGAGAGCGCTCTGGTGTTTGAGGAGGTGCAGCGGTGGTCGGCGGCGCGCGATGAGAAGCCGGCCATGGCGGGCGCCGATAGGGTTAGTTACTGTTCGAGGTATTTACAGAAATGCCATTCGTTTTAAAATATAAATTACTCCAAAATTTATATAAGAACTTGAAAATCTCCAAAAATATAATTTGCATAACTTTTCAAGAGCTACACTTTTCCTTTAACTGGCATCCTCAAATTCTATCTAGATTTTGTAATTTGAATTCAGATTTGAAAAGGGGATAAAACCCTAGAAACAAGTATTTGAAATTACTTTTGATTTTTCAACAAAACTTGAAAATCTTCAAAACTATGAAAGGTTGAGCTTGTCAAACCAAGCATTTTTCATATACAAAGTTTTCTCAAATTCTGTATAATTTTTGAATTATGTTTTAAAATCAAAAGGGGATAAATGCTGGAAATTGTATTTTCAAATTAATTTGAATTTCCTTTTGAAAACTTGAAAAACTTTATATACCAACTTTGTAGCTCTTGTTAAGATCTACAAACTGTATTTTTAGAGTATCCCCAAATTATTTATAGATTTTGAATTAGAGAAAAGGGGATGAAACTAAGGTTTGAAATAAAGGGTTTTTGAAATGGAATTTAAACTCAATTTGGTTTCTAACTTAATTGGTTGGTTATTAGTGATCACAAATATCATCCAGGGACATTTTTAGGTCATGGACCCAATGACTCCCTTGGTTGACCAAGTTGACTTTTGAAAAACCTCTTATAGCATTTCCTATTTGAATTTAAACTTGAATTGCCAGGCTTGAAAATAAGCTTTGGAATCCAAATTTAATTTCAAATATGGAAATCATTTTTAGGGTTGGACTTAGACTTATACACTATGCTTGACACTAGTGTAAACACAGTTTACACCTCAAGTACATATAGTATAAACTAAGCATTTATGATGACATTCGAAAATAAAGTTTTATTATTTCATGTGACAAAACATTACAGAAGCTCAATCAACCTATGAAAAGTAAACTTATTTTAGTTGATGCACATTAAGGTTGACTTAAACATGAATTCTTTGCAGTGCATATGATGACATGGCATTTTTTAGTTAAGATAACACCAGAGGTGTTACAAGGGTACAACGGCTTCGGTGAAAACAGTGAGTACGTGGCTCGGTGGTGGTGTGCATCGACGACCGGTTAGCGGCTCTCAACTGGTGTTTAGACTTACCCTCGGGCTATCTTGTCGTATCTCCTTTTTCTGCTAGTATGTTGTTGGTGCCGTTGTTGTTGTAATTCCTTTCTTTCCTATTGTACCTCTTTGGGATTGTTGTGTTCTCTCTCCCCCCTTTTGTACCTCTTAGAAAATATTTGTACGAGGATTGGCGCTTACGCCCTTCCACCTCTCAGCTTGTCGAGCACCTACGGAATAAAAAGTAGGTAGGGATCATTTTAATCCCCCTGAATTGCCATAAAACAATACCAACCAGGCAACCAGGGGCAATACAGTCCTTATGAATGAAGCATGATCCAATTAGCACCGGCACTGTGGGTGTGGGCATCGCGCCTGTGCTTCTCTCGTGCGACAGATCATCAGAGACTCTTTTCGTCTCCCTCTTCTTCTCCTTGGCTCGCTCGCATTACATTTCCTTTCCATTTGCTTTGGCTCACCTCAGAATCAAATCAGATCAGGGGACGCTAGCTAGCTAGATAGCCCACCAGCCACCCACCTCCCTTTCTCCCATCCCAGATCTCCCACCCCACACTAGCCATGGCCACCACCTTCGAGTCCCCGACCTCCTCTCCCACCGCCGCGCCCTTCCACGACAACCCGTTCCTCCACTTCGATGGCTCCGCCCTCGCCGATGGTTTCCCGGCCTCCCCGGACGCCTACGCGCCCTCCCCCTTTGGCATGCTGATGCCATCGTGGCGAGCGACATCGATGAACTTGAGCTTTCCGCTGCCAACATAGGAGGTGGCACAATAGAGCCAGCTGGATGCTTTGCCCCGGATGGAAGAAAAAAGGAAGTTTATCTAGAGGGAAGCTGAGGAAGGATATGGTAGGGGTGGGATCTCCAAACACGTCGCAGAAGAGGATGCCACCATTTTAGTCGATCTAGCACAGCCAGCGGTCAACAGGGATGACAACGTCATGGTTGTAGTAGCCGAGGATTCCTGCTTGGGGGTTCTTGCACAAGCTACGTACTGGTACATGGTAGGAGTTCCATTTGCCATTGATGGCACCGGATCTGGGTAGAGCTAGTTTGTGTAGGCAAAAGATGTCAGCATAGACCTCATCATCAGAGCCACAACCAGCACGTACACTTGAAAACTTTGACTTTTGCTGCCATGAACTCCTGTTGGTCTGCTTGGCACAAGATGCCCATGGATTGGCTCGCCATCAGACGCCGCAGCGGCTCCTCCTCCTTGTCATTAGGAGAAGGAGGGCCACGACGACGGAGATGGCGATCGCGACCACCTCGGATGGGATCATCCATGTGTGGTATGTCCGGTAAGGTACAAGGAGGTAGTTCTTTGAGTGTGATGAGCAAAGGTTGTCATCATCGCTGCTGTAGATGAAGAACCCACTACAAGAATTCTTGGCTTCTATTACAAACGCATATTGTCACAAGAAGCCCAAAAACGGTCATAAAAAGTACCTTATGACGTAAAAGTTGTCGTCATGCAAGTCGTCACAAAATGACCGTCACAAAAAGTTTTATGATGATATTATAATTCACCGTCATAAAAAGTCATGACCTTTTATGATGGTTATTAATGGCGTCACAAAAGGAAGACAGCTGTGCCGGCTTCCAGGAAGAAGGCCGCGGCGGCGGCCAAGAAGGCCTCCTTTCCCTCTTCATCGTCAGAGAGGGACATCATGACGCCGCTCTGCAGCAACTGCTTTGAAGGAGATAGGCAGTTCTATAAGAATTTTCTGTGTGAGGGGCACAAATGCTGCTGCGATGCCAACCCCTCCAATTGTTGTTCGCTTCCCAGCAGCTGCCTCAGGTCACCGTCGAGCTCCAGCCTAAGTTCACCGTCCAGCTCCGACAACGTTTCCACTGGCACCGAGGTACAACCTTCTCTCCACACCACAATCTCAATGAGTAGTCTTAGTATAGTTCTGGTCATGTAAATTTGTGATAGTAGATCTAGAACAAAAGAGCAGGCTAGATCCTTTGACTAAATATATAGTACTTCAGCAAAAAAAAAGATGAGGCAGATATATGTCTGTTGGTATACTAAATTGGAGTTTGCTGAAATAGCTAGGATCTTAATGCTTCGTTGTTTCTGTGGATGGAACCTTTTGCATTTCTTTTAGTGAGTATCTTCATCACTGCCTAGATGAATTGGCTTGCTGTATATATGATTGCATCTTATATATATACTTGATCTATCATAGGACCTTGAAAGCGAGGTTATCCAGCTGTAGGATGGCAAAGTTTATCTATTATCTATTTGCAGATATTATCTATTTGTTGTTGTTTGAGCACAGTACTATAACAGTTCATCTTGTCCATTTGTAGTACCATGTTTCCAACTTGGTGATGACTTGACCAGCGCTCATAAGCTCTATCGAAGCGTGACCCGACCCCTACAGTAGAGCATTGCTTCTCTCACATGGAAGGTTGACAACCTCACTGAACTGGTTAAGGACGACATCCACAATAAGAAGATTGAGGGGTGCCTTCAGCAACTTGAGACCATCAAAGCCAAGATAGGCAAGTATGAGAAGATCTTAGAGGACGCTGGCCTGCACAACAAGGCACAGTGATGGATGTTTTGCTAGCTGTGGCAAAGACTTTTGGAGGCTCAAGTGTGTGCAACATAATGATGTCATGACTTTTGTTAGCCCAAGTGGTCTGCCACTTATGATGTTCTTTTGTTAGCCCAAGTAGGCATAGTAGATGTGGGAATGAAACTATGTGTGGTATGGACCCTTTAAGGTTATGGCTTGAACTGCATTGTGCATATATATTATATATTCTCTAATATGTGTGGTACCCTTTAAGGTTCTGGAATGAAACTATATATGTTATGAAATTTGTTTCTAGTGACAACACTTCAGTTGAGTTTGTTGTGTTAATGAAGTTGTGTGCCATATATTTTTGCTGAGAAGGTGCAAGGAGAAGATGAGGGTGAGCAACATGGGCAGTCAGTACCAGTCAAGTTGAATCAGTAGCTTTGATGCAGAGGGTAGCTTCTATGACAAAAACATAAGGTGACACCGCACAAATGTCACATAAAGCCCCCTCCTTGTGTCACAAAAACTCAATCACCATTCGTCTCCCTGGATAAACAATTTGTGACGATACATTGAACCTTTATATGACACAAGCTACCATGTCATCACAAATGATTCTGGCCAAAATAAATTTATGATGACATAAAATTTAGCGTCATATTATGGTACATTATTTTGCGAAAACAGGCCTCGTCATAAGGAATTTTGTCATAAAAGGTAGGATTTCTTGTAGCGACTCCTGTTGCAATTCGTACGCATTGGTCTCGTTCAAGATGGAGACGCGGAAGAGGACGAGATGCTGGTGGCTCACCACGATGGCTAAGGGTACCTGTTTTCATGGGATCTGGAAACCTCGGCAGCCGCGCGTGCAGGCGGGAGGCGATTTGGAAGGTGGCGTCCCACGTGGTGGTACCGGACGCCCTGACAGGCGCCTTGTTCTCGTCTGGGAAATACTTCTCGTCGTCTATGCGGAAGATGAAGCCTCCAGCATCACCCATGACAGGAAGCCACGGCCGCTGTTGCCGCCTGCCGACGACGACATGGCGACCATCAAGGCGATCCCGCGATGGAGCACAGCGGCGGCGGGGACAGCGATGCTTCTCGGCTTCGTGCCTAGGAATGTGAACCTGTAAATGCAACTATAGGTTTTTAGATTTTTTTAGTGGAACAAACATTTATCATTCTTTGTAGGAAAAAAACAGGCGGAGATACAAAACCAAACAAGTCTCCCAAACTCAGCATACATACAATTCCTAGTATATGATTATGAACATCCATATTTAATCGACTCCCCTTATAGACAAATTGGATAAATCTAAAAACATTCGCTGATGCTTGCGACAACACCAGCATTTGTCACATACCACTCTGAGTATCACTAGCAAGGGTCAGGCCTTCTTTACATGATATTGCCTCCACCATCATTGGCTCCAAGCTTCCTTCCATCACAACCGCCGAGGCCCCACAAGAAACATCCAACAGAGTCGCGCGCAACAACTGCAGCAACGACAGTTCTTAGGTCGTCCACAATGGTAATAGATAGTACTAGCTACGTAGTCTGCTGATGTATAGGTGAGAGAAAAGAAAAAAGACTATTTAACACTACTGGACCCACATGCTCATCTCACATGTCCTTGGGCTACGTGAAATAGATAGACTATTTGCTAATAGTTAGTGAGCAATCTCTCTTCTACTTTTTGCTTGCCATGTCACATCTAGATAGTCAAAGCTAGTTATTGGGGACGCTTTTAGCCAATGCTACATCAACATTAATCTACATTAGCCCCGCTGGAGGAGGAATCCAACATATGTTGCTTCTCTGGACATCGGATCGATCTTTCACTTTTGGTTGAGCCACTGGAGATCCGCCACAAAACCAGTGACAAAATTATGGGTCGATAACGGGCTCTCATAAATATCCTCATGAATAGCTTTCCGTCTGTCATACCAAATAGCCCAAAGGGTCATGGTGAACCAGATTAAATCCTCATGACCAGCCAACCTATTGTATCCTGATCCTCAATATGACAAATGTGCTTAGTTATTATCTCATCATTCTCCAATGACCTGACACAGCGAGCCATATTGCACTCAATGAGAGAGTGCCGCCATGAGTCTCTAGCGTTGCATATGGAGCACGCACTGCAATCGGACATGCTCTTATGGAGAACATCTGTACGTGTTAAGCTGGGCCAGAATTCTGGACGCCTTATGGCACATGGCTTTTGCTTCTTGGGCTACAAAAGGCTGCCAACCAGTGGAGGAGGGAAATATAGAAAAGGGTAAAAGACCTTGGTTTAGTGGCAAGACGCGTATACAAGTCATCTTCAATCTACCAGAGCTATCTTTTGTGCGACCAAGGCAGAAATTTTTAGGGGGCCTTAGGGACATAGTTCCCAATACTGACCGAAATTTAGTGAATACCAGTTCAGGCTGGTTTCTGAGGTTTCAGTTTTTTTAATTTTTTTATCAAAGTTCATACAAACTTTTGAAACTTTTGGCCAAATTTCGACCAAAAATCGGCCTATCGGCCTCACCGGCCCCCTCTAGTATCTTCTCTTTCACCGAAATCCAAAACTATGCCACACAACCATACCCATCGGCGCTGCCGCAACTATGGCATCGTGGCCATACTCGCTAGCCCTTCCACAGGTGCACCGCCCACGCCACCACAGTTGCATCAACGACACCGCAAACGCTCGGGCCGCTTCATCTCACGCCGCTTGAACTGGGCTGCACTCGATATGTTTCCCTAACCTAAACCATTAACAATCCAAACATTAGTTAAGGATATAAACCTCATATTGATATCGCATATATCTTTCTTATCCCATTGTGGCTCCATTTGGTAGAGCTACTGTTGGCCCTAGCTACCTTCTCTGACGCATTCAGCGAAACTCTTTTCTCTCTCCTTTCTCTTTTTTCAATCTCACATAGCTAGTGGGAGTAGGGGAAGCCAAAATTTTAATTGTAACGTATTTCAGTGTACTTTAATTTTGATTGGCAACTTGGAGATCAACATACAAACTTGTATAACAAAGGCAAGTTAAGGACCACATATGACACGGCCTCCACACAATGACGTGATAATGCTTCCAGCATTGGAAAGAAGGTAATAACGACTCTTATTAAAGTAGCCGTGCTAGATTTACAAGAAACAATTGCCAAGAACATATACGTACTTATTAGCTTCCATACTAATAGTTTCCAAGAAATATTTATGAAAGAAGCTAATGACAACTCATCATCCATAAACCTAGTGAATATACTTCATGTAAACTTGAAAGCTAAATGTTTAGATCTCTTTTGGTTTTTTAGATGAATGCGGCGCTTTTCGCACAAAATTGAACTCACGCATATGTGAGCTCAAGGGGACCTTAGGCTATACTAGTTTTTTGGTTACAGAAACATGCTAGTCTCCCAATAAGTGAAATGGTATATAATGAGATAAAACTAGGTAGCAGAAATTAATATAATATTACCTTGAGATGTGGAGGAACTTGAACAAATCTGAGGGGAGGAAGGAGTTGGGAGAGCTGGACTTTCGTTCGGTCAAGTCAGCGTCCTCAGTTCCGATGTCCTCCCTCCCATTGATATACTGAAAACATGACTCAGCAATCCTGGTGTTCATGTCAATGGTGATGGTGAAGCCGCCGACATCAGTCTTGAGTGACCCATAGCGTTTGCCATCATGACGGATGACTCTGACAAACTTGAGCGCACGGCTGGCGTCGATGGCGGACGCGCTGCAGTAGAACCAGCAGGATGCGATGACGCGGACCTCAGTTGAAGGGAACTCCTCCGGCGGGAAGGGGACGAAGGACAGAGTAGGGATAGGCTCTTGGAACAAGTCACAGAAGAGGATGCCACGGTAGTTGTTGATCCAGCACAGCGAGTTGTGGACAGGCACAACTGTGTCGGTCTGCCAGCTGAAATCTTGCCAGGTAAGATGAGACTTGTTGTCGCTGCAGAAGACTGGTACGTGGGCAGAGTTCCATTGGCCGTTAACAATGGGTTCGGGAGCTGATGATTGATCGCAGCCAAAAGATGTCAGCATAAACCTTGTCAGAGGGGAGGGTGCAGCACCGTCTTGGGTAGGAAAAATTGAGTTCTGCTACCACAAACTCTCGTTCGCCTCGGCTGAAGAAGCCCATGGATGCGACGGTCATCACACGCCGCTGGTCGTCCACCGTCCCATGAGGAGGAGGAGGAGCACGACGGCGGTGAGATAGAAGGGTATCATCATCCATGTCCGGAAAGGTACAAGGCGAGAGTCGTTTGAGCGAGGAAGAAGGGTCATTGTTGTTGTCGGCATCGGAGCCGTTGTAGATGAACAAGTCCTGCACTAGAGCTCCTGTGGTGTCCTTGATGCCGACGCGAAACAGGGCGAGATGCTGGTGGGTCGCCAGGATGGCTAAGGGCGTCTGTTTCCAGGGATCTGGAAAGCCTGCCAGCTGCACGTACAGCCGGGAGATCGCCGGAGGCTCGGCGAGCTTGAAGGCGATGCGGAAAGGGGCACCCCACAACGTGGTGCCGGACGCCCTAATGGGCGCCTCGCTCTCGTCCGAGAAAGACTCGTCGTCGTCCCTGCGGAAGACGGATCACTCCAGCATCACCCCCACACACCAGGGGAGATGGCTACGACTTCCTCGAGTTCGACGAGGAAGCCGTACATGCGCGGAGTCACGCACCTCCCTTCTACGCCACTCTTGTCACACCAGCGTCCGGTCATTGAACCCGCCGGTGATGAGTAAGTCACCATTCTTGTTTTCAAGACTTATTCATACGACATGTTGAAAATCGAACTTCAAACTAACAATTCTTCTTAATGACTCGTGCAGCAACTGAACGCTTTTGAGTGGAGGGGATTCGCGCCATATCAATGGCATGCAGAGCCTCATTCTTAAGAAGCACTACCCTGGCAGGGTCACCCACAAGGGGGTGACGGGGCCACCCTGGAAGTGGCAACACTTCATGAGCGCCACTGACGAGAACGGGGTCCCTCTTGCGACCAGGATCAAGAATGACTTCTGGGTAAGTCTTCATCGCAGTTGTGGTATGAGCTAATGAAATGATTAAATGATACATGATGTCTGTATGCAGTTGTGGTTCACATGCGCGCCGGGGCAAGAGGAGAAGGCGACGCGAGTGCAGGAGAAGGTATGCAAAGCCCGGCTGAAGGACATGTACCACGAGGCGCACCACCAGGTCCTCATCAACTATTACGCCAACGTGCTTCTCAGAAAGCTGACGAAGTCAGAAGCCAGGGATATGCTCCTCTCCGCCGAGACCGACCTCCCCAAGGAGGTGTACCTCCAGGTAAGTAGGAAACATCAACTCTGATTCGTTCCATGAAAAATAAGTAGAAAACATTCATTCCAATACATCTTCTCACATGTCAAATGCACGTTGTCATGCAGTAGCCTCCTGAATGGTGTAAGTTGTACATGGACTGCTGAAAGGACATAGCGGATGCGTGGTAAAAGCCTGCGGCATACGAGAAGCACAAAAAGAAACGGAAGGATCGCATATCGATGCCAGGGCCGGCACACCACCAAGGGAGCCAGCTCCTCCCACGGTTCATGAAAAGATGGGTACGCTTCTGTTGATATATTTATTCATTTAATTATTCTAGCTCTCAATTCTCATTACGTGTAATCACCTTTGTGTTTTCCTCGCAGACCCAGTCGCATGATGGCCAGGAGCTCAACGAGTTCACGGGGTACGCCCTGTCTCACAAGGGCAAAGCGATAGATCCGGCCAACGTCTACAACCCGGCGGACGGGCCCGAGGCGTATACCAACCTGAATGCCTACGAGAAGATGGCCGAGTACACCGCGGCGGCTCGCACGCGCTATGGGGAGGACTTCAATCCGGCTACCCGGCCCCTGGATATGGACCTCTTGATGAGGATGGGAGGAGGAAAGCAGTACGGCCGGTACTATATTGCCCACAGCGCAATCGACCCGGCCACCGTTCCCATGCTCCGCCAGGTTTGAGAGGGGAGCAGCACGATCACCTCCAACGTCCCCATACAACCTCGGCAGCCGAGCTCCACGCAGTAGTTGCGGGCCGAGGTGGGCGAGTTGCGAGCCGCGCAGGAGGCCTCGCAGGAGGCCACACAACGGTTGCTAGCGGCCCAACAGGAGCAGCATCGACAGGAGATGGAGCACTATATGGAGGCCCAGCGGTTGCACTCCCAACGTCAGATGCAGAACTTTGCCGGCTTTGTTCAGAACCTTCGGATCCTTGGTGTTGTCGTGCCTCCGTTGCCTGACACGTTTTTCGCTCCAGCCCCTCTTCCTAGCCCTATGGGGACTCTGATGAGTATATATATTTGTCTATTGCTTTGGCTTATGTGGCCATCCGGCAAGTACTAATGACATTGCTTCTTCTTTGTGCAGCCACAGTCGGCGGGTTCGAACCCGACTCCTGGAGACGGCCCTTCTCCAGGCCATGGGTGGCCGAGTGGCCCGAGTCCACCTCACACGTGGCCGGGTGGCGTTCCTCCACCTCAGCAGCAGGGATGGTATCCGTGGTCAGATGGCGCTCCTTCTGCGCCTCAACCGCACGGGTGGTCAGGTGGCGCTGTTCCGCCTCAGCAGCACGGGTGGTCAGGTGGCGCTCCTCCGCCTCAGCAGCACGGGTGGTCAGGTGGCGCTCCTCTTCCCCAGCAGCACGGGTGGTCAGGTAGTGCTCCTACGTCTCAGCACCCCGAGGGCTGGAGGTACTCCGTTGCGCCGCATGGGTCCCAAGGTGAGGGCGGGTCGCAGCACGAGCAGTGATGGACTGAGGCTTTTATGTTGGACCTTTGAACTTGTTATGGACCATTGATGGATGTTGCACTTGTTATCGATGTTGAACTTGTTATGGATGTTGGACATGTTGGATTTGTGACTATATATGTTGATATATATATGTGTATGTGTGGATTTGTCTACTGTCGTGTATGGAAAAAACAAAAAAATTAAAAAAACAGAGTTGTCCCCAGCTTTGCCGACTACCTGGGGACATGGCAGTTGGCAAAGCTGGTCGCCCGTTTTCTACAGAGTCTAGCTTTGTCGACTGCCAGTTGACCAAGCAGTCGACAAAGGTTTTTTTTTAAAAAACAAAATTTCTTTGCCGACTGCTGGCCCTAAAGACAGTCGGCAAAGTAAATAAAAAAAATAAAAAAAATCTTTGCCGACTGTCATATCAGCAGTCGGCAAAGCAGGCTGCTGACATGGCAGATGGCTGATGCCGTTAGGCTTTGCCGACTGCTGACATGGCAGTCGGCAAAGACGCCGACTGCCTGAGGTCTGGCTGTTGACAAAGAACCCTTTGCCGTCAAATTCTTCGCCGAATACTTTTTGCCGACAGCCAAGGTGGAAAACAGTCGGCAAAACCTTTGCCGACTATTTTTAGCCCTTTGCCGACTGTTTCCAGCAGTCGGCGAAGAAGCCAGGTCCGGTAGTGCCCAGTTCCAGTTATTAGCAGCGGCGGCGGACGACGACATGGCGATCTTGACTTGACACTAAATTAATCGGGAGAGTTGTAAGATCACGAGGAGACTTACGCTTATTGCCCACGGAGGAGAAGTAAGCCACTGCCTGTCGGGCCGGCCGCCGGTCGTCAACAACAGAGGAGGCGGAGGCGGAGGCCGCTTCGTCGTCGTGGTCGTAGGTCGGTCCCGATCCCGACTCGTATATACGATAGAGGACACACATATGCACATTGGGCCATTATTGGGCTGATTTTAGTGGACGATGATGGGAGCTGTAAGTGTTTTAGGGAATTTTTTTATTAATAAATTTATTTTTTTTAAAAATTACAAAATTAGTCTCCGTTTTTGAAAAATTGCAGGTATAGGCCACCAGTCGCCCGTTGGAAGGGCGAAGATGGGCCTTGTCGCCCGACTGGCGGGCTATCTGGGCCATGTCGCCCGACCAGTGGGCGACTTGGTTGTGCACGTGGCATGGCGGGTCCCACGTCACCCGGCCGATGGGCGACGTGGCCCATGTCGCCCGACCAGTGGGCGACTTGACCGTGGACGTGGCATGGCGGGCCCCACGTCGCCCGGCCGATGGGCGACGTGGCCCATGTCGCCCGGCCAGTGGGCGACTTGGCCCATGTCGCCCGAACAAGGGGCGACGTGGCGCCGCTATATATAACGCGGCCGGCCGCGGCCGGCCGCTGCCGGCTGGGAGAAGAGAACAGAAGGAAAGGAGAGGAGAGGAGAGGAGAAGAGAAGAAGAGAAGAGAAGAGAAGAGAAGAGAAGAGAAGAAGAAGAAGAAAAAGAGGAGGAAGAAGGAGAAGAGAGGAAGAGAAAAATTTTCGGTAAGTAAAAAAATAATTTTATATATAATTATTTAATGTGTGTTATATTAATTGTTAGATAATGTAATGAGCAGTTAAGCGATTAATATTATATTTCGGTAGTACTACTTATATTTTTATTTTATATATATTGTTAAATTAAATAGTTATAGTTGAAATAATATTAGTAATATATTAGTGAAAAGTTATTTTAGCTGAAATTTTTAGATTACACAGATGTCGGAGAAGTTAGGATTTCAAATTTATTATGGAGAAGGAGAAATTATTCAAGGTGTACACGGGGTTGATCTGTCAGGATTTGCCTCAGTAACTAGATGGGTGTCTAGGGCAAATGAGAGAACAATTAGTGGTGTGCAGAATTGGTTGATGCGAATATTTGGGCTTGACAGCAACCAACATGACGTTAAGGTCATGGGTATGGTTAGTCGTGCTCGGGAGGGCACTTTTTGGGAGTTAGTACCGCTTAATGCAACATCAACATGGAGAAAATACGTCAACAAAGCTGTAGAACGTGGGTGGCCTCTAGTCCTTCTTGCTCAGGCATATACGAAGGAGGTTCATGAGGTACACGTTGTAGAAGAAGAAGGAGGTCCGAGCCATGACAATCACAATGATAATGAGGAAGATAATGAAGAGAGTGATCATCACCTGTCATCTATGGTACCGACGGGTGAAGCGAACGAAGGAGAGCGCATAGAGCATATAGTTGAAGAGATGGCGATGGAAGATATGGAGAATGAGAATATATCTAAAACTGAGTCATCTGAAGATGAGAATGAAATTCTTGTCCCACTGGAGTGGAAGAGTGACAGTTCGAAGAATTTGATGATCAACGAAGGAAATTCTGTGCCGTGGGAATATCATGAGAATAAGTAGTAGAGGGAGGTATGTACAAAGGCAAAGATGAAGTGATGAGTGCCATGAAGTACTGGTCTCTGTCAATGAAGCGGTCTTTTATAGTTGTTAAGTCTAACAAGAAAGTATATGATGTTAAATGTGTGTTTTCGGACTGTCCATTTAGGGTACATGCTTATGAGCAAAAATGGAGTACAATTTGGAAGTGCTCTATAGTAACAGAACATACATGTGAGTTACAAGAATTAGAGAAGTCCAATACTGCTCTTACATCGAGCTTCATTGCAGAGTACATGTATAATCAAATTATTGATAATTTAAGGTATGAGCCGAAATCTATAGTGACTACTATAGAGGAAGATTTTAAATACACCATCAGCTATTCGAAGGCGTGGCGAGCGAAACAGAAGGTCATTGAGAAGAGATTCGGTTCGTACGAAGCATCTTATGAGAACCTACCAAGATTGTTAGAAACCATCAGACAAAGAAATATTGGTACATATTATGATATCATGGATGTGTCTGATCTAAAAGAGGCCGGAAAGTTAATACTTCGTCGAGCCTTTTTTGCACTAGGTCAATGTATAATGGCATTTCATCATTGCAGACCTATTTTATGCATGGATAGTACATTTCTAACAGGAAAGTATAAAGGTCAGATTCTAACTGCTATTGGTGTTGATGGGAATAATCAAGTACTACCAGTTGCTTTTGCTTTTGTGGAAAGTGAGAACACAGATAGTTGGTATTGGTTTCTGGAGCGTGTGAAGTTAGCAGTGGTGCAAGGGCGACCTAATGTTTGTGTCATACATGACCGACATGCCGGTTTGTTGAAGGCGATAACGGATATGCAATATGGTTCAGTGGAGCGTGATCTTCCTCCTCGATGGTCGGACATACAATCAAGATGGTGCATGAGGCACTTGGGTGCAAATTTTTTCAGCCATTTCAAAAATAAACACCTTATGAATATGTTTAAGAGGTTGTGCAATCAGAACCAACAAAGAAAATTCAATGCAATGTGGACACGTCTTGATGAATTAACAACAAAGCAAACAGCAGAGTTAGCGACTCATACGAATCAAGACCCGAATGATATGTCTGTTCCTCTTTCAGGCCTTCCAACAGATGCCTTGAGGAACGTGGTTCGGAGGTCGGGGTCATCAATCAGGTGCTTCTCAGATTGGATTGAGTACGAGCCAAAGGAGAAGTGGTCATTATTATATGACACAGATGGGGCGAGGTTTGGAATAATGACAACAAATTTGGCGGAGGTGTATAATTGGGTCATTCGAGGCATGAGAGGATTACCTCTTGTAGCAATCGTAGAGGGTATTTTGCATGGAATATGCAAGTACTTTCGTGAAAGATATATGGTTGCTTTTAATACGATGTCAGATAATACATTGATTTTTTCAACATTCATGACAAATTACATGAAGAAAAAGGTGGAGAAGGCAAGCTTGCATCGTGCACGTCCTATGGGTACAGCAGAGAATCACTTTGAAGTTCTGTGTAGGGATCGGGGCCGTCGTGGTGGCAATCGAGAGAGAATTGCACAAGAGTGTGTTGTTCGTTATAACTCATGCAGCTGTTCGTGCATGAAACCGAAACTTCTACATAGGTCGTGCTCACATGTTATAGCAGCTTGTTCACTTACTAATTTGTCCCCGAAGCCGTATGTCTCACATTATTTTACGAAGGAGGTAGTCATGACAACCTGGAATGCAGAGATTTATGGTTTCGTAATATTTGGTAGTTTTACAAACAATCCTGGAAGTAACTACCTGCGGGGGCCCGATAAGGACAAATTAAGACAGAAGCCTGGTCATCGTAAGACACGACGCATTAGAAATGATATGGATGACTCAGAAGTGGGAAGACTGGAGCATCGGTGCACCAAGTGCAATGGCACAGGACATACTTACAAAAAGTGCACGCGTGCAACCACCACAGAGGGAGCTGCAGAAGCAGAACCTTCAGGGAATCCGCAAGACGGCCGGCGCCCTCGTGCACGTCGTGGATTTCGGAATCAAGGCGAAAATGCTCTTTAAAAATAATAGTATATCTGCTTTTTTTGATTTAGTGTTTCATAATATTAATTATATTTGTGCATTATTTTTTTACATTATTAAGATATTTTAGGTATGGCGATGGATGAGGGACACTTGGAGTTGTTGGACGCACAGTTGGACCAGCGCCACCGGTCCTACTTGAGTGCTGTGACAGCTGCTGAGCTACCTGTTCTATGGCCTAGGGTACCTCAGGAGTTGTGGCGGCTGGACGAGCGATGGATACCGAGGTATGCACAATACCACGTTCACTTATTTGTTTTACTCATACAGACGATTTGGTAATATATATTTATATATAAATGTTGTATTTGCTACAGGCTACGAGCAGCTGGTCTACTGCCTCTGTGTAGGCTTGTGCAGGCTAGTGCTGTTGAGGCCCCGGCCGATGCGGTGACACGGTTTAACTTTGACCGTTCCTTACTTGCGGCATTGGTGGACCG
>CM041638.1:1065387-1077998 GCA_023333625.1 Bothriochloa decipiens | reverse complement strand
TACGTGAAGCACCACCACAGACACAGCCCTCACAGGACGAGTACGCGACACCACCTGCTGCTGGAGGCCGTCCTGCACGTGTTACAGTTCCTCCTTCGCCGCTTACTTACTCAGCCAGCCATGTGCGAACGGGCCGCAGAGCACCAAAGCCTGGCACGATTAGGGGTGTTGCACCTAAGCGTGGACGATATTAGTTTTGTATGATTTGCCGCCGACGTTGTTTTCTATGATATTGCACTGATACTATTTTAGTTTTTACAACTTAATTAATGTTTCACTGTTGTATTTTTTCATCTATTAAGTTTGGGCGAGCACACGACAACGGCGCTTTCGCACGCCCATTGCATGACTGCGTATTATTTTTGCTATTTCTCCGACTTCCATATTTTTTCTGAAATTTCCGAATAAATAATTATTATTTAAAAAACCGAAATTTTTCCTAAAATTTTCAAATAAATAAATATTATTTTAAAAAAAACCAAAAAACCAGGTCGCCCCTCGGCTGGGCGACGTGGGCCTGGTCGCCCTTTGGCCGGGCGACGTGGGCCTGGTCGCCCATTAGCTGGGCGAACTGGGCCTGGTCGCCCATTGGCTGGGCGAACTGGGCCTGGTCGCCCATTGGCTGGGCGAACTGGGCCTGGTCGCCCTTCGGCCGGGCGACCTGGGCCTGGTCGCCCTTTGAACGGGCGATTCTCTCACGTCGCCCTTCCAACGGGCGACTGGTGGCCTATTTCTGTAATTTTTTGAAAACGGAGACTAGTTGTGTTATTTTTTTAAAAAATAAATTTATTAATAAAAAAATTCGTGTTTTAGGCTGGCCCGGCGCTTAGGTTTGGCCCGTCGCAGTTGCTTGACGGCCCTCGCGCCGGTTGTCATGCACCCTGGTGGCTTCACCGTCATTGTACATGTCTTTGCATGCAAAACACACACACACACACTTCATCAAAAAAAAACACACACACACACACACAAGTAGTAGAAATGTACAACAACGTGTTTTGATCATGTCCAAAGACAACATGATTCTCGATATTTAACCCCTATTTTTGAAAAAAAACAAAGCATAAAATGTATAGTACTCATATATATTATTATTTTTATTTTATTATGGTTTTCTGGAGTTACATTTTCAGTAAGCTGATGGGGAACAATCGTGCAATGCACAATACTTGGTGTAAATGATTCAAAAAAAAAAAACTGTGTAAATGGACAAAACGTGCACGTGCAAATGGAAACCGGGAAATGGTCGGAAGCATAATACTAGTACCAACCAGGGGCAATACGGTCCTTATGAATGAAGAATGATCCAATTAGCACCGCACCGGCACCGTGGGCGTGGGCGTGTGGCCGTCGGCGTCGCGCCTGTGCTTCTCTCGAGCGACAGACCATCAGAGACTCTTCTCCTCAGCATCACCTCGCTCGCTCGCGTTCCATTTGCTTGGGCTCACCGCAGAATCAGATCAGATCAAGGGACGCTAGCTAGCGAGCGCACCTGCCACCCACCCTTCCTCCCATCCCAGATCTCCCCACCCCAGCCATGGCCACCGCCTTCGAGTCCCCGACCTCCTCCCCCGCCGCCGCGCCCTTCCACGACGACCCGTTCCTCCACTTCGACGGCTCCGCCCCCGCCGACGGCTTCCCGGCCTCCCCGGACACCTACGCGCCCTCCCCCTTCGGCATGCCCCCCCACTCCAACGGCGACCTCAACGACGACCCTTTCGCCGCGCCCGCTGACTCTAACGGCGGGCCCATCCTCCCGCCGCCCACCGAGATGGGACGCGACGAGGGATTCCTGCTCCGCGAGTGGCGCCGGTATGCTAACGCTTAATTTCCTTCCCCGAGCCCAGATCTGCCACCCCCCGCTGTCTGCTTTACATTAGATCTACGCACCCCTCGGGTCGGATCCCATCATGCCGCGCCGACCTACAGTCTTCGATACATAGATAGATCTCACCACCTAACAGCTGAGTCGGTCCATACTTTTACTACTACACAGACTACATGATGGCATCCGTGCCATTTTCTAGATTCCATTGGTCATCTACTCAAATTTCAGTGCATAGGATGTGATCCTCGCTCCGCCTTATACTTAGTTTACAAAACCTTAGATCGCAGTGGATCCATCACCCATTTCACGTCTCCCAAATACCTTACCTGCCAGTAGTTACCAAGTACATGAACGCGTGCTCTACAGCTCTACACGGAATGACCTATTATACCGGTTCGTTTTTTCTATCATGTTGCACTTGTCTAGGTTACAATTCTGCATCTACTCGAAATTCAGTGCATAGGATGTGATCCTCGCTCTACCTTATACTAGTTTACAAAACCTTAGTTCATCAGATCACAGGGGATCCATCACCCATTTCACGTTTCCCAAATACCGTACCTGCCAGTAATTACATGAATGCGGAATGGCCTATTACACTGCTTCATTTTTCTATCATGTTGCACTGGTCTAGGTTAGAATTCTGCATAAGCGATGGAAGCCTAATTCTTCTGCGTACAGCTAGTATAAGCGTCTGCAACTTCATTTTGCAATTAGCTAGACCGTGACACACACATGCTTAAAAAAGGGGACTAGTGGAATGTAGGATTCAGATTGTTATAGTAGTTGGTTGTCATTACAGTAAAACACAAATGCGTTGATGGCTGCTTTCTTAAACTATATAAGCTTCAGCTTCACTGTTTGTGCATGGCTTGGTCCTACTGTTATTAGTTTTTTCCCCCTTAATAAAGGGCTGAGAAGCTTGCTATGTCCCACTGAACAGTTATGCTTGCGAGTCCTACCAACTATATTTTCTGCTTCATAATAAGCACTAGAGCGTCAGTGTTCAACCTTGGAATAGCACATCAGCGTGTTTTAATTTATACCTTCTAGCAATTCCTCATATAGTTTACTGTGTGTTTCAATTGATATATTTCTTCAATATCAGTGATATTCCGCGAGAGTAAACCTTGGTGTTGTTCTTATTTTTCCCTTGCTGTGTATTATTTTATCTATCTATGTTCACTACTTTCAGCCTGCCTGTTCTAGTACTAGTTTACTGTATCCTAGTATCCTCTATTCTTCTGGCCATATGACAATTACAAAAATAAAATGGAAAAGTAGTCAAGATAGGCATTGTAACCAGTCTTAAATCATGATTGCTGGTATTCTATATTCATTCATTCTTCAAAGTGTATGCTTAACACCAATCAATGATCAACAGACAAAATGCCATCCACCTTGAGGAAAAGGAGAAGCATGAGAAGGAGCTGAGGAGCCAAATCATTGTTGATGCTGAAGAGTTTAAGAAAGCTTTTCTTGAGAAGAGAAAGCTCAATGCTGAGACAAGCAAGGGCCAAAACCGTGACAGGGAGAAGGTAGGATCAGGACCCTGTATATCCAATTCATCTGTTTTCTTAAGATGAAAACCTGGCCGCCTTTTATTTTCTTATGCTGCTGCTCTGTTGCCAGCTTTTCCTAGCGAACCAGGAAAAGTTCCACGCTGGTGCGGATAAGCAGTACTGGAAGGCGATATCAGAACTTATCCCACATGAGATTGCTAACATCGAGAAGAGAGGGGCAAGGAAGGATAAGGAGAAGAAGCCTGGGATCGTGGTGGTCCAGGGCCCAAAGCCTGGGAAGCCAACGGACATGGCACGGATGAGGCAGATATTGCTGAAGCTGAAGCACACTCCCCCACCACACATGAAGCCACCTCCGCCACCTGCGGCAGCCACTGGAAAGGATGGAGCACCAGCTGCCGCTGGAAAGGATGGAGCTAAGCCGGCAGCCCCTGCCAACGGCAGTGTCCCTGAGATGGAAAAGGCCGCTGCAGCGGCACCTGTGCCGGCAGCAGCAGCACCACCAGCAGCAACTGAGCCGATTGCAGCTGCCTAATCTAATCATTTATGGTAGGAGGATGTGAAAAATCTCTTATTATAGTTGTTGCAGAGGCGGTGGTGGTGAAACTGAAAACGTGTGAATTTCTGTCATGGTGGAGAGATGTACTGTGCATTTATTAAGGCACCTCGATTCATTTACATTACTATATATTGTTATTATTGCATTTTGTAGAGAAGGGGCATGTGTAATAATAAGGTTGTATTAGGAGGATGTATGTTTGGTGGCTGTATTATGTTTCTTCTTCCAAGTGTTTGGAAATTTTCCTCTGTAAAAACTGATTGTATCTTTATGCTACTATCTTCTGCATATATTACGGAGTATAATTTTGTGCATTTTGATCAATCTGAACTGGGGATTCATGCTTAATACTACTTGTATATTTTGTTGTGAATTGTGAGTGGAATATCAGCTCTCATGCGTTGGTTTCCATCATTCAGGATGGATCCTGACTGGCTCTTTTTGCTGTTGCAATGCGATATTTTCTTCTACCCAATGATATGTGATTAATCTCATAAAATTTGCTTGCTTTTATTCTAATTTTATATATACTCCATCTGTCTCAAATTATAGTTCGTTTGATTTTTTTTGACTTCAACTTTGACCATTTGTTTTATTTTAAAAGTTTTGAACAAAACTAGTTAAATTTAGGTCATTATCGAAGATCTTTTTTAATAAAGCAATCTAAAAAAAATTGATATTTTAAACACGCTAAGTTCTATTTTATGGTAGGTTTAATGAAGCTAAATTTAGACGCTGGACTATTTTGTCATTAAGATCATTGGTTAAGTTGGAGAAATTTGATTCTATATGAGGATAGAGTGGTATATGATTTGAGAGTCGAACAAATTTGATTTGAAATAAAGTCATTTGGTTGAAACATGGTCCTTCCATTCACTCGCAGCTGGCAGTGCATCCCGTTCCTGTCCTGTCTCCTATCCAGCTATCCTGTTCGATGGCTGCAAGTTCCTCCCCCTCCACCTCCAGCCGGAGCCTGCTCGCCGCCCGACCCCTTTCCTCGCCGTTGAGGTCGAGGACGAGGAGGCCGCCTCCATCCACATCCATCCCGCCTCGCCTCAGCTGTCTCCGACCGCCCTCCTCTGCCTACTTTTACTCTTACTCCTCCCCGTCGGCGTCGGCGTCGGCGTGCAACGGCTGGGCCGACCTCGCCGCGGCGCCCGACGCACCTTTCCCCCTCTCCCTCCCGCTGCAGCCCACAGTGCATGGCCTCCTCGTGTTCGTCCCCACCGCCGCGCTCGCCCTCTCCCTCTCCCTCGCCCGCCTACCTCCCCTCCCCCTCCTCGCGGCCGCCTTCACCGCTGGATTCGCAGCCAGGCACCTGTCCGAGCAGGGGTCACCCCGCCGCCTCTCCGCCCTCCTCGCCGATCTCGATGCCCAGGCCCGCGCCTTGAGGGACGAGCTGATCTCTGAAGCCCGCCCGGGCCTCCACGTCCAGGCCGTGGATCGCCTGCGCGATGCCGTCGCCGACGCCGCCAGAGTGGCCGCGGAGCAAGGCGACACCGCCCGCACCGTGTCAGATGCGCTCGCGCCGCTCTGGGAGGTCGCCGACTATCTCGGTGCCTGGGCTCGCCACGCCGTGCGGGACCTCAGCCTCAGCTCGCCAAGGAAGAAGCCTGCAAAAGGCAACAGCACTTCAGATGTTCAAGCCGTGGCCAATCCCAACAACCAGGCTACTGCTGCTGCTGCTCAACACCAACAAGAAACAGTGGATTCTGCTCCGCAACAGGAGGCTTTTGCATTTGATCCATCTCTTGTCGACAATAATGCAAGTGGAAGGCTGCTTCACATGCTGCAGTTTGACGAGGATGGCAATGGATCCAAGGATGCAGTGGGGGATGCTCGGCTGGAGAGACTGGTGTCCAAGCACAGGCATCGGCGTGACGGTGTGCAGAATGATGGCCCATTTCAAGGTGGTTCTACTAGGTTTTCCGCTGAATCCATGGAGCCATCTTTGCTGGAGAGGACGCTTGAAATCCGGGACAGGTCCTACAGCTTCAAGATTGAGCGCCGTGGCGACGGTGGCAGCCAGGTGAGTGAAGCACAAGACAGGGCTGATGACCGCTTTGTCGATAATGCTGCTGGTTTGCATCCTTTATATGCTGCTGCTGATGAAAGCGCCTCTGCTGATTCGGATGGCGAGGAGTTCAGCCGAAACATCAAGGAAGCTGCAGAGATCTTGAGGAAGGCCAGGGAGTCCATGGTGGCCATGGCTGACGAAGAGACTGCAGATGCACTGCTGTACAAATCAGCTAGGCTCCTTTCCACAGCTGTAGCTTTGAGGCCAACAAGCCTGGTGGCAGTGGGTCAGCTAGGGAACACGTACCTCCTCCACGGAGAGCTCAAGCTCAAGGTTAGTCGCGAGCTGAGGACACTCTTGGCCAACAGCGGTGCTTTTCTGAATGGAAGGGAGCGTGTTTCACGGTCCAGGAAGGTAGATAGGAGAATCTTAAGCAGAGAGAGCATTTCATCCGCTCTTGTCGATGTATGTGAGGAATGTGAAAGCCTCCTTGTTGAGGCTGGCAGAAGCTACAGGATGGCCCTCTCGATTGATTTAGGTGACGTCAAGGCATTGTACAACTGGGGGCTGGCGCTTATTTTCCACGCACAGTTACTTGCTGACATCGGACCGGTATGAGCTACATTTTTTTAATCAACTATGATGAATTGACAGTCTTGTTTATGCTCTAGGAATTCAAATGGCCAATAATCATATCCATTCAGGCAAAAATTTTGTTTGAGAAACGGTGATAACTTGCTAGAAAATCCAATGTTACTCTATACCTTGCTATTTGTGATGAATACTTGCAGTGTGTTCATGCTGATTGCATTTACTCGAGACATTGATGCAGGAAGCAGCAGTCGACGCTGACCGGGTGTATCTGGCTGCAATTGATAAGTTTGATGCCATGTTGTCGAGAAGCAACACTTATGCTCCAGAAGGTTTTATGAAAACAATGCTCTGTCGTTAGCCATGTTTGGTGGTTTTGGTTGGATATATTTGCTGATTCGGAACTGTTATGGCACTGCAGCTCTCTACAGATGGGGCACTGCACTGCAGCAGCGGTCCTATCTGCGGCCTCGGAACAGCAGGGATAAGGTGAGGCTTCTGGAGCAGGCGAAGAGCCTGTTCGAAGATGTGCTATATGTGGAAGCAGACAACAAGATGGTGAGGGAGGCACTGTCGTCGTGCATATCAGAGCTCAACTACCATGGCCGTTGGTTATAGACGGTTGTTTGTTTTGGCAGAGCTGCTTCGGGCCTATATGAGCTACCTATCAGGATTCAGGGTTGCCAGATGAATCCGTAAGCAGCTAGAATGTGATTTACAGGACAGGAGTTTGCTCTGTCTGCTTGTAGCAACAGCGAGCGAAGAGAGGAACATAAGCCCAATATAGTTAGTCCTACGATAATAGGACTTTTTGGCGAAGAGAGGAACATAAGCCCAAAATATAGTTAGTCCTACGATACAATGCAATAGGACTTTTTGTACGGAACGTGTGGTTGAATCGAATATATACTACAAATGAATAAAATGTGTCTTCAATTTTGAGCTGAAAGATGCGGGCATGATGTAATTTGGTTGGTTTTCGGTTAAAAAGGAGTTACACTACATTAGAACGGTAGAGCCTGAAATGAGATGGCAAGACTTCTAAAAAAAGATGGTGACAAACATGCCAGCAAACATCTTTCACAAAAGTTTAATAATGCAACATCTTTCCCATGCATATCAAGATGTTTGGGTTTCTCTCTTTTCATGTTTGCAACAGATGGTATTAGTAACAAAGACAACAATTATTAGCAAATTCTTTATAAAAAAAAACACGTGACAAGCCCTGCGTGCTATCTCAGTCTATTTTCACGTTTGCAACTTTTGATTCAGGCTGCATTCATGAGTCGTGTGACAAGTGACCTGCTCCAATCCTTGTCTCAGCAGATGGTGGCGAATAGCCTGTGGGTGGGCTACAAGAACCTCTCGACCGTTGTTGTCAGCGTGGTGTCCGTGACAGCACCGATCACTGTCTCCTTCCTCTCCCCGTTCTTGAAAATCAAGATGGTAGGGATGCTTCTGATGCCGTACCTTGTCGCCACTTCCTGGTTGTTGTCAGTGTTGAGCTTGAGGCACCGCAGCCTGCCGGTGTATGCTTTCGCCACATCCTCAATGATAGGGTGCATCATACGGCAAGGGCCGCACCATGGTGCCCAGAACTCGACAAGCACCGGAGACTCGCAGCGAAGGACGAGGTTATCCCAGGTCGACTCTGCTACATCCAGCACTGTAAAAGGGAAGAATGGTTAACCATGTCAAGTCTCAGTCATCACAGCAGCCAAATGATTTGCGTTGAACGGAAACTGAATTCATGGTGGGTGTGACAAATAAAGGCACCACAAGAGAAGCAGGTTGTGGGAACACATGCGGATTCATACACTACAAGGGGACAGGAAGCCATCCCCCATCTGGACATCAGCGAAACAACCAAGACAAAGGATGCAATCACATGATATTTGTGAGAATCTCCCTAACAAGGTTTGTTTACTATGTGATGGGCTACCTGGCAAGAGACACGAATGCCATGAAGTGCAACCATAGATGTTAAGACTCTGCAGGAACGCACCTGATGTATTGCTCAAGCCACAGAACAATATTTTTATTATTCTTTTTATAATGAATGAAGAAGTATATTAGTACCGATCTTCAAGAACAAGGGAGATGTTCAAAGCTGTACTAATTACCGTGGGATTAAGTTGATGAGCCATACGATGAAGCTCTGGGAGAGGGTTATCGAGCATCGCCTAAGAAGAGTGACAAGTGTGACCCAAAACCAATTTGGGTTTATGTCTGGTAGGTCGACCATGGAGGCAATTTTCTTATTACGACAGTTGATGGAGAGATATAGGGAGCAGAAGAAGGACTTGCACATGGTCTTTATTGACCTCGAGAAGGCATATGACAAAGTACCGATAAATGTCATGTGGTGGGCCTTGGAAAAGCACAAAGTCCCAACTAAGTACATCACCCTCATCAAGGATATGTACAGGGATGTGGTGACGTGTGTCCGAACATGTGATGACGACACCAGTGACTTCCAATTAAAATAGGACTACATCAAGGGTCAGCATTGAGCCGTTATTTATTTGCTTTGGTGATGGATGAGGTCACAAGAGACATACAAGGTGATATCTCTTGGTGTATGCTCTTTGCTGATGATGTGGTGCTAGTGGATGAGACTAGAGCAGGGGTTAATAGGAAGTTAGAACTATGGAGGCATACGTTAGAGTCGAAAGGGTTTAGACTTAGTAGGACCAAGACCGAATACATGAGGTGCGATTTTAGCACGACTAGGAATGAGGAGGGAGACGTTAGCCTCGATGGGCAAGTGGTGGCCAAGAAGGATACTTTTCGGTATTTAGGATCGATGCTATAAAAGGATGGCGACATTGATGAAAATGTTAGGCATAGAATTTCAGCCGGTTGGTTGAAATGGCGTCAAGCTTCAGGCGTCCTCTGCGACAGAAGGGTGCCTCAGAAGTTAAAAGGTAAGTTTTATAGGTCAGCGATTCGTCCGGCAATGTTATACGGTACTAAATGTTGGCCTACAAAAAGATGACATATACAACAATTGAGTGTAGCAGAGATGCGTATGTTACGATGGTGTTGTGGACACACAATGAGGGATAGAGTCCGGAACGACAATATTCGGGATAGGGTTGGGGTGGCACCAATTGAGGAAAAATTGATTCAACACCGGTTGAGATGGTTTGGCCATGTCCAACGGAGGCCTCCTGAGGCGTCGGTGTGTAGTGGGTTTCTAAAGCGGGTCGATAATGTAAAGAGCAGTAGAGGTCGACCTAAACTGACTTGAAATGAGTCGGTTAAGAGAGACCTTAGGGAGTGGAATATCCCTAAAGATTTAGCTATAGATAGGAAAGCTTGGAGACTAGCAATTAACGTGCCTGAACCGTAATCTTTTTTCTTGTATCATTTATGTGTTCTTTGTTTGCATGCCTCTTTTAGGTTTCATCTCTAGCCTACCCCAACTTGCTTGGGACAAAAGACTATGTTGTTGTTGTTGTTGTTTTTATAATGAATGGGAGAGCAGCAAATTAAAGGAAAAGAACCCTGCTGCTGCATGTTAAAATGTAATGTACCTGTACCTATAGAACACAAACTCACTCAGTAGAGGTGAAGGAAGAATAAACACAGTTAATCTAGTTTATGAGTAGAGCAGGTAAAGGTAACATCGTAGTAATTCAATTCATAAGCAGGCAGCTGCATATAATGTAGTAGTAGTCCTTATCATGCCAAATAGTAATACTCCCTCCATTCTAAATTATAACTCATTCCAAAAATTTTAAGAGAGTTAAAAGCATCACAAGTTTAACCAAAATTTTAAATAATTATAAAGATTTTTGACATCTATAAACTATAATTAATGAAGAAGCTAACGATATTTAACTGACATCATAAATGCTATATTATCTTGTATAAATTTAGTCAAACTTCTGAGATTCTTGGAACAACATAATTTGGGATGGAGGGAGTAGGTACTAGTACCTCATAGCGATTGATAAACTAAGCACAACAATCTGCAGTAGCCACTAGCCAGTAGGGAAAGGCGTGAACTGAAAATCGTTTCCCCTCGTTAATTTAGTGATCTTATTACACAACAAGTAGCTGTCGCGGCGGTCCAATGATCCAATTCGATTCAGTTAGAGTTGAAAGGATCAGATCGGTCTGGTAGGAAAATGAAAATCTGACCCGAGGGGATTCATAGTTCTTGAGCAGTTAGCTGTTGCTGCAGCAAGGAGGAGCACAAGATCCGGGGTCTAGAGATAGTCCCTTACCGAGTTGGTCGTCGATGGCGGCGGAGGCATTGCCGCTGTCGCCCTCGTGAGCCTTGGCCTTGCAAGGGAGGGACGCGGAGGCAGCGACGGCGCCCGATAGCTGCGGTGTGGGACGGAAGCGGAAGGAGAGCAAGGAGGCGGCAGTGCGGGAATGACGCGGGCGCCTACCGGTGCCGAGGGTAGCGCCGGCCGCGGCGGCGATAGTCTCGGTGGCCATGGCAAGCAAGCAAAGCCAAGACAGGCTACCAAAACTGCAAAGTGACGTATTCATCATTTTCTCTAATCTACCAGTGGCAAATGGCCGTATTATACAGTTTAATATAACTTATATTATAATAAATCTCAACGAGGGCGTTTGGTCTAGTGGTATGATTCTCGCTTTGGGTGCGAGAGGTCGCGAGTTCGATTCTCGCAACGCCCCTTTGTTTTTTTATCTCTCATTTTCTTTTACTCATCATTATTAAAATGAATTTTGCACAGATTGAATAACACCGAAATTTTTTGCTACTAAAATTCTGGACAACTAATTTAGCGTGCGTGTCATTTTCTTTTACGGAATACTTATTATTATATTAAAAGTTTCCACAGATTGAATAAGATCACCAAGATCAAAATAATTTTAGTGTGCCCAACTAGCATAAATTTAATTAAAGGTGTACAGATTCAGAATAATATCATCAAGATTAAATTAACTTTAGTCTGCATAACTAACATTTATTTTTGTTAAATTTTAAATATTTAAGACTAAGACCGTCATTTTCTTTTTAAAATGAGTACAAATGTGAGACTAAAAGTATCTCCAAGGGTACCTAATAATCCTTCCCAATCCTTATTCTTTGAGAAGAACGAAAAAAAGATCCATCAACAGCAACTAAAAACTCACCTCCCAATGTTTTGGCACTTGCCAAAAAAAAACATGAAGACGCGTGGACTCCAATGGCACGCATATAATTTTTGGACAAGGTATGCATATAGGTTAATCTAAATGTGGGAAGACGTGAAAAAAATAAAAGTAGAACAGGGTTCCTGATACAAATGCAGCGAGAAAGGATATATAAAAATTAATTAGAACAATTTAGAATTATGAATAGTATAAGTCTATAAGATTGATGATGAAAAACTATCTTATATATTTTCTATATTTTAGGAGTTAATTATTAGAAACTGTTGGGTATGACCTTAATTGTTTATCTTAATACTCTTTTTAGCAACATGGAAAACACCATCATTTTAGGAAAGAAAATCATGAGGTAATAGAGGCACCCTTGAAGATGCTCCTCAATGTTTGCTGCTGTGCTCGCTACTCACTATAAAGCGCATTTTACTTGTTTTAAGTTAGCACACCTTATATTTGACAAAAATTATAGAGAACAATATTACTTTATACCACATCAGAAAAGATAAGTTATTATAAAATAGATTTTATAGTGTTTCCAATTAACAGAGCTTATATGATGTTAAAAATATGATTGTTTGCTTTTATAATTTTGTTGAACTTAAGATGGATTAACTTAGGACACATAAAAATGACCATTTAAAGAGTACATCGGCTGTGCCCAAAACCGCTTCCTAGGGTGGCCACGTTGCTCAAAATTTTCTTAGCCATTGGATTCTGGATCTGACGGTGCTGGTGCCTCCTCTACATCATATAAATACCAGCTCCAGCCCTAACCCTATTCCCTCCCTCCCTCTCCCAGACACAGCAGCCTCCTCTCTCTCCCTCCTCTCTCCCTCTGTGGCGGCGGTGGCCAGGCGCGGGCGGCCGGCGCGAGAACGGCGGCACGGGCGCGGGGGCGGCGGTGCGGCCAGCTGAAATCTCATGTTTGGTTTTGATAATTGATGACACCCAATGTTGCTA
>CM041638.1:1023224-1050387 GCA_023333625.1 Bothriochloa decipiens | reverse complement strand
CCCCCCCCTCCCCGCCCAGCTCACCCCAGTCCCCTGAACTAGCTTCTTGCAAGTAGTAAGAATTGGTACTATTGAGTGTTTCCCCATTCATTGAACATTCATGGGCTCTCTGCTTTCATGCTCGCAGCATGTTTATATGTAATTTCATTAGTTCTGAAAATTTCATAGAGCTCATTTAAGAAATGCTCCCATTTTTTAACCGATCATGATCCATTTAGGATCATTTAGCTATGGTCAGGACATCGAGTGGTTCATGTGAAAACTAATCTTCAATATTCCATGCTTTCCACTTTCAGTATTTATGTGTCATTAGACATCAAAGAGAAACACAGTTACTCCCTCCATTTCAATTATGTCATTCCAACTTTCTTGGAGAGTCAAAGCATCTCAAGGTTGACCAAAGTTATAGAGGGAGTTACAAAGATTTATGACATCAAATAGGCATAATGTGAAAATATAATTAATGAAGCATCTAATTATATTTATTTGATATCATAATGTCATTATTATTTTATTATTATTGTATAAATTTGTTGAGAATGCTTTGGCTCTCCTAGAAAGTTGGAATGACGTATAATTTGGGATGGAGGGAGTACCTTGGAAGTAGTAGTTCCACCATGATCAAGTATTGTGAAGTTGAGAAAACATGAATAAACTGAGGGCACAGTTTCTGATAGTAAGCTTGAGTACCCAACTAATCACAGCAATGCGTGGATAGGTTTAAGTAGGAAATCAAGCAGTAAAAAAAAGAGAAATGATTGTTGTCGTGTTCATCTACTTTAAGAGCATCACACGTCATTAGCATTAGGTAAACTTCTGGTGATGATTGAGAAACTTTTTTTTCACAAGAATTATAGACTTACTTGACCCACAGTGCTGCATCATTCTATACACCAATATATATATTGTATTCATGTTCCTCTAGTAATTGAGCATGAAGACTGATGCTTAAAAGACTTTTTTATCTGGGTAAAGAGCCTTTGTCATGTACTGCCAGAAGCCTTGAATTCGATGCAGTCTCCAATTTTTAGCATTTTTGTAGCAGCACATGATGGCATGCACACACAGTATAGACAAAAAGCTCCTAATCAACAATACGTTGGCATGCTTCGGTGTGCCATTAAAGTTTGTGCAAGAGTATTTGTCGTGGTTATCTTATAATGCTATGGCCAGGAGACAATATCCTTGAAATCACATAACATCATGGATTCCTAGACAGGAAAAGATTCTAAAACATTGTATATTTATGAATGGATGAAAAGTTCAACAAAACATGTAGTCACTTCATCTTATATCACAATGTTATTATTCTTGTTATGCTTCAGGGGTGAGCCGAAATGTTGGTATGGGGTGCCTGGAGCAAAAGCAAATGCCTTTGAGCAGGTATATTACATCATTGCTGACAATATCGATATCTCTGTTCATAAAACTGCAATGTTCTGATGTACGGGTATCAATCTTAAGTACATGTGGGAATACCTTATATTGTGTTCTTGACTCTTGTACAACTCCACAATCTTTAAATTTTTCTGTCTTAGTGTTAGTGACTAGGAATTGGAGTTCATTTTTTCTCGAATATGCTGTAGCTGTGTGTCATTTCATTAAGAGAGGAAAAGGTACAAAGGGCGAGGCAGAAAAGCAGCCGTGTTAAAATACACACACAGCACATTGTGCTGTATTTACTAGAAAGAAGTCCATTTTGACCTCTCGACTCTTCTATTTGTCAAGTTTTGGCCCATCCAAAAATGGTATCTCAACTATCAGTACCATTCAATATTGACCTGAGATTGTCATTCTTTCTCTTTGTATGGCCTCATTGGCCAAAAAAAAGAGGCAACTTGCAGAAAAACAGCTGCTAAGTCGTCTAAAAATCAATGAAAATAGGCTCTAGTTCAAAATAAAACAGTATTGATAGTTGGGTTGCTAAATTTTGATGGTATTATAGTTGAGGGTCAAATTCAACAAAAAGAAGAGTTGATGTGCCAAAAATGGGCTTAATTATTTTTACTGCTAGAAGCAATTACGAGTACTATTTATCAAATTTCAGAAAACATTAATGGTTATAGACTTATAGTACCTTTTTTTTACAAGAAAAGACTGTAGGGGAGTTCCCCACAGTGCTCAATTTCATTAAAATAAAAGGAGGGTACATTAATGGTTATAGTATTTGGGGGTAGTTAACTAGTTATAGATCAATTTGGGGGTATTTGGGGGTATTTGAGGGTACAGTGCTCAATTTCATTAAAATAAAAGGAGGGTACATTCTCGTTTGAATTCTTTGTTTCTTAAAATTTGCTTATTTGTTGTGGAGTATCATTGATCCTCTGAAAGAGGAGAGTGCAATAATAATACATTGTCTTGTAGTATTATATTCGTGCATTGATATTAGGGGGAAACATACACGATGTTACTCACTTTCCTGTGATTTTTGTTACCAAAGTCCTGCTCACAGCTGTCTGCAAGAATTGCTAGTTCTGTATTATTTGTAATTTTATGTTTAATATATAGAACTGCAGGTTATGCGCCAGGCCTTACCTGATCTGTTTGATGCACAACCGGACCTGCTTTTTCACCTTGTCACAATGCTGAATCCATCTATTTTACGAGCAAATAGCGTTCCAGTTTATAGCGTCATGCAGGTTGGTGGCAGCTTTGTTTCCTCACATCAGATACATAGCTTGTGCATAGTTGTACAATTATTCCTTTACTGGTTTTGTTCCATATGTCAAACTACTGAAATTAAATATGTCAAACTCTCCTCCTTTTTTATTAATGAAAATTTATGCACTGTGGGGATCTCCCCCATAGTCTTTTGCTATCAAAAAAAAAAAAATTGAAAAAAGAACTGGCTTGGCTCAGTTGGCTGGAGTGTGTGTAAATTCCCATCACTCAGGTTTGAGTCCTCTTTGACTCGAATTTGGGTGCCTATTTCTTCATATTTCTAATGCTGTCAAGTTTGTTTTAGGTTGGTTGAGTGTTATCTAAAAGCTAGAGTATTCGATTTGATATTTCTTGAAAAACATGCTAGTGGGCCCTTTTTTTGCGAAAAAGTGGGCCCTAAATTTGTCCAAGGATGTTATTGAGGTCCCCAAATTATCAATCTGCAGTTTCATCATATCCCTATACTAGCTAGGCGGTCTACCATTTCAATGATAACGTGTATGCTAGCAAGGTGTGATATGCTGACATGTATTCTAGCAAGGTGTTAAACATTACGATGATGGTAGGGATGCCAAGTTGGTGGATTAACACTGAGTAGGAATGTTTTTATTGGGGACTTGAAACTTCAAATTAGTAGTTCGTGGACCTAGATGACATCCCCAGAAAAGTTTTAAGGACTGCCGGTATATTTAACTCATGCTCTTTTTTTTCCATTGCCTTTCTTCAGGAACCTGGAAACTTTGTCATTACCTTCCCAAGGTCATTCCATGGTGGCTTCAATTTAGGTAATTCAGGCCAGTCCCCCACCCACCCACACACACATGATATTATTATGTACCAAATTTTTTAACGTATCATTCAAAGTTCAGGTTTGAACTGTGCCGAGGCTGTAAATTTTGCCCCTGCTGATTGGTTACCTCATGGTGGAATTGGGGCTGATCTATATCGTTTATACCGTAAAGCACCTATTTTGTCACATGAGGAGCTTCTGTATGTGGTTGCAAAGGTTAGAAAGTTCCTACTCCCTCCAATTAAATCCATGTCATTTTAGGATTCCTGCCAGGTTTTTTTAGCTTCGACTATCAATTATCAATAAAGGGCGTACCCAGTGCCGTAGGCTCCCGCACTGCGGGTTCTAGGGAAGGGAAAATAGCCAGCAGCCATCCCTGCACAAATGTGCAGAGGCTGGGGCTTGAACCCTGGACCTCTTGGTCGCAGGCGGTAAAGCTCAACCGCTTGCACCAGGGCCGCCCTTCTATCAATTATCAATATATATGTAAAATAAATAGACTACCAGGTAGTAGCGTTGGGTTCGTGTCTAGGATGTGTGCCTCCGTCGTGGGAATGTAATTCCCGGCATAGCTCTCCCCGGTTGGGAAGAATAGCATTGGGGCGCTTGTGCCGTGCAGCCTGTGGGGGGGCGTGCATGGTCAGCTTGCGGGTTGCTGGAATAGTGTGTAGTAGGGGCAGAGGTGCATTTCTGGCTTCGACAAGCGTGGCGCTGATGCCCATGACGGTCCTCGCATGTCCATGACCTGCTCGACAAAAGGCCTTAACAGGAAACTGCCTAATCAGCATGCCATGTGATTGCTAGATGCATACGTGGACCAGTATATACTTGTGGTGAACAACTTAAAAAGTTTAAGGATCCTAAAATCAACTTTTAGACTTGATGGTCCTATCTGAAACTCCCACATAAGTTAATGTACCTTTGGTGCATTTAACTCTTAATCTAATAGTACTTATTATTGTGTTGTCTAGAAGAAGCACAAAACTGCTGCAGGGTGTGAACTTCTTATCTTCTTTGCTTCCTAAGATACAAAATTTTGATGTTCCATTTGTTGAGGATAATTACTAGCTACTGAAATCTTCAGTGACCATGTGATGCTTCTTATTGTTTCATTTTTGTCTCTAATGCTCTGTAGTATAATTTCATTAATTAAAGAAGAAAATAATCAAAGCACAATGGAACAACAACCTGACCTAGGCAAAACCAATAGAGAGCACAACACATCACATTTGTCAGACAACTGTCTTGGGCTTTGTGGCCAGGTATAAGTAGGCTATGCGCATTGGACTCCAGGTCTGGCTTGTATTGTAGATTGACTTGTACTTGACTACTTGGTAAGGAAGAGGACAGTTCTGTTTCTAAAAGCAGCCCATATCCCTACCTATATATACATGTTCCATGCATCTCTCTAATCAATCTACTAATTCTTGCCATATACTCTGCTTTCAACATTGTTTAATGTCAGAACTAACTCTCTACTCATACATTTTTTCATGTCAAACAGTGAAGAACCTTTAGTTCATTAGTTTTGTCCCTGGTCCCTAGAAGGCTATAGCCATGTTGTTAACATCCTCATCCTGTGTTGTAATGAATAAAATCGATGCCTGATTATAAGGCCCTCTGTTTGAAGCACAATTTTGTATTATCTTTCATGAACACGCAGAAGAGCTGAGTATCATTATATTAAGAAAGGGGAGAGAAACCCTACAAAACCACACTAAACCACACTCCCCACAGGTACTCACCCATGCATTCCAGCACAAAACAGACTAAATATCACCCTTGCAGCAAGAAACAAACCGGCCCAAGACCAACCAGACCTAAACTGTCTTGGTCGCAGGGCTACTAGGAAACGAAATACCTCACGCTCCTGCCAAGACCCACAACTTCAACTCATCCTTAGCAGTGACTAGGACTGAAGCCAAATTTGGTGAATCTCCATAAAAAACATGCCAGCCAGTCCATAAACCATCTTGAAGTATTTTGTAATATTTGGGTTTCGCATTGATATTTTAATTTGCTGCACATTGTTCTTATTATAGTAACATGCACGATACTAGCCTCTTAACCCTATATTCATGTTCGTTATGTTGGACAGAATGGTGTGGATGCTGAGTCGCTTCCCCATTTGAAGGGAGAAATAGAAAGGCTTTTTATAAATGAGAGAAGACGTCGAGCAGAGCTATGGATTAATGGGATTGTTAAATCTAGCCCAATGCTGCCAAGGATTAATCCAAACTTTATTGGAAGTGAAGAGGTGGCTGTACAGCACCATAAATTTCCATCCTATGTTCTGTTAGGTTCATTTTGTTTCTTTTGATCAGTGTGAAACTTTTAATCGTGCAGGACCCTACATGCATTATTTGTCGACAGTATCTGTATCTTTCAGCAGTCTCCTGTAACTGTAGGGTATCTTCTTATGTTTGCCTTGAGGTGTGTCTTTCTTGCAGAGTTATTAATTAGGAGGCTATCGTGCAATTGTTTTGCCTATTCAGTTCTTAACCGTGCCATATTTATGTGCTCATTCATTTTTTTATTTTTATATTGGACAACTCAATTCAGTATTTCTGATTTTTCCCTGTAACAATGTGTAATGAGCCATATTTCTTATGCAGTGATGTCAAATGTTCTTTTTATTAGGTCTAAGTCAAGTATTTTAAGCATAATTGAATTTGTTTCTTTTTCCAGCACTGGAAGCACCTTTGTGAATGCAGTCCAGAGAAGCATTGCTTACTTTATCGACACACCCTTGCAGAGTTGGGGGATTTAGTTTGCAAGGTCTCTTTGTTTAGCTCCCCAAGGGACAATGTTATGCAGAATCCACACTTGCTCAGTGATGTTTATGTGCCGTCTAAAAAGGTTTGATATTGACTAAAACAGAATGGCTCTGTCAAGAAGATATATTTTGAGTATTTGCATTTAGTTCTCTATTGACTAAAGTATGCATTGGAGTGATTTGCTCAATTTTATAATTTTATCATCCAACTATCCATGCTTCTTTTTACCATGAAAGCATGGTCATTTGATGTTTTGGTCTTGAAATTATGCCTCATAAAGGATCAATATTATGCTCATATCTGGGTTGTTGCTGCTGCTGTTGTGTTTTCCTTCTTACCTTTCTCTAAGCCACGCTTTATTTGCTTTTTTCTAGGTCAAAGGTCGCTACATATCATATGCACAGCTTGCAGAAGATTGGGTTTCAAAATCTGAACATATTCTCCAGATGCCATTCCTGGAAAGGTCTTATGCCACTGCCTTAGAAGAAGCTGAACAATTTCTTTGGGGTGACCATGCCATGGATTCTGTATGTTTCTTTGACCAAGCATGCTGTGACATGCATGTCTTCAAGTATTATATGACTTATATTAACTGTAGTACTGTTTTACTCCATAGGTCCGGAACATAACAGTAAGACTAACAGAGGCTATGAACTGGGCCTTGGGTGTTAGAAAATGTCTCTCCAAAATTGAGGACTTTCTGAAAGATGGTTGCTCTGAAAAAGTAAATTATGTGGAAATAGAAGAATTAGTTGCTACGAAATGTGCCCCGTGCTGTGAGCCTAGTCTTACAAAATTGCAGGTATGTCACCCTGGGTACATTTGTAGTTTGTACTTCGCCTTAAAATAACTGTGATGTTTCAATTTCCCCTACCTACTGCAGGCATATGTAAAGGAAGGAAAAATGCTGATTAGTGAAGTAAACAATGCGCTATCATCTTGCTTAACAGTAAGCCCCTTGTTAGAATTTACAGCTATACACTTTTCTCTGTAGTTGACAGAACACAGTTATTTTGCATCCTATATTCTTCTGCCGACTCTTTCATGGAGCTCTTTTTACAATGGTTCTTGTCATGTTACCTTAGGTAGACAAATTGGAAGCATTATACTCGAGAGTTTCAGAATTCCCAGTTAAGCTAACAGAAGAATCATCGGCTTTGTTTTGGGAGTTATCTTCTGCAAAGGTATATGGTGTAAAAATGGATCATATCTTTCATATTTTTCTACTCCCTCCGTTCCAAATTATAGTTCACTTTGACTTTTTTGGTGCATGCATTTTGCTATGTACCTAGATAAATAATATGTCTAGATACATAGTAAAATGCATGCACAAAAAAAATCAAAGTGAACTACAATTTGAAACGGAGGGAGTACATTATTAGAGGCATACTCTTCATTTTATCCCACATTCATTTTAAAAAATAGCAAGTGTCTTAACTTTCTTAGATCTTATTTTGGCTGCAGTCCTGGTTGAAGAAAGCAAGGGATTGCCTTGAACAGAATAAACTGGGCATTATTGACATAGATGTCCTTAATAAACTAAAATCAGAGGTTTGTCTTTTTCAGGAACCTTTTGATGTCAACTTGATTTTTGAAGTTCATCTGATTTGCTCTGACATTCATATGTTTATGCATAAACTCAAACTCCGAACTGGTATATCTGACAAATCCTAAACCTGTCTAGATAATACAACTTCGGGTTCTACTCCCAGAGATTGATCTTATTTCAAAGCTGTGGAAAGATGCGGAATCATGGCAAACACGTTGTCAATTATATCTCCAAGACTTACCTGATCTAAAGGTGGCTTACCCTCCTTTTTTTCTTTCTTTCTTTTGTTATATATATATTTTTTTGGTGTGAATTTAGATGTTCTATTCCTGTATTGTGGATGTTCCAGGAGCTGGAGGGTTTCCTCCTTGCTGCGGATGGTGCTAAGTTTAGCATTCCAGAGCTGAATGTTCTTAAGCAACGTTACTCAGATTGTTGCTCTTGGGTGAATCATGCTAAGAACATTCTCGGAAAACTTTATGCTAGGAGTGACTATCCCAATGTTGTTGAGGAGTTGACAGCCATTCTGAAGGAAGCAGAATTATTAGGAGTAAAAGGCATGCTTAAATACTGCCCCACACCCCCCCCCCCCTGAATACCGTTGTATTTGAAATGTTTGATTGTTTTGATCATTTTCACAAGAGCTATTATCCTATGCAGTTGATGAATTGCCTATTGTGGAGAAAGAACTAAAGAAGTCCTTATGTAGGAAGCAAGCATCTGAGGTGTGTTTGGTTGTTTCTGCACCATTGTCTAGGATGAACATATGTTTGATACCTAGACAAGTTGTGAATTTGACCATACATTCATGCATGTATATGGAGTAAGACAAGTTGTGAATTTACCATACATTCATGCATGTAATAGGCACTTGCAACAGTAATGCCAATGGAGATGGTTGAAGAAGTTTTAAAAGAAACTTCCATGTAAGTTTACTTGTTTTGTTAGCCTGTAAGTATTCTTATAATGATTATCTAGCTCTATGTCGCTCTTAAGTTTCTTACCTGCCAGGCTAACTATTGAAGAGGAGCAACCATTTGATGATCTGTCTCGGATGCTCAAAGAGGCCACTGCTTGGGAAGAGAAGGCTAGACTTATTCTTGAGCAATCAGCTTCTCTCTCTGAGTTTGAAGACCATATGCGGTACTAGTAGCCATGAATCGAATTGATATGTTGTGATTTTGAATTGAGTGTCACCCTACCAAATATATTCTTGAATTGCAGGTGTTCAGAGGGATTAGGAGTTATCCTTCCATCTAAACTGCATATGAAAGCAGAGATTGATATTGCTAAATTGTGGATGGACAAATGTCAGGCCTATTTGAGACCAAGCTGCAATGGACGACTTGCATTTGGAGACTTTCTTAAAGTTGATGATCTCAAGGTTCACAAAATCTGGCTTAGTAATATTGATAATTATTTTTAGTGGGATACTTAATCTTTGTTATTCGTTCTATCACAGGATTTAATCAATGAGCCTGCAAATTTGAAAGTCATTCTTGACACTTCAGCACTTCGTTCTGTTCTCAACAGTGTTGAAAAATGGGAATGCGGTTCACTAAGTCTACTCAACAATTTTAGAACCTTACTTCGTTTAAATGGTATTGGCTCTACAGTTGACACACTTCAAAGAAAATTGGAGGAGCTGCAAGGTAAAATGAACACAGAAATAGAAATTGGATTATCTCTTGGTTTTGAGTTCAAGGTTCTTTGGGAATTGAAGGATTCCTTGTTGATGCTAAGATGGATATTGGATGCACTATCTCTGTGCTGTATGATTCCTTTGTTGCAGGTAATTTGTTATTCAATATAAGACTTCTTACATGTGAGTTTCTGGGAAAATAGTTGTCCCATTCTTACTCGTTATTTGAGTTTAACTATAAATTTGAAGTTTGGCTTGCTGTCTTAAGCTGTGTTATCTTCACAAGATTGTTTCTCACTTTGACACATGCTTTTTTAATAGCCACAATTGCGTTGTGAACCTGCAAAGCACAAACAACTATTGTCCTTGTTTGCAAAGAGCTAAATTTGATCTTTCAGGATGTTGATAGATTAATTGAAGAAGCAGCCCACCTTCCTGCTTGCTTATCAGATTGTTCTTTGGTTACATTGTTGACGAGGGCATTGTCTTGTCTAAGAAAAGCACTTACTTCGCTTCCTAGTTCTGGAACATCTGCAAAATCCAAATTGGAAGATGTTGAAAACATTTTAGCAGAATTCAAGGTTAGTGTTTTGAAGTGATCTGCCTTTTCTATTTCCCGTGCACTTGTTTATGATTCATTTTATCTTTTTTCTCATCTCAGGAGGTTGATGTTCCTTATCCTATGATGACTGCCAAGCTGGAGGATGCTGTAAACAATCATAAGTAAGCTAATTTTATCCAAAAAAATGTGTATGCTACTCATCTAAGATTTTTTGGAAGAAACATGGAAGTTTGAGCCTTTCTGTATGTGTGACTTGTCAGTTCAGATATGTTTTAGAGTCACTGCATTCTTCCTAGTCTACTTATTTACAGTTGCCATCTATTTTTTCTCATGTAATAGTAAATCTTTCCTCCTTTCAGTTTATGGATAGAGCAATGTAACACCTTCTTCATGTTGTCTGATGGCCAGTCGTGGGCTAGGCTGCAAAGTCTCAAAGTATGTGCTATTACTATAGATTTGCAATATATCATCCACACAGTGGGCTTTGGCCTTACGAAGATACCTACATGGTAGCCCTTATTTGTTGAAACTGTATCTTGTTAGGACAATGGCCAGTCTGTTGCATTTGATTGTCCTGAGATGTATAAAGTTGTTGCTGAGGTTAAAAAGGTTGAAGAGTGGCTCAATCGGTGCCGCTGTACTCTACTTCTAGATGGAAATAATAGTTCTTTGCCCTCCATACTCGTAAAGGTTGGTTTCTATTTCAAGGTTTCCTCTCTCAGTTCTTTTTTCTTGAAAAATACTTTTTACCAATTTATTTCTCCTTTCAGACAAGGGGATCATTGGATAATGTTTGCACATTATATGCTGAGGGTTGTATGAAGAAAAGATTATGTGCCATATGCTTATGTGACATCGGAGATAGGCTCGCATCTAGATGTGTGACTTGTCACGACTGGTAAAGTCCTTCTGCTTGAGTTGATGTTCCATTATTATTATTTACTTTTGAGGAGAAACCCTATATCTATATAAATTATATGAAAAGAGAAAAAAGTTATAGGAGCCACTCGCTGATCTTTCTCTGCTCAAGTCATTATGTTGAAATGGAAAAAGATAGTGCTCAAAGATGCAAGTTGCTAGCATTAAGTCAAGAGTGCTGAGTAGTTTAGTCAAAGCTCATATCTTTTTCCTTACCACTTGTTTCTGTAGAATTCTGTTTTGCCTTTTGGTGACATATGGTTCTGTTCAGGTACCATGATTCTTGCGTGGAAAACCTGCCTGCTATTACACAAATGACAGTTGAATGGATGTGTTCATTTTGTTCACTTTTGCAGAGTGAGGACCAATTAGAGAACCAAATACCTGTAAAGGTAACTATTGATTTTATTTTGATAATTCCCATTACGGTGCTGATTTCACTTATAGTCGAATACTCATGTAAATGATACAGATGTCTAAAGGAAACTGTCCTGCACTTACCGCACTTAATGAACTCATCTCTTGTGGAAAGGGTTTATACATTGGGTAATTTTTTTCTCCTGAAAATGAACATTTAATTGTGATTCAGGTTTCTTATTCTGGTTAACTAAAACTCACTTCTACAGGATTGAGGAAATTAATTTACTAAAAGGAATTGTCGAGAAGGCTCATAACTTGAATGCCTACTTGCTGCAAGTTCTGGATGATTCAGACTCCTATCATGGAGAAGATCTTACTGTCATATTCAAATCTCTTTTAGTTGCTCTCAAGGTGGTCACTGCAAACTTCTCTCATTTTGAAAAGCCATTGGTCTTGATCTGTTTAAAAAAGGCAATGCCTAAGGCGCATAGGCCCCCCCGGCTCCTGGAGGCTAGAATGCCGAGCATCATAGAGTTCCTCGAGTTAGAGGTTGAAAGATGAATAGCACAAGGTAAAGGCGAGCCCTTCTGGAGCGGATTGGGACGTCTAGGACTCTTTGAGTGGGTCATTGTTTAGGGAATTATTAGATCTACACAGACACACACACTGCCTCTCAGCACTCGCCCGAGGGCTCACAGCATGGCCGCACGGCGCACTGTAACCAGCAGCGCCGTTCCCCTGGCGGCTCCCCCCCACCCCACCCCAGTCCCACATGGTGTCTCATGTCCACGGCTTCACCCCTCCGACATCTCTCCTGGCCAGCCGCTTGCTTGGCTCCGCAGCTGCACCCTACGGCCGGTACCCAGCGGCCTGCGTCATCTTGCGTGGTTGGTGGCTCAGGCTGCTTAGTGTAGTAGGCGACAAGCCAGCTGCCATGGTTGTGTCCAACGGCCTGCTCCTGTGCGCTGCTCGGCTGCTGCATCCAGCGGCCGGCACCTCTGCAGTGCCTCTGCTTGGTTTTTTATTATAAAATGAGTGTCAGTTTATTTTTCTTTAGTTCAAATGCAACAGTTTATGTACATCTGAAAGCTTTTTTAATTAATTTTTCTTTTAAATTTACAGTTTTGCACTGTAATTTTTAATTAATACATTTTTTATTGTTGATTTCTTCTTTTAAAAGGTAACATCTTGATTCTTATTTGCTTGTTCTACAATTTTTATTTATGATTTTGCATGCTGTTGTTTTCAGCCTAAATTTGTAGCATAAGTTTGCTCTAACTCCATTCTTAGGCTGGGTCCGCCACTGCCTCTGGGCAGTGCTGCACTGCGTTGCCTGACTAGGCATTTTGTCTAGCTTTTTCCCGCTTAGAGATGTTTGGACTTGACGTATGTATAAAAAATGGGTCAAATTATAGATGATGAAAGATCAACTTTGATCATGTTATTTATGGATGCATGTTGATATCTTCCTTTTTCTGTTCTGATATGCTATGGCATTACTCTATCAGTCCACAAAAAATACAAACACGCTGCAACGTGGCCCAACCACCTGCATAGTGCCTATAGTGCTTTTTCAAACATTGATGTTACATGGTTCCAATTGTGAATTGATTTCCATATTAAAATGACTAATAAATGTGTTATTGCTGTTTACTATGAGTAACTAATTTTTTTGGCTATTGTGTTTGGTAGGCGACATCAGCTTCTGGTTTGTATGATCACTATATCAGTTGCAGAATCGAGTCTGTGTTGAGCATATATTTGTGGAAGAAACAAATACATAAACTCTTGTATGGTGGTAAAAAGACATCAATTCAAGAAGTACTGTGCCTTGATAAAAAGGTAATACAGTTTTTATTTTGTGTAAAGACTAGAGTTTCTTTTAAGGCCATCTCTAGGTGTTCAGGAATGGGTAGGACTGTGGGAAGATGTGGAAGTTTCCCTATTAGGTCCTTCGCCAATGAGAGTTATACCTGATAGGCTGATACCATTGTGGGGGACTAAAATGCTTAGGAAACATATTAGGTCAACATGAATGCTCCACGCCTTTAACGTGGCGCTACGAGCAAAGGGAGACATTGAACAATGGCGTCGTGCTTTTTGGAACCTGTCATGTGGACTTTCAAGTTTTTCTAGTGTTGAGTCTGTTTTGCTTATCCTGGGCTAAGGTAGTTCTGTACATAGCTGCAGCATCTCTGCCTTGATCAGGCTGTATTTTTCTACTTATATTGATACTTAAATGCAAGGCAGAGCTCCTGCCATTTTCCGTCAATAAAATGCAGAGGAAATTAAACCATTGAATAATGCTACTTATTGTTCCACATGTGGAATGAACCCTAAAATCCTTTAGACCTGTTTAGGGGGTTGGGGGGTTGGGGGGGGGGGGGTTCCATTGTCAGCATAGTATGTTTCTGTGCCATCAATTTATATGGATCTATCTTCCCTGATATATGTCTGACTGCACTGATATTTTCAGGGTTCACATTTAGAAATATGTGATCAGGATTTCTTCAAGTTGGAGATTGGTAAAATAAAGGAAACCAGCCTGCAGTGGCTGGCTAAAGCAGAGAAGGTGAGGTTTTGGTCTCTTCTACAATTTGTTTTCCAGGATGGAAATAACGTTATTGATACCCATGACTATGTCGTGATACAGGTTGTATGTGATTCTGGTGAGCTTGCACTGGATCTTGTGTATGGACTTATAGCTGAAGGGGAAAATCTCCCTGTACATTTTGAGAAGGAACTGAAGGTGCATGCACCTATATAATACTGGATCTCATTATTCTTATGCATATGCATGGTGATGGGTTATTTTCTCACTTGCAACATTTCATTGCAGTTACTGAGAGATCGCAGTGTCCTCTACTGTATTTGCTGTAAGCCCTATGATAACCGGGCCATGATTGCATGCGACCAGTGTGATGAGTGGTACCATTTTGATTGCATCAACTTGCTTGGACCCCCTCCAGAAACCTTCTTCTGTCCTGCCTGCCACCCAAATAATGGTGAAGGATCTGTATCGCTTGCACGCTCAGAGCATGATGAGGATAGGTATGTGCATTATTACTTGTAGCCATTTCATCCTGCCATTTGTTTGATCACATGTTTATGATTTTGCGCATGGTACACAAAAATATATATTCCATTAGCATGGCAGGGCGCGGTTACAATTCAGCTGCTTTTGTGCGTCTTTCTCTATATATTTGGTTATCTCATCTCCAAATTGACAGCTTTTCACTGGCACATGCAGATCAAGCACTGGAGCCGGAGCTCACACTCCCCCAGCGTCTTGTGAAAGATCGGACAGAGTGGTGGACGGTAACAAGTGTAAGAAACAACAGGAGAAATCCCAGACCAAGGTAGACTTATTAAAGCTTCTTACTTGCCATAGCGAGATTGATAGTAGCTCATGGAGCGAGAGCAGAAGGGTTCTGCATCGAACAGCTAGAAGACGCAGATGTGCAAAGCACCAATACTGTCCAGCCTAGGCCTTAGCTCCCTCACACTGTGAATTGATTCTTTTAGTTAGGTTAGACGCAATAACAATTCATTTGCTGTTGTTGTACGTTAATCTGTGGCCTGCCACAGCCACTGCCAGGAAATAGCAAGGTAGCCGTTGCAAACAATTGTAGCCCACTGCCAGGAGATAGCAAGATAGCTGTAGCAATTTGTAATACACATTCATTTCATTCATTCCGTCATGTTAACATTAACATTATTATTTATCTTGCGGTACTCTGAATAGTATTGACTCTTAATTTCGCTGCTGACAAGCAAGGAAGAATTGTAACTTGTATTTGTATTATGCTGCTATCGTGGGTGCATTGGCAGCAGTAGCTCGCAAGCCCGTCGAGGTCCTTTGCCATCTTCAGCAGCCGCCACAGCCCAGTCCCCGAGAAGCAAGACCTTTATTGTTATACTCATTTTTTATCAAATATATATAGGGTTTAGGGTTTAGTATATATACTCAATTTTTTATCAAATGTATACTCAATTTTTTTTATCAAATATATATATATATAAGAAAATATTAATATTTATAATACATAATTAGCATCATTAGATAGGCTGTTGAATTTAATTTCATAAGAAACTTATTTAGGAATAAAATTTTTTTCTACAAGTTTAATCAACATGAATACTGTAACGGCATTTAAAAATGGAGACAGGGAGTGGATGTCATTAAGTGACATGATGGTTGTGCCTGATAGTTGACACTAACAAGACTTGTACGACTATAGAATATCAAGTATTATATTGTGTGATCGAGTAGGAATGGATTATTGGTGAACCGGGTCTTAACTAGTTTAGATCCCTTGCACTCAAATATGCCTTCGTGTTCAGTCGCCTGAAAATTAGGTTCCGACGAGCTCATCCATGCAATCTCCAATGGCTAAACATCGTCTTGGAGAGAGGGAGTCAAGGAGCAGCGTGGCCTGAAGCAATCGATTATTTTCAGTCACAGCGTGGACAACTTATAGTCCAACTTATATTCTTGAGTTCATTTCAGTGGTCACCTGTCAATAACGAAATGTTTGATTCCGTCAATAATTTAAGATATGTCAAACGGTCGTCACTATTTGTGCTAGGAAACGAATGGCACGCGCGATCGTTGGGGCCACTGCCTCTCTCGCTCGATCTCTCTCTCTCTCTCTCTATGGTTAATTTCTGGTTGTTGCTATAAAAGGAGAGAATCCAGAACCCTATTCATTGCACTGCTATATCTGCATGCATGCAGTTCCTGATCCCTATAAACCAGGGTCATTTTTGGTAGTGGATCCATGGCCGGCCGGCATCTCTCCGTGGAATTTTTGCATTTTGGTCCCTTTTAAAAGCATTTTTTTACAAATAACCCTCCGTTAAAAGTAACCCGTTTTTCGGCGTATTAGGACACGACGCCGAGCTATGAGGCTTGACGTTGTATCAGACGATGCCAAACTTTTGCCACGTCAGCGCGGACTCTGGTCGCAGTTGCCACGAAGGCGTTGGGCCCCACGTACCTCGGCGCTGTGTTACTCCACGCCAAGCCGCACACCTCGGCGTGGCACGACTCCACACCGAGGTCTAGGCACTCAACACAGAGGTCTGGCACGACATGACTCGACGCGTACGACAGCAGCAGTCCGTGCAGACGTGCAGCAGCATTAAAGCGGCAGACTATAGCGCGGCCTATGTGCGGGGTCCACCCATGTCTACCTCCCGCACACCAACAGTATTTTTTTCTTTGTCCATCTACCTGCTATTGAGTTCTTTGCTATTTTTTATTGAGTAATTTTTCTATTTTCATTTTTGCACTTTCTTCATCCATTTACTAATATTTGTTTATTTACATTTCTCAATAATTAAGTATATCATTATTTTTACATTTCTTTCTATATATTTTTTTCTTTATATTTCTCAATGATTAAGTAAGTATATCATTAGTTTTATATTTACTTTTTTTGTCTTTGTACCCATTGTTTTTTTTACATTTCTTTCTTTGCACCCATCAAAGTATATATATAGACATATGTTATATCCAAATACATAGAAAATTAGATTTATCAAAATGGTCAAATCTACTTTGTACCTTTTTTAGGTAAATATAAATACTAGAACACGACGTTGTACATAATACATCTACTCAGGTCATACAAACCTTTTATTGGGACAAAACTTAAGCCAATCAGGCTTATTCTAATTTTCATCAAAAGATACCAACTTTTTATAAAATTATAACCAAAATTTATTTAATTTTCCACTTCATCCTACTGCTCGGAAACATTTTAATGTTCATTTTTAATACCCTATTTTACTTTTTCTTGTCTCTGCCCTTATATATTTTCTTGTTTTCATTTTACACACGTTGTTCCTCACTTGGCGCGTGTTTTTATTTTAATACGTGCTGTTCCTCACATGTTTTCTTATCCTGTATCCTAAAGATAATATGTCACTTTTCAGTGTAGTCAAAAGATTTCTACTTTCTCCAAATATTTATGATACTAAATAAGTATTATAAACTTTAAAATTTTAAATTAGTTAGCAAAAGAAAATAAATAAAAAATTAGAATATAGAGTGTTGCTTAGAAAAATATTTGAAAGATGTATTTGCATAATTACTTAAGAGAATAAAATAAATAAATAAAAGTAAGATAAAATTACGTGGGTGGAGTAAGGAGCAGTACTACTCCTACATCGTTCATTCAAACTGTGTGAGAGGATTCAGGAGAGGCCGGAGGTATTAAGTGGGTGGGCTTCGCACCTAGTGGGTGTTGTTGTACCTGTACTGCTGTTGCACGCCTACACGTGTTGCATTACTGCTGCTGCTGCACGTCTGTACTGGGAAAGCTGATGTTGTACCGGGCGTTGAGTGCCCAGACCTCGGCGTGGAGTCGTGCCACGCCGAGGTGTGTGGTTTGGCGTGGAGTAACACAGTGCCGAGGTACGTGGGGCCCAACGTCTTCGTGGCAACTACGGCCAGAGTCCGCGCTGACGTGGCAAAAGTTTGGCGTCGTCTGACACAGCGTCAAGCCTCATACCTCGGCATCGTGTCCTATTACGTCGAAAAACGGGTTACTTTTAGAAAAAATTTTGATGGAGGGCTATTTGTAAAAAATATTTTTAAAAGGGACCAAAATACAAAAATTTCACCATCTCCCTCCGTCCCATCTTTAATTTGCAAACAAGCACATAGACAGATGCTCAAGGGGGAGGAAGGAGGAGGAGAGGAGAGAGAGGCGCTAGCTGATCGATCAATGACGACCACGCCAATGTCGGTCCCGGACTACTCCACCGGCGCCATCGTCTCCGTCGCCAAGCAGCGCAACAGCAAGCGGCGTCGTCGTCACCATTGCTCGTCGCCCGCCGCTTCATCCTCCTCCTCACACAGCAGCAGCAGCACCACGACACATCAGAAAGAGGAGGAAGACGACGAGGAGGAGGACATGGCCAAATGCCTCATCCTCCTCGCTCAGGGCCCCGCCGCCGCCGCCGTGGAGCCAGCAAGAGTAATGCCGACACCGGCACCAGCCCTGGCACCGGCACCCCCCAGCAGCAGCAGGACAAAGAGCACGAGCCGCAGGTTCTTCGCTGCCGCCGAGGCCGGAGGTGGCGTGTGCGTGTCGTACGAGTGCAAGACGTGCAACAAGTGCTTCCCCTCCTTCCAGGCCCTCGGCGGCCACCGCACTAGCCACAACAATGACAAGAAGCAGCAGCAGCCGCCGGCGTCGCGACGGCCGGAGGAGGCGGCGGCGGCTGCTGCTGCAGCTGTCACCACCACGCTTGGCCTGTCCTCGGCAGCAGCTGCGACGAGGCCGGCGCACGAGTGCTCGTCATGCGGCGCGGTGTTCGCGTCCGGGCAGGCGCTCGGTGGGCACATGAGGCGCCACCGGCCGCTCACCACGAGCTCATCGTCCGCCGTGGCGGCGCCCGAGAGCGTGGTCACCGCCATGAGGACGGGGGACCAAGACAGTAGCAAGCTGCTGCACGAGGGCAACATCAACCTGGAGCTGGACCTCAACCTACTGCCGGCGCCGTCCACGGAGCAGGAGGTGACATCACCGGCAAAGCCGCCATGCCATGAACCAGCACTTCAGTTGATGCATGCTTAGCTAGCTTCACCGAACCATCATATCCATGGCTGCTGACATACGACATGGGGAGGGACGAGGGAGGAAGCCAAGCTAATTAATTCCTGTCATTTATATTATTTTTTTGGAATCTATACATTACTACCTCTGTCCCAAGAAACTTGTTTTAGTTTTGTCCTAAGTCCAACGATCTAAAGGTTGACCAGATAAATATCATTGAATTCGGCATGCAAATAGTTTTATAATATACTATTTGGTGTCATAAATGTTAGCAAATTTCTCTATAGATTCGGTTAAATTCAAGATAAATTGACTTAGGGCAAAACTAAAACATCTAGTTTTTGGAACAAGGGAGTAATATATTATACATCCCTCTTGTTAAAACACAGGCACGATAACCCAAACTGATGATATATAAACAAAGCTAACAAACTATCTCCATCAAATACAACTTGGTTACACAATCACTACTAGTAATTCACAATCAGTCAAATGTCTCGACCAAAACACAACTTCTTACTGGCCATATTGCCAGCAGGCAATACATTTAGTTACTACTTACTCTATATTTGCAGGAAGGAACTGAGGTCCCAGCAGTTCCCTTCTGGTTTTTACTGACTGTCGACGCAGGGTCAGGGCAGGGAGCATGCATTCTGACCAGCAGTGCCTCTGGTTAGTTTGGGGTCGTCGGCAGCAGCGGCATATGCATATGCGTGCACACTCTCTCTGGCTCTCCCCTCGCCCACAGGTTCGGAAGCTCCCCTCTCTTCCATCCAAGTGCGATCAAGGTGCCTGTACCAACAAAACACATCCACACATACGCATCAGGCAACACGATGGCCTGCTTGGACGTTCATAATCTACACAATATGCATCCACTAGAGTCTCAAGCTAGCCATGTTCATTACCAAGCGTGAAAGGCACGATGTACAGAAGGGCAGGTTGGCCATGCCCATCCATCAGGTTCAGTGCAACATATGTGATTAAAAGTCCTGATTATGTGGCCACAGGAGAAATAGCCAGTTAATGTCCACAAGAGAAAAGGAAACATGGTTCAATCTTCTGCTCTGCCTGCTGCATGGACTAACGCTCAGCCACTCAAACTTACCAGAGCCATAGGCCACCATTGCCCATAAAAAGTAACCAGACCGAAAGCCCTTCTTTGCAGCAAAATCGTATCTGAATAGCAAACAATTCAATATGACTCGAATTCACATGAAAGAAAAGCCAGGTCGCAGACTAGACTTACCTTAGCGCGAAAGCAACTAAAAGACCAGGAAGAAGGATATCACCAAAGCCAATGATGCTGTATCCACCCCATGGATCAAACATTCGCGGAATTTTTAGCAGCATGGGCACACCATCCTCATCAGTCTTGTCGCCACGTGCAACCTATCAGAAGAAACCAACATGTTCTAACCAGCCAATTCATGATACCATCGACCCACCAAATATCAGAATCCCCTTTCACATGCTTACCACAATCATCACACTCTCATGAAACCACCTCTTGGAGATAAACACCCAGAAGATGTCATACAGGAAGGCACAGCTGAGGAGAACTGAACCCACCTGATCATGGCAACAAGGTAAACAAAAATCGTACCTCAACTATTATCAAGAAAGAGAAAGCAGAAGGACAAAAATCAAGAGCGGTTTGAGTACCTTGAGGTTAGGTACTCTGACAATTTGGATGACTGTAACTATCAATGCAATACCCTGAAAGTGCAGAGTCTGGAATCAGTTGATGTCACAACAAAAATGGGAGGCATCGAATACTACAGATGGTGACACTTACCAGAATGTCTTGCCCAATCCAAGCAAAGGGAAGCTGGCGGAAAACAGCCCACAGAACAGCAAATGCAACACAAAATGGGCAAACTGCCAGAGTGAGATGTGAAACAGCTCCAAGGAATGGTACTTTCACAAAAGATTCTGCAGCAGGTTTAAACCATCTGAAAGATTCCACAATTCAGTCAACATTAGTATTTGTTTAGCGGAAAAAATTCAGCTTGGTGTCAAGGGTCTTGAACAGAATGGTTGATTGAAACAAATCCCAAAAGACAATCCCCTGTACCTTGATAACAGAGCCACCAAGCATGTTTGCAGACCCTGCATAAGCAAAAAAAAAAAAAGGCTGTATCTCAATAAAGGAAAAGCAGTAAAGGATTAACTCCAGCAACAGTTCGCTTAACAATCAACTAGCAGAGCAGTTTTGGTTAAGTGAACCAACTGCAGACCATCCTGTTAGGCTGTTTCGAGGCACTTATACCATGAAATAGAGATTAAGAGCAACTAATATGATAACAACATGTGTTTCGAAATTACGTTTCCACAAGTAAACTGATAGTTAGAAATGCACCTCTACACCTCCGATGCAGAAGATTACCACCAGTAGTTCCACAAACCAGTAAGACATCAGTTTGTAAAGCATTATTAAGAAGCATGACGCAACCACCACAAACATTATCGCTGATGCCACGTTGATATCTACCATGCCACTAGAACCTCCGGCCTCAACATTCAGTAGGCTTTCATGGCCATCCTTAAAAATAAGTGCATTTGTCAGTACATCATTTTTAGTTGAAGCTATAATGGAGCAAGTGTCACGGCATAGAGATCAGAACCTTGAGAAGCTTCTCTTGTTCAATAACTGCTTCTCTAGCACTCCATGCTGACCAGTAGGAAGCACCAAGCACTGTGCCAACAGCCATAAGCCATAGAAACACCTCTGCAGTGTCAACTACAGGACGATCTGGAGAGTACAGCTGCACAGAAACTACGGAAGAGACAAGGATAAGTCAGTACTCTACATGGTAAGCTATTTCAGATAGAACAAACAACCAAAATAAGACGAGTACACATAGAGGTGAAGGAATGGGCTGTTAACACCGTTATGTTCCACATGGAAATTAAAATGCTGGTGACAACAGTGAGTTAACAGTTTACCTGCATTGCCATCTGTAAGAAGTGTGTGTAAAGCAGAACCCGCATCTTTTGGCAGGAGAACTGCAGGTATATTTATATCAAGATCGGTTTCATTCTTTTCACAGACCATCTTGTACAATTCTGTAGAGAAAATGCATGACAGAGTTAGTGAAACCAAATAGTGATACAAGATGATCTTTTTAGTATCCTATAAAAACTGAATGCAGGGTGTTGTTGAAGGAACATGGCTAGGATGATTTTTTACAAGAAGCAATGCGGCAAGTCATAGCTAGGGAAACAAGACAGCACTCGACGCACCGTGGACATGGTTTATGATTACTATAGCAGAAGCACCAGCAGCTTCAGCAAACTTTGCTTTCCTTGTGAATTTGCACTTGCCCCTTTGAACTAAAAGAACATCTCCAGAAACCTAGAGCGAGAATGAAGCATTTAGCAGACTGCATCAATGGACAGTTGGAAGACAGGCTGCAATAACTTAAAGTTGCGGTTGGATTAAAAAAAAACCTTGTGCTTTGCAGTAGAGCAGCAGTCCATAGGGTCAGCCAGCGTGAGTTTAGTTCGGTTTGCGTGCTTCTCCTTGGACACGATTTTCGGACCAAAGCGAGCACCAACACCAACAAACTCATCATCCTCTTTTCCATTGACCCAGCTTTGCACTTTTACCTTGAAAAAATATAGCAGGAAGAAATGGGGAATCGATCTATTTCAGTACTCTTCTAAACTGGAGAGAAGTGGTGGGGGCCAGCTGCACAATTAGGGGGAACGGGGTTGGGGGAAAGACGGAGTCTTTCTCATCTTACCAGGATGAAATCGTTGTTACATCCAGGGATCTTGGGTGCCTCGTCGTCGTGGTGGACGATATCACCGCCGGCCGCTGCCCCCGCCAGCGCCGACACCGTGAGCAGCGCCAAGACCGCCGCGGCGGCCATCTCCTCTCCCCCTCTCAAACCACTCCCAAGTGCAAGAGCAAGAGGCCTGCTTTGCCCTCGCCGGAAATGGAGGGGATGGAGACGACGGACGACGGACGGTGACAGGGGAATCGCCACCTGCGCCGCCCAGACCCAGTCAGTGCCCCTCCTCCCTCCTCTGTGGGGTCGGGGGTGGTGGTGGGTGAATTGGGTTGACTCGCTTTCCTTGTTTCTTTTGGGTCAGATCGGCTTCCTTGCACAGTCGGTCTCCGCTATCTCCACCCCCTGTCCCTGTGACGTCTATCTCCTGTTTTCACCAATGATAAATTATGTTATCATCATCATTATAACAGACATACAAAATTACCACTATTCACCTCTCCTTTTTTAACCAATATAATAAATTATGAATGTACGTAAAATTGCCTTGTATGTTAGTGTTTCTGTCCTGTCTCGGTCCCTCTCACTTTCCTATCCTTTTTATTAATGATAAATCCTATATCTTTATGAAGCAGAATTCTGTTTTTTTAACATGCAAGATGTCCACCTCAATATTCTACTATCACTTATAATTAAAGTTTACTAGTATCATCTTTTCACAAGACCTCTTATAGAATTTCAATCATGTTTGGTTCAGTTGTGAAGTTTGTATACTAGAGCAAAACTAGGTTTTGATGTACGGTAGTTGTGGTTGTCCTCCAAGTTGACTTTTAGCTTTGCAATGACAAAAGCGGTTTAAAGAGACCTATGCTACTCATACTTCTGAACTATTGACACAATGTTATATTAGGAATTATTTTGACCTTATAATTTTGGCATTTTATAGACAACTTGTCTCCTAGGTTTGGCATAAATCAGTTTGTCATCACAACTAACTGCCTTCACTCTTAATAAAACATTTGACAATCTATATCTACAACAGTGCTATTCTACACCCTAGGTGTATAGTATTATTACTCTCCACAGCCAAAACTGACCACAAAATACTAAATATATGGAACCACGAATAATACTAACATATTACTAATAAATAGTGAATACTACTAAACTGTGTTCAGTAGGATGTAGAATAACACGTGTGTCTATACCTATATTTGTTCACTATAACTTTTTGTTCTAACTTTTTTAGATTAAAAGTATCTCAATTTGATCAAATTTATATGATAAAATAATAACATTTAGGATACCAACTTGATATCATTAAATTTTTTATTAATTATATCAGAGTATACCTATTTAATATCATAAATTTTTATAATTCATTCAATAATTTTGATCAAGTTGAGATGCTTTATCTTTCCAAGGAAAAAGAAATAGGATGACTTATAATTTGAAATGGAAGGAGTAATTACGTATCTCGAATAATCCAAAGTCCACGGCTAGATACATATATGCTCTCCTACGTTACCCTGATTTCTGGCCGACCAATAATAGCGAATAAAAAGTTCATTTACTTTTCGATGATGAGCATCACAGTGCATTTATATATTACATTATTATATTTTGCGAAGAGGAAGAGGATACTGCATGCGTGAATATATTCCCCCACTAGCTATGTCGTCCGGCTTTGCTATGGGGGTGTTGGGTGGAGATGGCTCTCTTTAATTGCTGTATGTAGTCGATCTAAATTGGTGTCAAAATCAACTTTTCATCACCAAATAAGATGACTTTTAGTTATTCACATGGAGATCCACACTTTAGTTGACAAATGGCAGCCGGGGATGCTGCATATATTTTGTTTGATTTGATTGGATTTGATGGAAAGCAATCGATATGTGGTGGCCAGCAATTTCCATCGCTCGGTGACTCTTTTTCAAAGGTACCGGGGGGTATCATCGGTGCATACCCAAAGCAAAGGGCCCCTGTCCTGTCGATCGCCTGTCCTAGCTAAAATAATGTAACGTGTATTTTGATTGAAAAAAAAATATACAAAGTGGATTTTAATAACCCTCAACTATGAAGTGCTTTGTCGTAATGCATTTATATATTATAAAATCCAACAAATATGTGTACACAGAATATAATGGTCCTTGTAGACAAATGATAAAGAAAAACATGTAAATTTAACGTTCTGAAACTAATTAAATAGTTAAGAGGTGGTGATAGTAAGGTGTAGCATATATGAAAGAAGCTTTCTGTTGAAAGCTCGATCGGGAAGCTGCTCTCTCTGATTTTAGTTTAAAATACAGTTTTAATTTGTTAACCTGACAAAGCTACCCTATATTGTGGGTGGTGGGGGGGGGGGGTGTGGGGGCTTATAGTTCTAGCTTTTTGAGCTTTCTGAAGAAGCAAAAGAACTAGGGCCAGATCGAGTCATCCAATCAAAGGCTGTAATTAAATAGTCTGGTTATATATTGTTAAGCGTAAAGCACTTGTGAGTGGAAGAAATATTTATTTGATTTGATCTTGATCAGTATCTAGAAAAGATATAGTAAAGCAGAAAAACGACAATACAGCTATCACTACCGCAGTTGTAAAAAAAAGAAGCTGTAAAGCGCATTATATTAGCCAGCAATCCAGCATGTGCAAGCATGTAGGAGTATCCGATCGAAGTTGCAAGCCGCCTGTATGTACACATGGATTTGATGCATATATATAAGCATGGTGTTGGATGGAAATAAGCTAGCTGATGCTGCGTGTGCTGCTACTCTAAACTCTACTCTACTAAGCTAGCTCCGCTGCGATCCGAGATAGATCGATCCAGATCGAGTCGACTGTTGCGGCTGGCCGGCCGGCGATCCATTATACCAAACCGTCCGTGTCGTCGGTGGAGGTACGGTATACCTAGCAGGCATGCGTGCGTGTCTTTCTTCTTCTCCCTTTCCTCCTGCTTCGTCATTCATCAATTATCTCTCTCTCGTCTCCATCTTTGTTCAATTGCTGGTGTCAACGTTATCAGTCAGTTTCTCATAATAAATCAGCATCAGCGAGAAACAACCTAACATCACCGCGGTCTCGTTGTGATCGTCACCACTTTCATTTTCATATGGCATACATATACACATGCATACATCTTCACTCTTGTTCATGGATCTTTTTTTCCCTTCAAAAGTTTGTATCCTCTCTCTCTCTCTCATGTATTTGTATTATAGATAGATAGATTCATAGATACGTAGATTGTTGTTTTTACCTTGCTCGTAAATAATTAAATTAAATTAAATTAAAGCCCAGCCCCGGCCAGCGCAAACCAGCTTTTAATTTCCCATGGAGAAGGAAGGGATTTTCAAAGGAAGAACCAAAAAAGAAAAAAGGCCCAATCCAGCCCAAACCTCAACCGACACTCCCCCGTGTCACTCTCCCCCCCTCTCTCTGCTTAGCCAGCCAGCCAGCCGCTCTGCCGTCGCCGACGACTCGGCGGCTGCCCGCGGCCCGCCTGCCCCACCCACCCGCACTCGCCAATGGAAGGGCCGAGGCGGAAGGAGACACCACGCCCGCTAGGCAGCCGGCAGCCGGAGCCGGAGCCGGAGCCGGAGCCCGGAGGCCGGAGGTGAGGCAACCAATACCCGGATGGATATGGATTCCTTCCTCTAATTGCTTGCTTGGCGTTCCTTTTCCTTTTTTCCTTTTCGGGCAGCCAGCTCCGTTCAAATTCATTACCTGAGTATTTAATTTGTAACTAACTATTTGGGTTTGCTGCTCACCTCATCCTCGTTGCTTCAAATCAAATCAATAGAATGCGAGTATGTTTTTCACCATCATGCTGCTGCGTTTTACTTTGGCATCTCCTCCGATCGACACGGGGATCAGATTCAGATCACTTTATTATCTCTTTATTACCATGCTCACCACCACTTTTCAGTGTACGCAATTCATTCATTACAAAAGGGTAGGAGTAGTATAGTAACCTGTCTTCCTGCTCTCCCTGCCAAGATCCTAGCACATCTCACCCACTTTGTTTTCTTCCACCACTTGCAACTGTAACTCATCTAATCCGTTTCTTTCATCGTCTTGTACGTGCAGCCTGTTTTATCTTCTTGCCGGAATCAGCCCCTGCTGAGCTGTGAGCTTATGCATGGCCACCCCTGCGGCTCTTCTCCATGATGAGCTTCAAGATGCTGCTGCTAGTATCACAAACTCTGACTCTAGAGATGGAGAGCTTATACTGCCCAATGGGGATATTTATCGTGGCGCATTATTGGGCAACACGCCACATGGCTCAGGTTGTTATATCTGGTCCGATGGTTGTCTTTACGAGGGTGACTGGAGGAGAGGCCTCAGGCATGGGCAAGGCAAGACGCTGTGGCCGACAGGGGCCGCCTACACAGGTGACTACTCCGGTGGCTACATTTATGGTCAAGGAACATATACTGGGCTAAACAACTCCACTTACAAGGGAGGCTGGAAGTTGAATCTTAAGCATGGTCTTGGTTTACAGACTTATCCCAATGGAGACATTTTTGAAGGTTCTTGGGTGCAGGGAGAAATACAAGGCCATGGAACCTATACCTGGGCAGATGGCAACACTTATGTTGGCACCAT
>CM041638.1:976060-1013669 GCA_023333625.1 Bothriochloa decipiens | reverse complement strand
GAAAATCTCCATGGATTATATATATTTGAGAAAGGAAAGACCATTGGGAACTTCATAGCACTGAATAGAAGCATATATAAATAACAAAAAGTTGTATACCAAATAGTGGACCTAATGTTATGGCACTCCAAATTTCGAAGAAATCTCATGGCACTTAACAAGTTGGCATTAAATGAAAACAATTTGTAACCTTTTTGATAAAAAGGTACCAATGATATGACTTTCAAAAATTGGTAAATACTTAGCACCAAAAATGCATAAACGATCACGACTAGTGCTAACACAGAACTAACTAGGGCAAATAAAACTTAAAAAAAGATTAATGAAAGTAACATTTACGCAAAAGTAACCAGAGAATTCGAAATGAGTAAAGAGATTAAGCACTCTGACATTGAGGTTTAGCTTCATTAACCAGCCTATACAACAAATACAACTACTTGATGAGGAGTTTGCCAAATTTGCTCTGCCAGCTTATGAAATGTTTTAGGTAAGATTGGAAGTACATGTATTTTATGATTAGTGTAAAAGAAAAGTAGGCCAGAGTGGATATACAGGCACCATGGCATGGAAGAACACTTACTTGCACAGTGCGCAACCACCAAATCCAGTCTCAGGTGTTGTAACAATACGTATCGACCGAGTGAATATTTGTTCCAAGGCATCAACTCCTTCAACCCTCCCAGCAGCTATTGCATTGTTGTTATATGCCAAACAACTTTCCCTCTGTTGTCTATTCTCACAATATCGGCAACACCAAGTTCCCTTCGGGGCAGAAGACAAGCTAACACATTCTACGAGAGATAAATAGGGAGGGAATACAGCACACATTAATGAAAACTAAGATATGTGATCCTGTTCAAAGGAGGAGTTCACCAAAAGAAATGTATGAAACAGAGTTCTTGATTAAACACCAGACGTTAGAAATAAGAACTGCAACACGACAATAAGAAACAGTTGAGCTTAAGCACGAGTGTAAAGATAAAAAGGTCACAAAAAGAAGTGTAAAGATAAAAAATGCAGCATTGTAATTTAAAGAAAAATATTATACAACAAGAAACCCCATGTTGACTAGAAATCCAACTTAGTGTTATGACATGATTTTCGTAAGTTTCAGGTCTAAAACATAGATTTTAAGCATTAGTAAAATCGCTATATACAACAAATTCAGCTATTTCACAAGAAAACATATATTTAAACAGACACATAGCCTAAACAAAAGGTAGCTTAATTAAGCAGGAATCAAAGCATCTCATATGGACTATGCATAACATCATTACCTCTGTGAAAAGCTCTTGGACAGGTATCACAAAGGAGTAGTTGCCCACCATCTGAACAAATGCTGCACAAGTCATCACTTTCTCTGTTTGACATCTTTTGACCTTTCAAGAGTGAAATTGAAAGCTCATGTAGTGAAACTCCGTTTGACATATATATGTTGTGGTAACTACAATAGTGTTTGTAGAAGGCATTAGAGTTTGAATTGTACGCTTTACCAAAAAAAACTAGAAAAAAATAAACTACAAGAATAAACTCACGGTTTGCGTCGAGCAGCTCGACCAGCATGAGCTTCAAACTGTGAAGGACTAACCTGTTCATTGAATTAAACAAACTGATTTAGACTAGGCTGACTTATCAGTTGAGTTATGTTACATTCCATTTAAAGGGACCACCAACTTACCACTGTGCTGCAGCAATGACAGTAGATCCCAAATGCCTTTATATATCCATCCAGTAACCTCTAAGATTTCACTTCAAGTGTCAATAGAAGAACATTTGTACTGGCTGAAAACAGTAATTTGAGACAAAATAAGAAAATGACCTTTCCACCAACATAGTAGCCAACATCAGTGCCCTCTTGTAAAACGCCACTCATGAAAACAACCTTATGCATCCCCTTATCCCTTTTTTCCATAAAATAATAAAAAGTAGATCAATGAGGTGAGAAATTCAAGGAAACTGATGCTTATCATAAACGACAACACCTACTTTCTTGTAAGCCTTCCTACACTTGAAGACTTTGCTCCTGGTGAAGCACTCTTATATACCTTGGCAGATGAAGTTGGACTTCGTCCACCTTTCAACGACCTAAAATAAAAGCAGGCAAGCAACCAATGGTTTGGAACCCTAGGAAAATTTTTCGATGTGATGAAAAATGGAATGGACATATCTGTTACAAAGGTTACCTTCTATTATTCTTAGCACCCTTGGACTCAAGACATGGATCACAAAACAAAGCAAATTTCCCACTGCGTAGTGTGCCGAATGAACCTGAAATATTATATATATCAACATCTGAGCAATTAACAAAGCCGAGCACGGTAGGGATGAGGGGAGGAACAGCAAACTTTTGCAGGCTTTGCATCTGAATGTTCTCTTCTGAGGTGCTGGGCCTATTGCCTTCCGTACCGCAGACTCCAGCATGTCCAACGTAGCATTTGTGCATGCCCTCAATACATCATGCAGATTATTTCCATTTTCCAGGAAAATGTAGTCGGATGGGTGCTTCTTGGTACTCCCAGCATGCACCTCAAAGTAGTAAGGTGAAACAACCTGCAACTTATGTTCCATTAGTTCAATCCTCAAAGCTGGGATAAATAGGTGGTGATTTTGGAGAAGAGGAGAAAACTCACTTTTCGGCCTTTGCATGAAGAGCATGAGCACAATATGCCGATGCGTTTGATAACTCCACGGAGCACTGCTCGCTGAAATAAGATGAGAAATAGATTCCTGGTCAAAATTACAGTAACCATGATACTGACCACAGAATAAGACATGGAAAATGGCATGGTGTGATATCTTGGCATCAAAGCAGCAGATAGAGATCAACATTCACCACAATGCAGGTGCAGTAGGCCATGCTCATATCACAGAAGTGTTGTTTTGTTATTTTATACCCCCTCCATTCCAAATTGCAAAAACTATATGTATCTAGAAAAGCAGGAACTGCTTACAATTTGGAACGAAGGGAGTACTATACTATCCAGCATTGTGTCTCACTAGTTGGATGCACCTGACACCATGACAACTGTATTATGAAATGAAATCATGAAGAAACGTGCATTCTATTTTAGATTATTTTTTTTCATTGGAATTTATTTTTGCTCACATTTCTTAGTAAGAATGAAAGAGTGAAGGGAACAGAATTATGATTTAACAGTGGGTCAGTAAATAGAGAAAGTATGGCGACATACATACCTTGCCTTTCCTCATGATGTACTTGACGGGCTGACCTTCAAGCAGGCCGGTGGCGAGCAGCTCCCTGAGGTTGGTGGGAATCTTGTTTGTATTCTTATTCCGCTTGTTGCCGCTGGTACTTGTGGTGGCGGTGTTGGGTGAAGGGGAGGAGGAGGAGGCATTGCTGGCGGTGGTGGTGCCTGAGAGGTCGTCGTCGTTGCTGTCCTTATCCTTGACCAAGAGCGATCTGGTGAAGCGCCTCAAGGCTGGAACGGGCTTGCCCTCCTCCACTTCCTCCGGCGGTTCCGGTTTGGGTTTGAGCGGAACCGCATTGTCAGGAGAAGGAGCGGCGGTAGGAGGGGGAGACTTGGGCTGGAGCATGGAGCGCGTGATGCGCCTGGGAGACGACTCCGGCGGGATGAGGATGTTGGCGCGGTGTGCGGGATCCGCATCCGCGTCGGCATGGCGGTGCGGAGTCAAAGGCGTCGGTGGAGGGCTGGGCTCAGCGGCAGCCATCAAGGCGAGCACGGGGCCACCGGGCTGCTCGACAGCGGCCCCGTCATGGTCTTCTCCGGGGGCAGGGGCAGGGGCGTCCTCTGGTGGAGGGGGAGGAGGCGGATCTGGTCGGCGCGGGCGCTTGGCCTTTGGATTGGTGTCGGGGGTTGAGAAGGAGGATGTCGAGGCGGCGGCGGCGGCGGGGGTCGAAGCGGCCGACGAGTTGAGGGTGCGGGATGAGCGGCGTGTGCGGCCGAGGGGTGCGGATGAGGACGAAAGGGCGGCCTGCGAGGCGATGGCGAAGGCGAATTCGCGCTTGAGGCCCGCGCGGACGCCGGAGCGCAGCACGAAGGAGTCGCCGCCGCCGCCGTCCGCCTCGCCCTCCATCCTCTATTCCCTCGAATCCTTCCCTTGCCGCCGTCGCTGAGGAGGAGGAAGAACAAGTGGAACTGGGATTGGATCGAGATGAGTGGAAGCTAGGGTTCACACAGCCGGAATCAAATCCAAATCAGAAGCAGATTTACTCCGATCTGGAGCTGGAAATGGAATGGAATTGATGAGCTGCATCGCCGCCGAACCGGAACATGGATTTGGATTTGGGCCTTGTTTAGACCCTTTAATTTCACTACGTAAAAAGAAGATTTATTATCACATCAAAATATCAATATATGTATAAAATAATAAATATAGATGAAATTAAAAAAACTAATTACACAGTTTTATTATACTTTACGAGACGAATATTTTAAACCTAATTAATCAATATTTAGATAATTATTATCAAATAAAAACAAAATTACTGCAGTGTTTAACCGAATTTACTATGTAAAGTTGGTGCATTAACTTTGCTATCTAAAGGCCTTGGAATTAGAAATCCAATGGAAACACAGTAGCTAGCTCCCATTCCTGCTCGTGCTCACCGTTACCCAGACAAATTACGTTTTAGTCCTTCTTCAGTATAAAAATTCTTCATTTACATCTATGCATAAACTTAGGGCATCCATAACGCTCGAGTCTATAACTTTGGGGACTGTTTGGAAAACAAATATAAAACAAAGGAACAGAAAAAAAGAAATAAAATGAAGTGAATAGAGAAAAACAATATGGTGTTCTAAAACATAGAAATTGATACTTTGAGATGTTTGTAATTGATGGAGAAAATCAAAGGGACATATGCAAACATAGCGAGAGAGGGCAAGAGCAAAGATTCTTTATATCCTACAGTTTGCACTACTTTGATTTCTTTCCTCTAGGAAGGAATTTGATTTTTCCTTCATTCTAACATTATGATGTCATTTGTTTTCTTTGAATTTTATTTTTTAAAAATTCCTTTGAGAATCCTTTGCCTCCCAATCAATTTTAAGTCAAAAAGATTTAGACCCACATAAAAATAAAAAAAAAATCATGCACAACCTCCAACTACTCCGGTCTCCGCCGCCACTCATTAGCTGTGTTTGTTGTCGCTGCTACCGCAGTACCCAACAATTCTCGCCCCCCATGCTTGCATGTATTACCATGATGCAAAATCGTCGTTGCACTTTCTCTTGAGCTGGAGATTTGCGTTGATCTGGGTCCACTGTTGGCCGTGCGTGAAGATCTATGCTCATTGGATCATTTGATACCTTGGCTCAAAATCTTGACACGTAAGCATTGCCTCATCAACATTTGGCAGCAACCGCAATGGCAATAAGTTAGGCAATCAAGCTCAGATATGGGGTAAGCAACAACATCGAGGGTGAGACATGAGGGGTCGGTGGTGCACTAGGCTTTCGAACAGGTAGTGGCACTCCATCTTTCTTATTTGCCAATCACATATGGATTTATTCTTCTCTTTCAACATCATGAGTTAAGTTCTCCCATGACGGCGTTCTGGATGCCACATCACATATGCATCGGCCATATGGGAGAAGTCCTTGACATGACAATAAATCTAGATAAAGCAACTAATAGTGAGTTAGCCCCCACATGATGAACCTATAGCTAGTATTTGAATCTATCAACAATTTTTTCTTGATGACGATATGAGACTTAGCTTGTGTCTCACAAAATTATATTTAGAAGAGCGAAAATGAGCAGGAGCCCTTACAGACATTCCTACAGGCCACACCACACATCTACTCAAAAATACATTACAAATCACATCTTTTGAACATAGAAAAACAACACGAGTTACATAATAATAAAATCTCCAAGGTCAAGGAGGAAGGAAATGTTTCTAGCCCTAGCTTAATCATAAAGTTCTTCTCTCTAGCAATATAAGTAATAGGTTGACTCGAGAATATATATGAGAAACCATGTCAAAGAACACACCGATTGCGGTGTTTTTCTTTGGATTTAGATACTAATAATTAATGGGTTATTTGGATTGGTACCATTGCAATTTTGCAAGTTTAAAAATATATCATTACAATTCGTCTAATTGGAAACATGCCATTATTGTAATTCTTTCTCTCTTTGAATCATACCATTTTCTACGTATTCAACATCTCTGGGTCCACATGCAGGTGACTAGAGGTCATTGTATTTTTGTATGTCCCAAAATACCCTTGTTACTTCTCTTCCTCCACTCACTGACGTGTTGATCCTGCATGTAAGCTTGTTCCTCAACCTCCAGCCCGTGCTCTTGACACGGGCTCTTGCTGCTGACCTCAGAGTGCTGCGTCTTCTGCCCGTCGTTGGCGTTGGCCTGCTGCTCCTGCGCCGCCGGAAGCTCCACGTAGAAAATTGCATGATTCAAAGAGAGAAAGAATTACAATGGCATGTTTCCAATTAGATGCATTATAATGGTGTTTTTCTAAACTTACAAAATTGCAATGGTACCAATCCAAATAACCCATAATTAATCTATTGCCATTGCCACCTGGATCTGTTTGTATCACGTCTCAACATATGGGGTAATGGGACGGAAATGATATGTATTATACTAATCTAGTACACACTCCTACTCCGATCAGATCATCCGATCCAGTTTCTAGATTATTGCCGAGACACGTGGAATGCTAGCTACTCCTTTTTTTTAACCATTTTTTCGCTCCATTAATCAAGGAGCTTGTGTTGCTGTGCTGTGCATGTGTTGGTTGATTTACCGGAGTAGGATCGGATTAACCCTTGCTAGCTAGCTGTTGGATTATATATGATCGGGATTGTTGATTGATTGATCATATATAGGCACACGTGGCACGTGGAGGTGGAGGCAGCTAGGTAGCTGATGGAGCTCGCCGACCATCCGCGCGGCTTGGCCATATGGCAGGGAGGTCGGCCTCGGCGTCCTTGATGAGCGCGTCCAGGTCCAAGTCGTCGCCGTCGTCGTCTTCTTGTTCTTCTTCCAGCATTAGCATGGCCAGGAAGTCGTTCTCCACCTTGGTGTCGTCGTCCAAGGACCAGCAGCAGGTGGTGGGGGTCCCTGGGCCCGGCGGCCGCTTGGCATCCACCTCGTCGTCGTCGGTGGTGGTGAGCAGGTAGTCGGACGGCGGGCGGCGCCTGGAGATGGTGCCCTTCTCGATGGTGATGAAGCCAGAGGACGAAGAGTCACCTTCGCCGCCGTCGTCGTCGTCAGCAGCAGCCTCCTCTGCTGGGCCCTGATGATGCTGACGACGATGATTCTGCTTCGTCGTCGGCACTGGTGGGCAGCAGCCGGCGGCGAGGGGCACCCGCAGGCAGCTACGCAGCAGGCTGCTGCAGCCTGTCCTTGTGGTAGTGGTGACCAGCAGCCTGTGGTACAGGGTGAGAGAGAGCACGGCACCGGCACCGGCACTGCCGCTGACGCCGAGCACGAAGCTGAGGACGCTGGGGGAGGGACGACGCAGCTGCCCTGCCAGGTCGACGTTGACACTGGCAATAAGACGAGCGGCGGCAGGGTGCTGGTGGTCGTTGCAGGCGGAGGCGTCCAGCATGGTGACCGTGACCGCGACGTCGTCGACGCTGTTGACGGGTGCGCAGTGCAGGAGGAGCACCTGACGGTGGAAGTCTGCCACGCCCGCCCTGCACACTGCTGCGGCAAGAGCAGGAGTAGAGGTGGTGGCACTCAGCTGGATGCGGTGGCCCTCCGCGGCGTCGGGCAGGCCGGCCACCTGCTGCGCCTGCAAGCACAGCATGGCCTCCGGCGGCATTTATATTATATTGTTATGAGATGAGACTGGAGTCTGGAGAGAAGGTTCTGGCTGGCTGGATGGACGATCGATTATTATGTTTGGAGGATGGGAGGCACTTGGTTTGGTGCGGTGCATTTGCATGGAAAGGAGAGGAGGATCAACGGCCTTGGATTTGGGCGGCGGCGCAACATCCCAGCAATCCCAATCCCAATCCCAATCCCATGCATATGCATGCATCGAGGTGGTGAATACAATACGAATAGGTTCCTGGGCTGGGCTCAATTGTTTATGGGCCGGGCCGCGCTACCAAGGACAGGAGTGAGTCAAGTCAACGCATCTCATCTCATCTCATCCGCGTTGCGTTGCTTCACAGCCAGCCACTCCTCCAATCCCCATCCAGTTTTCTAAATCCAAACCAAGAGAAGAAAGACAAGAGAATCGATCGAGCGAGATCTAGATCTGCTGCTGGGGGACGGGGAGTCGATATCGCGGAAGATGTTGCGTCGCCGGAGCAGAGACCCGTCGCTGACCCTGGGCTGGCCTGCGTGCTGCGTCGGCTTCGTGCTCAAGCTGCTCGTGTTCCTCCAGGCCTTCGCCGCCGTCTCCGCCCTCATCTACGCCGCATGGATCCTCTCGCGCTGGGCGCGCCACCACGAGCTCCACATCACCGACCTCCTCAGCACGGAACTCTGGTTCCCGTCGCTCGTCATGGCGGCGGGGCTCTTGTACTGCATCCTGCTGCTCGCGGGTTACCTGGCAGCCGAGATCAACAACGGATGCTGCCTCTGCTTCGTATGCACTTTCTTCTTTCCATCTTTTCCCATTTCTATCTATTTATTTAGAATTAATAATTAAGTAATTGCTTACCCACTGCTCGACGCACACGGCTATGATGCAGTACACCATCCCGGCCATGGCTATGATGCTGCTCGAAGCTGCTCTCGCCGCCCATCTCGCGCTCAACCGCCACTGGGTTCAGGACCTGCCAGAGGACCGCACCGGCGAGCTCCACAACTTACTCTTCTTCATCCATGATAACCTCGACCTATGCAAATGGGCTGCTCTTGCCATCTTCGCCACGCAGGTCACCTCACCGGGCTGGGGAATTCTTCCCTTTCGCCTAGCTTCTTTCACTTTTATACCATCCATACTCACTAGTCAGTACTCAATGCATGCCCTTGTTCCATTCGTTATATAACATTCCAACTCCAAACTATATGTCACCATATTTTGTAGTTACAAACCATCTTCTTTAACCATGTTCAGGCACTCTCTCTTCTCCTGGCTATGATTTTACGGGCCATTCTGTCTGCCCGGACCATGGACTACGACAGTGATGAGGACTTTGTAGTTGTAAGGAGGCCACTCCTGGTTGCCCAAGCTCCTGCACCTTACCTCCCTACCACCGTTGATACTAGAGGTGCCCGTCCTGCTGACCTCTGGACCTCAAGAATAATGAGACACAAGGTGACAACTGTCTCCCACTTCGCTATCTTTTGGATTGTCTATATATATACATACAGCATAAACAGGAATCCATAGACGCCGCAACCTGAACATCACCTTCTCGTCTAGTACTGTACCACCACACGGACTTGGAGATAGCTTGACGACTTTGGCTAATACATTTCCCTTTATTGCTCCACGAGATACTATTCCCCCCTCCCTGTGTAGACTATATATAATCTACTAGTAACCACATAATAATCTGACACCTGTTGCACATGACATCTTAATCCTCATTTTCTTGATGTAGTTATACTTGTCAGGATTATACAATTCTGAGAATTCTTTACCAGCTAAACAAACAAACAACAACATAGCCTTTTGTCCCAAACAAGGTGGGTAGGCTACTTCTTTACCAGCTAGATGTCTTAAATTTGATGAGGAGTTTGCAAATCATAGTTGTATTCTGCAAGTTCTTTTTTTTCTCAATCAAAAGATGTAGCTCCACTTCACTATCTATGATAGCTCACATTCAATTTATCTGCTCTTTAAATCTTAATATCTCTGAACTTTAAAAGTTTCTTATCATCCACCTTCATTATTGACTAGATGTCTACCTTCCTACTAGTCATTATTAGCATGGGATACAAATAAAACTAGGGCCTTGTTTAGATGCACTTCAAATTCCAAGTTTTTTCACTCTCTCTCCATCACATCAATCTTTGGATGCATGTATGGAGCATTAAATGTTGGTAAAATAAATAACTAATTGCATAGATTAGTTGTAAACCACGAGACGAATCTTGAGCCTAGTTAGCCCATGATTGGACAATATTTGTCAAATACAAACGAAAGTGCTACAGTAGTAAAGTTGAAAAAATTTCAGCATCTAAACAAGGCCTAGAACCAGAAGTCAAACTTGTCTTGGCAGTCAAAATGCTCGTGCTTCTCTACAGGGGATCAGTACATTGATTTGTCTAACTCCATGACCATGTGCAATACTGCAATCTAAACACATTGACACACAGCACCACACAAGATTAAATAGCTGGGCAGATACCTAGTGAGACATAGTAACATTTGAGTAAAGGCAGGGGCAGATAGAATTTCAACGATGGATGAAGTTGTGCACTCACAGGGACGATTAAATAGCTGCTTTGGACACAATGCTGATTTTCATCCTCTCCCTACCTTGCATCCCCCTCTCCTTTTTGTGGTGGTGAGGCAGGGATGGCAGAGTGGGGAGGGAACAACTCGGTCCAACACCCCACCTCCCCCCCCCCCCCCCCACCCCCCAACCAACCACCCCCAAATAGTCCCAGCTTCTTTTGCAGAAGAATTTTATTGACGATTGGTCTTTGGATGCACTACCACTGTGACTCGTCGCACAGTTTGTCATCATTCCTTTGGTGTTACTTTACCTGTGCTTGACTTATATATCCACTCTATCACTAGCCAATGAAAATGCTATGACGCCCAAAGATAATTTGTTAGATCTGCGTTACACTCAATTTCTCTTTTCACAGGCTACAGAAAATTATTTGGCCTGAAAATGATTACCTTCTCTATCTATTTTGATTTACTAGTAACTAACTAACACATTTTTGCTGCCATCCAGTATGGCTTGAACACGAGCGATTACACCTACAACACACTGGATGCAAATGCAGCACCTCCTCAGTGATTAGAGCAGTCCCGAGACAGATGAAGGAAGCATGTGTTTATTCAAAGCATCTGATATGCACAGGTTCCTGGCGTATTGCTTGTAACAATTTCCAATTTAATTGCACTTACTTGATCTTGCGTTGCACTGTACCGTGTCACCTGTTGATATATGTGTATATTTATGGTTGTATGTGGGCGCTGTGCATATGTAGGTTTTTACGTTTTTGTCATCGTGAAGTGGCTTTTGGCCAGAAGTTGTTTGTCGAGCCTGGGGCTGATATGCACTGCTGGCAAAGTTTTGTGTATTTTCCCACCCCCGGAAGAATACTGCAGTCAAAGTTCTGCAACCTTTGTGTATATAATTTAAGTATCTATTAAGGGTAAGAAGCTGAATTTTGTTACTCCTGTGATGCCCGTTTCACCATTTGCCTGTCTTGCCAATTTGTGTTGCCTGTTTAGCAAGTTTATCAGCGGCTTTGTTGCCTTGTTGGTCTCTCTTGTTATCTGACCTAGTGTCTAATTTGTTGAGTGCTGGCAACAAATTCAGCCAAGGGTCAATGGCCGGTCAAGTCAGTTGTTCGGTTGCAAACAGACTCTGCGTCATGACTTGCCGTGAAACTCTTGGAACAATGAAATAGAATTGACCACTGGGAACGGCCATGCTTGTCCTTACGAACACCAGACTGAGAGATGTACCATAACAACACCCAAAATAAAGCATCTTGCGATTATGTGTGCAACATCTGATTAACACAAGCAAGCCACAATAAAAAGAAGAGTTTGGAAAACAAAGGATTTATGGTTCCTACACCGCTCCATTTCTTCATAACGCGTCATTGTTTCCAACGCGGTTTGGAAAACAAAGGATTTATGGTTCCTACAGCGCTCCATTTCTTCATAACGCGTCATTGTTTCCAACGCAGAAAAGCCTCAAAACTGTAACTCCAAAAAAACTTGTACAGCACCCCCCCGGGCGCAGGTTTGGCATATTTGGCATGTTTTCTAAGATATACGCAGGTGCATAACATTAGGGGAATTTGATTGGCTCAGGCTGCAGTGCTTTCTTCACTAGCTCTGACTGCACATGAACCAACAGGAAGCCTGTTGCTGTAGCAGCTGAAGGTGCTCTGCCCACATAGTTGATGTCCTCAAACGAACCCCGCGTGTGCCCGGGCGCTTGGGTTGGCACCACAACTATATTTGTGTAAATGCATTGCTGGTTATAAATAACGACATAGCAAAAAAAAAACTCAGATGTCTCTTTTGTTTTGCTCATTTAAGCAGCGCACACAAGGACAAATATATTAGTTTGTGCATTGTTTATGCAATAAATTAGTTTTTTTATTCATGTTATTTGGAAACTATTATTTGTGGATGATTGTATATGTTAACCGCTGAGTTTTCATTTTGTTGTCTATATATTTTGATTCAAATAAAAATCGACCATAAACTTCTTTTTAAATTAATTTATTAATTGAATATGCAATAATAATTTGTTGAAACATTTAAAATTTATTTTTTTAGAGGTTTTCAACATCACAAAGCATCTACAAAATAAATTTTATAATGTTTGGATTAATATTTTAATGCATAAGAATCATGGAAGTTTTATTTGTTAATTAAAAGAGGTTATTCTAAATAATTCAAAATTTTTTTACATTCCAATTTTCATATCTTTTATACGTAGAGTACATCATGGAGAGTTTTCAAAAAAAAATCCATAATTTTAAGAGCTCTTATTATTTTTTTATGAAATAAATAAAATTAGTATATTATAGGATTTAATAAAAAACACAAAAAAGAGAAAATCATTTGGGCCCGCATATAGGGGACGATCCGTCCACACCACGCGTCTTACGGACTATAGGGGACGATCCGTCCATACCAGACGTCTTACAGACTTCCACTAAAATTCCGACGCGTGGACAAGTTAACTTCGACGCTTCGCCTTCCTGCGCTGGCTCGCTACTTTGCGGCTCTGCCTCCCAACGCTGCTAGTAGCTCCGATCGAACCCGGCTGAGTTTCTTCGGCTGGCAAAGTCACCGGCTTGTGTACAGGGAAAGCGCCGCAATCAGTTTCCTTGTGGCGGGAGAGATTGAGAGCAATCACGCCACCGCCGCAGTCACATGGCAACCACACAGGCCATTAACAGCACCTGCAGTAGTCCAGCAGGCCATTAACAGCACCATGCACCCAATTTTTTTCCCCGATCACCACCAAACCTCCGAGGCTCCGACCAAATCCCGAAATGCGGCGAAACCCTACCGCCCCCGCTCGCTCGCTCGCCATGTCGGAGACTGACCGCACCGGCGGGTTCACGGGGTTCCTCCTCGCCCACACCGCCGCCGCGGAGGACGCCACCCCGACGCCATCCCTGCCGCTCCCCAAGCCGCTCACGGGCCTCTTTCACCACACGCTCTCTGGCGACGTCGCGTACGCCGCCTTCGACCCGGCGCCCGCCCCGACCCCGGCCCACCTCAGCCACCACGGTGGAAAGCAGCTGGTCCCGGGCCCGAAGTTTGCCGCCTTCTTCCACGAACCCGTGGCCGCGCTCGCCACCACGCGGGGGCTCGTCTGCCTCCGCGGCACCGTCACCAATGCCTACTACGTCGCGAACCCGGGCACGTTCAAGGGCGAGCAGCTCCCGCCGCCCGCCCGCGACCACCGCGCCAAGGGGGAGCCCCAAGTCGTCGTCGCGTTCGAACTCGACCCGCGCGACTCGGACCCTGGGCCTGGCGACGCCATGGAGTACAAGCCGTTCTACCACCACTACCACGTCGTCGTCACGTTCTCGGTCGGGGACGGGAGCTACGCCTTCGAGTCCTTCTCGTCCAGGGCGTGGAAGTGGGCCGTGGGCGACGACGTCGCCGGCGTCGAGGCCATCGAGCCCGGGTCCGGGGTGGGAGTCCTCGGATGCGCGTTCTGGCGCACCTTGCTGGGGCCGCTCCTCTTCTATGATCCGGTCTTGCGCTGCTCGGACCTTGTCCCGGCGCCTGCGGAGGTGATGCAGTGGCCCTACTGGGAGCTCGGCGAGATGGAGGGCACGCTCTGCGTCACGTGCATGGACGACTCCGTCGACGCCGTCCTCGTCCTCCGCTTGGACTTTGACTACCGCATCGCCTACCACACCATCTCGTGGACTCTGGTCGGCCACTTCGAGGGCGGACGCCTCAGGGAACGGAAGGACGTCAAGCTGCTCCGCTCGCAGGGCAAGGCGGAGGTCGTCATGTGGGATCCTAGCTCAGAGACGGTCGTCGCCATGGACATCAAGGGCCGCACCGCACGCACCATCAGATTCATCCCGGAGTGCCTACTACGCCGATTTCATCCCCTACGTCTGGTCCTTGGCTGCCATCTCTGCCATCGAGTTGTATGAAGCGATCGTTGAATCTGATCTTGAGCTTGAAGGGGACATTGTACAGTCTGACCATGATGACCCACCACAGAACGTATCCATTCTTTTGCCACCAAACATGTTCCCTTTCCCTTTATGCGGGGATCATAAAGTCTGTTTTTGCCATGGCAGATGGGAGATCCTTCGGTAATAACTACTCTCATTATCTTGTATTCGGTAATCTTGCAGGTGGAGCCTAATGCTCACAAGATAGTGGAACATCGCAGGAAGTATGAGAGGCTGAGAAATAAAAGAGATGGAGGAAAAGAGAGTGGAGCGCAATCGGCTTCATCGATGTGCAGAGGCACATGTAATTCACACTAAGGAAGGCCTCCACGCCCCTCTGGAGGATGCTTCTTACCGTCACATCTGAACCGAATGCCTTGTGTTCTATTTTACCATGCTGCTTATGTCAAGGCCAAGGGGAAGGAGCAATCGTCAAGTCGCTCATCGGGAGGTGCATCTCCCAGAGGCTTTCCTGGAGAGGGATGCCCAGCGTGCCCAATCTCAGGGCCCACCAGACCTCCAAGAAGCCTGCAAACAATTCCCCTCAATGTATGACCTGCATCCTATTCCTTCCCCTACTTCTCTCTGGCACCTTGTGCTTAATGGTGATGAAGAACATTATTGAGGAAATATGTATAGATTTGGGCCACTTATTTTTCCCAAATTCAAATTGAAGATTAATGTTATTTATCTGCACCTTATCACATCAATGAGCAATTTAGCTTGGTTTGCCAATAGCTTACACGGCTGGACTTCCGTACTTGTCCTGGCAATGTCTAAATGGGAGTCCATTCTAACTGATGCTACTCTGGCCTTCCATTTGTAATGAAGTAGGGCAGTCTGCGAAATCAGAGCTTTACAATTTTCCTTCACAAAATGTGTATTTGCCCGTTGCCTGTATTTGAACACTCACAGATATTATCCACTTATAATGTTCTCCTTGTCAGCTACAAAGGATGTACCAAATCAACTTATCTCTCAACGACCTCTTGTCGTTAGGAATCCATCCGGTCCTCTGTGCCAACAACACCATATGCATCTACACCACCATTCCAAAGGTACTGCTTGATGAACTTGTACTTTCACCCATCAGCAAACGTTTAAAATCACCTTTGTTTTGTTCTTTCATATGCTATGCTAGCCGTATGAAGGGCATTGGGATGATAACCCTATTGAAAATCACCTTAGTTGTCTGCTATCACGTAGGTAATATGGTACAAAAGAGGTACTATTCCACAAAATTCCCCATGTCTGACCAAGTACCTCGACGTTCACACTAATCATGGTTACAATAATTCAATGTTATGTATGCTTTGTTGCACTGCTTGTTTGAGTATTTTCTAGGTTACTAGTTTGATGGAACAACCTAAACCCAATGCTTACTCATGAAATTCGTTTACCATGCGGATGGTTGGTTTATTTGGTTCACATTTCTATCTATATTGTTATTTGAGGTCATGAATGCTGGTACACATGTACACATTGGAATAAGCTAATCTCTTTTATTCTGCCAAAAATTCCACAACACATGTTCAAGGTGAGCATTAGTGTTAATATATCACGACCTTACCTAGAGAGAATCTTATGGCCTTATCAAAGATGACATTGTCTGTAATGTTGACAATGAATTTGAGAATATGCTGGTTGCTTGGTTGTTTGGGTAGCTTGTAAGCTGGCACTGATACTGGCACTTGAACAGTACCTACTGCAAGCCTTAGGCTAGATAGGATTTGGAATTTCTGTTTTATGTAATGAGTAATTAGATTTTATGAGGATAAGGTTAAGTGAATCGCTATGCTATCTATTATTCTTGGACTTCTATCTATTTAGTTAGAAAACTAAGGTATGGTCCATTTGGAAGGTGGAGACTGCTGTGTCCTTGGGCACGTGAACTGTACCATGGCACTGTGGCACAAGCACGGTCAAGGAACCTTAAATGGTACACTATATGCCAAGTTATGATTAGGGAAAAAATGAACCAACTTTTATACCAGGATGATAAGAATCTCATGGCATCCGTGATAAAGTTTGCTTTCCTTTGCCACCAGTTACATCTTTTAATTTACATAGGAGCAACTTTACCTTGCTGTTTTCCCCCTTAGTGTCACTGCCTGAAATCATCAATTGTGTGAGCAAAAGGCACATGTTTGGATTGCCAGAGGGCAATTGTGGCTCTAGGCCATGTTCTGATTATATAGAAAAGGTTCAACTTGGAGTACAAGAAGCTCAAAAGAGCATATGCTGGGCATAAAGCCATAAAGCTAAAGTAGAGGCTTGGCTGCCAAGGGAACTAGCTAATGATCCTCAGGACAGCCTAAGCTTTACACTGATACATGATTAAAGTAGCTAATGCAAGATACTTAAGGTAATTAGATAACTAGCAGTTGAACTGATAGGCTTATGCAACAAATTGTTGGGGATTAGTAATTGGTCTTGTCTTTAGATTCTTCTTTTTTTTGTTCTCAAAGTTAAGAATTCTGGAAAATATCGCCAGTAGCTGAAATTATTTGATTTTTTTTTGTCTCGAACATGCAGGAGACATGTGTATATTTTACACTGAAATTTATTTAATTGTGCAATTGGTCTCTCTAATACAATACACTTGTTTTTCAAGCAGAGGAAGAAAGGGGAGAGATTACTCATTCAAAAGAGACGTGAAGATGGTGAGCTCCTCGTCGCAGGTGGTGAACGTTTACCCAATTTATGACGCGTATTTTAGTGCTATTTTCATCTATGCAAACTGATGTTCTTCATCTTTTATGCAGGGGTATTCACTTGAAAAGCACACTGTTTAGTGGTCTACACACCGCACACAAAACAATTTGCCCATGCTAGAACTACCAGCTACCTCCACGAGGTAATTCTTCTTAGTAGAAGAGTTCAACACAAAACACAAAACAGTAGACTGAACTAACTCTTTTTTGCATGTCATAAGGTCCAAATGGAGTGCTGAAGACACAGTGTACTTGTGTACATTGTTTTTGGAAGAGAACTCGGATGATTCAGAAAATCTATCTAATCATGCTTATAGAATAAGAACAAGAACAAAAGGGAACTCTTGAATGTATTCATACCAGGATTGTTCCCAAAGGTTCAAGCTTTGAAGCTCTCCAGTGAAGCTTGCCTTGCTCCAACTACTAGAAAGAGACAAGAGAGAGAGGGAGAGAGAGGGGGGGGGGAGAGAGACTACATCCTAAAACTACTAACGAGAATAAAAGTGAGAGAGAGAGGCTCTTCTTGTGTGGTGTGTGTCAAATGAGGTGGAGAGAGCCTCCTTTTATAGATGGAGTGGAGGGGGCTCTTTGGAAAATGCCTCTTCCCACTTGGAAGGTACCAAACCGACCTCCCCACGTCGGTTTCATGTACAATGAACCCTGAAACACCACGAAACCGCCTTTGGGACGTTGAAAAGGGCCTCCTGGAGAAAGCTGGGCTTGAACGGTGAAAGCTCCATGTTTGGTTTTGGATAATTTATGAAACCTAGTTACTAACCTTTGACTCAAAAGTGGATATGAGATAGGTTGGTGACACTAAGTGATGGAGCATGGTGGCTAGGTGGAGAAGGTCACAAGTTCATGATAATGGAGATGGTGGACATGTTTTGATGATCATGTGCTTCGCCTTTTGAAAATGAGAAAGACGAAGACAAAACCATGGATTTCAAGGCAAAGGTATTAATTAGGTTTTGTTTGACACTCAAGACACCATAGAGGGTGTGAGTGATTTAGGTTCGATAACCGTACTATTAAGAGGGGAATATTATGATTGCTTTACTCAACTAGTGTCACTAAAATGTATTTCATTTTGCATATGCATTGGGGTTTAGTGGCTTGGTGAAATGGTTGAGAATTTCCTAGAAAAAGCTTGGAGTAATGCTATCTCAAGCGCTAAAGTGTTTTGGTAACTTTTTGTTGAGATGGTATATTATTTGGGATGAGAATGTTTCTCTCAGCTGGGCGCACAGGAAGTTCTGGTTGTGGACCGGAAGTTCTGGTAGTTCAAACTCTCGCGAGGGACCGCGTGCGTTCATTTGGTTCCGGTCTTCGATCGGAAGTTCCGGCTGTCACCGGAAGTTCTGGTACACGGACCGGAAGTTTCGGTAGTTGATTTTTCATGAGCGACCGCGTGCGTTCTTTTGGTTTCGGTCTCCGGACGGAAGTTTCGGTTGTCACCGGAAGTTCCGGTACTCTGACCGGAAGTTCCGATCTACGTAGTTTACAGCACAACGGTCGGATCTCAAACGGTTGGATCTGAGATAGACCGGAAGTTCCGATGGGTCCCACCGAAACTTCCGGTAGTTCATCTGAGCGTCGGGTATATAACCCGTCTCACCCCCATTTCTCAGTGAGCTCATTCATTTTTCCAATGAAAAAGCTGAGCAGCTGCCTCCTCTTTCTTGTTCTTCCCCATTGCAAACTCTAGAACAAGAAGCTCTCAATCCCCCCTCTCTCACTCCCAAGCTTGTGTGCTCCATTCAAGTGAGAGAGCTTGCTCTAGTGATCGATTTGAGAGCTCCAAGAGGATCTCCTCCCTCTCCTCTGCATTCCATGGTTGGTTTCATTTGGTGAGAGGTTGGGAAACCCTAGGTGCATGCATTTGTGATTCATCTTTGTGGCACTAGGTGTGTGATTGCAATTGTGATATTCTTATTACTCTTGGTGATTGCCGTCACCTAGATGATTGGTGTTGGATTGATTGGTGAGGGGATTTGGTGATTGTGTCCGCCCCCAATCGAGGTGAATTTGTGAGGGGTTGTTGTGCTTCCCCGGCGGAGGGCCTAATTGCAACTCTAGTGGATTGCTCGTGTCATTCAACTTATCACCATTGGTAGGTTCTTGTGGTGCCATGGAGAGGCTCTGTGTGTGATACCGATTAACCACCGAACCACCTGGTGTAGGGTGCTTGCATAATTTTAGTTGAGCTAGTGCTAGTGTTGCTTCGCCATCTTTCGTACTAACTCTTTGTCTTAGTGCTTTGCAAGAAAATTTTTATAGGCTATTCACCCCCCTCTAGCCATTTAGGACCTTACAAACGGGCACAGGACTCGGGCGTGCGCCCGAGCTTGGTGCGCGACCAACTTCCGGAGCCGAATCGGCCCAAACTTGGTGGACGTGCTTGCCTCGGCCTCTTGAGTTGACCCATGTGGTGCGCTCAGCCCAATTTGGTCCCGAAGTGGACTTCTTCCTTCTTCCTTAATTTTATGCTTTCCAGAAAGTGTATTTTCTTCGTTAATTTCCTTGCACTTGGCGTATATTCCTGCAGAGTGACAATTCTCCAAGTACTAGTGGAATTGGGATAATAGTAAATGTATATGTGTATGAAAATGGAAAAAACGACCCTTTTTGGTCTTAAGTTGGCGGTATAAAATAGTAGTTAAGGACCGCCAACAGTTTGCCTCCGGAAAACGTGCACCGCGAGGATGGTAAGGCGCTTTTTTCACATGGGGAGTTAGGGTGGGAACCTAATATGATGTTAGGATCGAAAAACCGGCCTACCTATGAAGTTATGGTGTGCTTGTGGCCTTGACATCGGGGACCACCGGTGCTGATTTCGCGGCATATCATAAGAGGCGGGGAAGTTTGCCTCCAGAAAACATGCACCGCGAGGATGGTAAGGCAATTTTTTCACACGGGGAGTTAGGGTGGGAACCTAACATGATGTCAGGATTGAAAAACCAGCCTACCTTTGAAGTTATTGTGTGCTTGCGGCCTTGGCATCATGGATCGCCGGTGCTGATTTCGCGACAAATCGTAAGAGGCAGGGAAGTTTGCCTCTAAAAAATGTGCACCGCGAGGATAGTAAGGCACTTTTTTCACATGGGGAGTTAGGGTGGGAACCTAACATGATGTCAGGATCAAAAAACTGACCTACCTATGAAGTTATGGTGTTCTTACGGCCTTGACACGGGGACCGCCGGTGCTGATTTCGCGGTAGATCGTAAGAGGCGGGGAAGTTTGCCTCTGGAAAACATGCACCGCGAGGATGGTAAGGCGCTTTTTTCGCATGGAGAGTTACGGTGGAAACCTAACATGATGTCAGGATCAAAAAAATGGCCTACCTATGAAGTTATGGTGTGCTTGCGGCCTTGACATCGGGGACCGCCGGTGCTGATTTCGCGGCAGATCATAAGAGGCGGGGAAGTTTGCCTCCGGAAAATATGCACTGCGAGGAAGGTAAGGCGCTTTTTCGCACTGGGAGTTTGACCATGGCATTTTTTTTGTGGCCTTCCTGTAAAATAGTTTTTTATGAAAATAATATGTTCTGTTTCTGTCTTATGCTTATTTTTCTTATCACAGGCAATGTTCGATGCAAACCTGATGCAAGTAGAAATATCAGATCTTGGACCTAGGATATACAATGGTTGCTTTGCAATGAGTGTACGAGGTCCCAGTCATGAAGGTAATGCATCCAAGCATCTCTACATAAACAATGTAACTAAACTATTAGTTTTTTTAAATTGATTCGTTTGCAAATACAATCACTTAGAAGTTAAATAACCTTGGAAGAAAGTGCTTCACTGATCCACCACCTAAAAATAGTTCAGTACAGTCATAGAACAAAGAATGCGCGCTGAACATTTTGAATAATAGTTTCCCTATCCAAGCTCTTAAAGCCCTAACGTGTATACAAAATCACCATCCAACAGATCCTCCATCAACATACTATGATATGCCGAATGTTCTTATGTATGTTAAATTTGGGTGACAATGACATATTGTCCACCCTATATGTTATTTGAGGACCGGGAATCTTAGAGAAAGAAAATGTATAATGGAGATTTTTTATTAAGATGCACACTATGGGGACTAAGTTTAATTTAGAAGGGCTCTTGGATGTGAGGAGATCTAATCATATTTTGTGATAAGTTTATAACAACATGAATTAGTTGAACCACTTTATGAAATTTCACAAAACAGGTTGTCTTTATTGTGTTATTTTCTCTACGAGATTTTGTGATGGGATATGTTTCCACATGGGACAATAGATTTTTTTTAAAATAGTAACAATTTGTTGGAAAATCACTGTTTAATAATATGGAAAAAAATGTTAAAACAAATCGATTACTACTGCATGCACATGATCAATCCAAATATTTGGTCTTAGAGGCAACTCCAAGAGATTCTTCATATTTTTCATAGGAATGGAGATTTTGGTGACAAAATTTACCTCCAACAGCCTCTCTTTAATTGGGTCTCCAAATATAGACATTCACTATTCTAGATTTCTCTCTAGCCAAAAATGGATAAAGAGTACGACCCTCTAGAGTGCACACAAGTTTTACACAAGATGGTACAGAAGCTGTTGCACGGTACAAAACAATGATTACCCAAGATCTTCAAATAATGAGTTACTGAGCAAAGTTTACAAGGACTCTTGAGATGCTCTTATATGGTAGTCGATGCTACAAAAGTTTGGATGCTCACTTTCGTTGGTGTTTTATATCTATGAAGTGTGAGCATGCTTCTACTACCACAACAAGAAACTGGTCAACCCAACTATTCAAGTAGGGTTAATGATGTTTGTAGTGCTTTTGGACTTTCATACTTGAGCAAATTAATCGTAATGTGAGTCAGCAGTTTTGTTTTCCATTTAGATCTATATGCCTCTTGATTTGTATGGTTTCTAGAACTCTTATAATTAGTATGCCTTTCTAATGATTATGATACATTTTTCATTATTTAAAAGATACAATAAACCTAATTACATACTTTGTGGGCACTCTACGGGAACAAATGTACATGTGTGCACTTATCTCTTTTTCCTAAATTAGAAGTGTACTAAAACTTAGAGCTAGAAGGAGAATAATTTTTTACTAATTGAGGGTCCAAATGTTAGTGGAAACTTCATTTGTTCATGACCTATTTAGTAAATTGTATTTACAATGGAGAAAAGAAATTTAGATTTACATATCGCTAGCCTATATAAGAAAATGAACCGTGAAAAGTACAATTTATATTAGTTAAAATTAAACAGTAGTAACTAATACTTACATCTTCTTAAATTCTACCCTGTGTGAGAGCACGGGTTGATGGATTAGTATATATAGCACAGATAGAGGTGAAGTGTCAAACATGCCGCTGAGCTTTTACAGTTATTTATTTCTCGGATAGTGTTGTGACTGTTGTATTTGCAAATTTTTTTGTCAATTTATTTCCGTGACTTATGTAAGCTCTCTGCTACAAAAATATATATCACTTGGTGCAGGAATGCTGCATGCGTTCCTTCAGGTTAGATAGATGCCGAGCAGAAGAATGGACACATGATTTTGATTTTGCCAAGGCAAATTGAAGTTGGGTCAGGCAAATTGAAATTGGGTCATACATATATACTACTGCAATATAACATAGTATAAAATTCCTTCTACTACTGCCGCATCTTATCGTCTATCACAGGCGTACGTAGTAACCATTCCTCTCGTGTTTGTACGGAAATTCAAAACTCTCAAAAGAAGGAGCACATGTCTTGGTGGCAAACTGTCGAAGCTCAGCCATGGAATAGGGTTTGCTGATGCCAATCAATCCCAACAAGCTAGCTAGTGACATTTTAAAGCAATGTGGTATTGACCTCTCCGCTCCTCCAATGGGCTAGTGTTAGTGGTGATATATAAACACGCATGCAGGCGCACAGGAGCTAAGGTGTACATATATAGGTCAGTCTAGGCGGCACTGCCAAAGCAGTGGACTTCTCCTAGTATTTTTAATTAGTTAGTAATAAAACACTACCACTATTCATAGCACATAGGAATATCACTACGAGACATTTAGTAGGAAAAGTTTAAACTAAATTTTGAATGCCAAAACACTAGGAGAGAAGCCCACCTCACAAAGGAAAATATTAGAATTCTGGTTGTGAAGTTCATGTTGATCGTCCGTATTTATAGAACACATGGTTTCAGTTTAATGATTAACTATTTTGAGATGAGACTACTATAGAACACACCTTTTTTTTTAGGTACTGTCTACCTCATACAAATGTTCTGCTAGGTTCCAACAAGTTGTGAATGCACTCATTGCTTCTGTGTGCTTGAGAAGAAAAAACAACTGTTCTATGCCTTGTGAACACTGTGTTTTTGCGCCGTCAAATTAAGGGGGGAAGTGGCCAATGGAGACGGATGTCTTGTCCTATTTGTGTGGTTGTTGTAAACATAAACATGCCCGATGGATCATATTATTGGACATCTTTATCTGACAATAAGAGTCGGTTGTCAGCTTGTGGAGGTTTTCAACTAACCAGTTATTTTTTTTATTTTTTATATATATCATCATATTTAGTAAAAGATACACCATGAAAAATTGGGAGAAGTGATCTTTTATATACGCTAACCCTAGTTGAAGTGGATCGAGCTAGCACAACGGCATTATACTATTAGAGACAGCAAGCCGCTAGAACTATTGGAGATGAACAAATTTATCTCTTTCTTTTGCTTTAAAAATCAGTTAACTGATTTGTATTAATTAAAATAATGGAGTCAATTACACCCACATATCAAGGAAGTCAAGCACTAAATCTGTTATAATTTGTATGCACGCAAATATATTCAGCATGCTTACTACTAGAAGCGGCAAAAGCATGCTAAATGAGGCTGAATCTTCCATATGCATGACAGTAGCTCCAGCAGGTGTTTGATTTCCATCAACGACCACAGACTTGCGCTGTACGTCTTACAATGTCTCGAGATCACCCGGACTGCAAGAATTGAAAGAGAGGGCAAATCCTGCTCCAGAATCGTTGCTGCATGGAAAGTCTGGTATTTATGAACAGGGCAACAGTTGCTCTCGTGTTGTGTTATTTGTGCATGCAGGTCGCAGAAGACACTCTTCAAAGGCCATGGTGGCAAACCAAACGCAGGATATGCTTCGCTGATGCCACTCAATCTCAACAAGCTAGCCATGCTGAAGCACATATGCATGTCATATTGACTTCCTCCGATGAGTGTTGGGGGTGACAAACTGGGGAGGATATAAAACGAGTATGCAGACGCACGATCAAGGAGTGGGACTGATGTTTGCAGGGAGGATCATGTTGGTAGTATTTATAGATTGAACACATCATTTCAATTTGTGATTATTTATTTTGAGGGTTAAAGTTCAGTACTATTTCTACATTTACACTCGTCAGAGTCATAATTCTTCTAAACCTCAAGCAGAACTTGTCCTGTTGCTCGTGCCCGAGTGATTTGTAGCAGCTATGAGCCTACAATTGCGTGCGTACCACAAGTCTCAGAATAGATTAAATTTATGAATGGTCTCGTCATCCACTGTGTGTGTACTAATTTTTATATGTGACGTACTAAAATTATTACAGGAAATGAGTTCATCAGTACTTGGACGAGCTACTTATTAAGCAGACCATTGGCCGGGGAGTTGAACATTCATTACAACAAAATTTTATTCAGTAATAGTGTAGATTGCACATGGACATTTTACTCAGGTTGGGAGCTGCTGCGTTTGATTCCTGTAGCAATACAACCATTTTTGTCGGCATCTTGTCTGAACCCAGATCCTGCGCGCAACTGAACCATGATTAGTTTTCAAGGCTTGAAGCTCTCGTGTTGTTTCACAAAATTCTAGCTAGCTCCCATGTAGCTAAGCAAGGCCACTTAGCATCATAGCTGTGTGCTTGACCGTGAAGAAGGCGTGATGTTGGAACACGGTTCCAGCAGGTTTAGAACCAGTCAGTCTAGGAGGCTAACCTGAAGAATATTAATTAGAATTATAGCGCGGGCCCTCGAGTAGGAAGAAGCTCAACTATCAGAGGACAACTCTCTTTACAACAAAAGTGAGGGCCGCCTTTTATAGAGGATCGCTGGCCTAAACTTTTGGGAGGACTCAAATGCCCCTGTAGGCCCCAATTGTAATAGAATTAGCAATTAGGGTTTGGAGGTTGTTATGGGGGCATTTGAGTCACCCGACACACGACGTTCGGCTCATGGGCCATGTTCTGGCGTCTCTCGCTTTTGGCCCATAAACCGGTGGTGGGCCATTACTCCTCCCGTGGACCAGGCCCATGTACATATTGGGAGACCTCCGCTCCGATGCAGGCCCTCAGTGCCTTCCCGAGCACCTCCGCTTGGCTTCCATCTGGCCTCCCCGCTCCCGGAGGATACCTCCGCCGTTTCTCCTGGTACCTCCGCCGGGCTCGCAGTGACCTCCGCCCGCTTCGGGTGACGGCCTTCATCTTGGCACCTTGGTGTCTCCACGGCGGAGGTCCGAGCCTCCGCGTATAAGCTCGGAAACCCTGCGAACCAAAAGAGCTCAACACAAGTTAAAATCGAGACAGGTGATTCACGGGGGAAAAGTACACACTGCCTCCGATACTCCGGTTTTCATCCCCCAACACGTGAAGCCTACTAGTATGCCTGTCATGGTGAAATATCGCAATGAACCACTCTGTTCATTGTGAACTCATGATGCAACATCATCAGGCATGCTATATATTGATCGAGGTGACAGAATATAATCTGTCTTTGAAAATACTCACATTTCTATAGGTGTTTTCAGTAGAAATGCTTACATAAAAAAACAAAAACAACCTCTAAAGGTAAAATGTTGTGTCCGGAGGCGACACACGCCTACAGCATGATTGCCGTCACACGATTTTCGCTTGTCAGGGTAGCTCTATAAATGACCAGAAATGAATGCTCTGGTTGCTGCCATGTTTCCCTTCAGTCATACTTCTAGGCAGAGTAATGCTTGATTAGAGTGATCTGTTCTTCGTGGACAAGGCTGGATGGTGAATGAAAGCTCGGAGATCATGAGGAACGGAGCTTTGAATCTACAATAGCCATCGAATATTTTTGCTGATGCCGCTTAATCCCAAGGCTGTTGTTATAGATGAATGTCGCTTTGGCTTATCTCCACTGATCGTTGGAAGATAAAATGAGCACGCGCACACAAGCCGGCCGAGTGTAATCGAGCAACGAGGTTGATGTCCATAGCACTTATTTATAGCACATAGTGAATGTGTGTGTCATTGTAGATTTATTAATATTTATTTTAAGATTAAAGTAGCCTGGCACTACTAAAATACTAGTCAGCTGTAGTGGGCCACAACTGCAGCCAAGGGCTACCAATTCTCTCAACTCAACCCCAACCTAGCATTCCTCAACCTCCATCACCTCTTGGGCCCATCTCTCTTCTGCCTACGTGATCTCGCCGGCAGCGAGGGGATCAGGGACAACCCTTCCTTTAGCCATATGTAATCATTCCTCCTTGTCATTGCCGTCTAGTTACCACCCTCTTTATCACCACCTTTGGCCTCTAGATGATCATCCTCGCCAATGATGACAACAAGGTCCTGAATAAATCCACATAGCTCCTTGTCGATTTTTGACCCTTCTGCCTAGGATTTAGGCACTATCACCTTGGGGTTAGCCGATTTTTCTTTGGAGCTGGCTCGATTTGCCACGTGTTGGTCCCCTTACCGTCTAGCCAATCCATACCTAGTAGCAAGTGATGGAGATAGAGTCAGCCAGTATGGGCACTGGATTTAGGTGCACAACACCTTTGGGACTCTTAAATGACTTCATCAATCTCAAGCATTTGTCGGCTCAGCCTTCGAACATGCCTACAAGGATAGGGTTTATATGCGTGCGTTATGGGCGCCTGGTGTTGTACTGCGTAATCTCAAGAAAAAGAATTAAAAAGGGTATTTGTTTAAATGATCAATGCAAACACCGGTTTCTTTGTCTTTGCGAAGGTCATTGTTTGGGCCTCACAAAACCAGCGCCGTGGTGCCCTTGGGCGTTGCCGTCACGATTAGCCAACGCCGATAGTGCCCTTGGGCGTTGCTGTCACTATTAGCAGGATTTAAAAATTCATGTTGCTAATACTCTACTCTCTGATGTTTTCTTTAGGAACAGTTAAGGTTTTATACGCTGCTGCGAGGTGGCCCGTTTCCTTACTCTTTGTACCTTGTTTTTATAACGTTTTAACAAGAGTTTTTTAGAAAATGATTGCAGCCACCAGCCAGTGTACTGTCCGTTTCTTTAACCATGTCGTTCTGCACTTCTGTTTTTCCCATTTATTTATTATTTGCTAGATAATAATGATTTGCAAAGATTATTCAGTTAGTACTGTTCATTGTGCAGCGACGACATAAGGAAAGCTCTGCAAGTAGATACTAGTTGGAGCACAAGCTTCTTTTATGTCATCAGATCGCAGAGCAAAAGATATTGCACATGACCAAGTAAGTCCATTGCATTAGTGACATGTTTTTGCAGAAATGTTTCAAGAGTCCAACGACTGCCGGTGGGCTAGTGGGCTGGTCCCTTGCTTCTTGCCAGACTTACACACCAACTAATGGACCAAAACCTCTATCAACAATGGGTCCTAGACGTACCAGGCGCCTCAGCCAGATTGCGACGAGAGGGATGCACCTGCTGTTGGAAATATGCCCTAGAGCTAATCATGTAGATGATGATATTCCGATTGTATCCATGATTAATAAAGTGTTCATTAAATATCCATTATAGACAACTTGTATTGATTGGCGATTATGTGAATTGTCTGTGAAACTCAATTACTTGAATGGTTATTCTAAAGTTGTCCCTAGTCGGTGTTCTTGTGAGAACACACTTGAATATTAGACCAGCACATGTATTAGTTGATGGCTATGTTTCACAAGTCATGGACATGGAGATGTCAAACTAATAATGTGGGCACATGTGAGACATGTAGGCTGGACTGACCCGATATGAGAAAGTCTTTATTCACGTCATGTATGTTATGTCCTTAGACCTAAGATTGTGGTATATACTCAAGATGTGAAACGGCCTACTTAGGGACTATCAAACACTGCTCCGTAACTGGGTAGTTATAAAGGTGGTCTTCGGGTGGTCGGGAAGCATGCTATGAGACATAGACAATCAAGATGGAAATTGCCCCTCTCTACGTGAGAGAGATATCACTGGATCACTCAAGTGATTGGATCAACAAATGCATGGCCGTGCTTGGGTCAAGTGTTAACCCATGAGTTGAACCATATATCGAGTGGCAAAGGGAATAACTTCTATGTGGTCGTAGTGGTTCGTCTGATATGATCTTTGTGTGCACATAGGAGTTGTCACGCCTTACTAGAGGCTGCTGTCAACTATTGGGCGAGTAGGAGTACTCGGCCCATGTCAATGTGTGCGTGAACCCATAGGGTCGCACGCTTAAGGGGCTGGAAGCCAAATTCGGGTTGGACCCGAATTAGACAAGGCTTAGGGTTACTAATGGACCTCCAACTCGTGAGCTCATTGGGGACGCTTATATAAGCAAGGGGTAGGGGCGCGGTCAGGGGAACACAGGCCTTTGGCAGCCGCCGTCGCCCTCCCCACGCTCGCGCCTTGTGCTCCTCGTGGACCTAGCAGTCCGGAGGCGCATCGCTTCTTCCCTGCACGTGTGGGATTCCTCGGAGGTGCTGTATTTGGAGCATTGGGATGAACCGCGCGAGGGGATTGTTGTGACGGACGATCACGCAACTGCACTACCTGCTGCGATGCGTACGACTACATCGAGTCATCTTTCACTGCACCTGCGCGTCTAATGGTAATCCCGTAACCTGTAACTAGCAGTAGATCCTGGTTTATGAGGTCGAAAAGTTTTGTTTTCTGGCTAGCGTAGCACCCTCATAACCCTTCAGTGGTATCAGAGCCGTTACTGCCTCGTTATAGGTTTGGTTTTGTGCATATGGTGATATGCGTGGTTGTAGATGAGTCTCTAACCTTGGTTCGTCATCTTGCTGTGTTGGTCTTGAAACGATCTACTCGTACCGGTCGGAATTCCGCCATCCAAGTTAAGTGATTCATGTAAATCCAGTCATGGCGAGTTAGAGATCAATCAGATTGATCGAATTGAACCCTAGGTCAAGTGCCAAGCGCATATGATGCGCGGCGGTGGTAGATGGAATTTACTGTCGGGCGCCGGTTTGCTGAGAAAAGTGTTGTTCGGTAAAACAGCCGTAACTTTGGAACCATAACTCGGATTGAGACAAACTCTAAACGAAAATCGTAGAGAACAAAATTTTAAATTTGATTCTCTACCGCTTTGCCACATTTGGTGAAATTAGAATTGCGAAATAAGGCTTGGAAAATAGAGTTTTCTGTGTTATAAGATTAGACGTCGGATTCGGATAACTCTGTTTTGCAGGTATTGATGACTGGTATAGCCCTTATGTGTATGTGATGCATGTATGTATTTAATTCATGGCTTGCATGTCATGAGGACAATATGGGTAGGAGCCACATACATATTGTCAAAATTAATGTAATGGCCTGTGTGCCAATCTGTGATGATCAATCCACGACTATGTAATTTCATTGTACCTACGCTTGTAGTAGCTAGTTTTGGCGGAATCATCACTGAAGGATGGCATACTCGAATCATGGAGATGGAGATCACCGTGATGCACAGATTGAAGGAGATGGAGATCCCCAAAGGAATAATGGGCTATACCAAGTCATGTCTGTGTTATGCCGTTCTTACTATGTTCTACTTTCACATGCTATTATGTTTTTGTCTACATGAGTGCGGTAGTGAAGTAGAACGTTCCCTCAGCAATGTTTAAGTTGAATGCTTCCCCAAACCTTGCACTGTCATAAGTCTTGTACAATCGGTGGTGGGTCTATGAAATTAGGGTGCCACTGGTTTTCCTCGACTAGGCAGGTTCGTATGGGATACTTACTGCAAGAAGGTTTGGTTACTTAAACAAGGTCATCCTAACGGTTAGGGACCTTGGAGCATGGGTAGGTTGTGCGTAGCATAGAGATGCTGCCCAACAACAAGAGTCATATGTGATATGATTAGCAAAGTGTTGCTTACCGATCTATCATGTCTTCTAGCGGTGATGCTAAAGCTCACTAGTTGACTTGTTAGTTGTGGGTCTTGAATCACTAAGTATGAATTGAGGGATATTAATTTTAGTGGGAGTAGATTTTATTTTGATATAATTTACTCTATCATGGATACATTGTCTTAGTATTTTGCGTTACTTTTGTTGTAGATGGCCGCTCGCAATCAACCATTTTCTTTGCATACAATTCTTGAGGAAGATAAGTTGAATGGAACAAATTACGCAGATTAGATCCGCAACCTAAGAATTGTTCTCAGGGCTGAGAAAAAGGAAGATATTCTAGAAACCCCATTACCAGATGAGCCTAATGAAAATGCACCTGCTGCTGAAAGAACCGTTTACAGGAGAGCATGTGATGCTGATCTTGAAGTGAGTTGCCTTATGCTTGCTTGCATGGAATCTGATCTGCAGATGCAGTTCGATAACAATCACTCAGCAAACGATATGATCGTGGCGCTTGAGGAGATGTTCCGCACGCAGGCCAGGACTGAAAGGTTCAATGTCTCTAAGGCGCTTGCGGAAACCAAGCTTGCAAAAGGCGTAGCAGTAGGACCACACGTAATCAAGATGGTTGGTTACACTCAGAGGTTGGAGAAGCTAGGCTTCCCAATCGGCCAAGAGTTGGCTACTGATTTTATCCTCTCGTCGCTTCCGCCCAGCTATGGAAACTTCATCTCGAACTACCATATGCATAGGGCGGAGAGAGGCTTGAGTGAACTATGTGGCATGCTGAAAATAGCAGAAGCCGACATCAAGAAAGGTGCCGGTAGTAGCCAAGTGTTGGCGGTCCAGAACCAACCTCGGTTCAAGAGGAGAGGCAAAAGAAGGGCAAGGCTGAAGATGAGATCTCTAAGTCGAACCCATCTGCTGCCAAGGCTGGACCTTCTACAAATTCTGATTGCTTTTATTGTAAGGGAAAAGGTCACTAGAAAAAGAACTGCAAGGGGTACTTGGCGTCCTTAGAGAAGGATGGTGGCGGTAAAGGTATTATTGCTTCTTGTACCCTTGTTGTTCACGTTATGGACATTTTACTCGCTAATTCTTATATCAATTCTTAGGTATTTGATACCGGATCGGTTGCTCATATTTGCAATACGATGCAGGGAATGATAAGAAGTAGAAGCATGGAGAAAGGAGAAGTTGATTTCCGCGTGGGCAATAATGCAAGAGTTGCCGCATTGAACGTCGGGACGATGCAACTTCCCTTGCTGTCAGGATTTATTTTGGAATTGAATAATTGTTATTTTATTCCTAGTTTAAGTCAAAACATTGTGTCACCTTCATGCTTGATGAAGGATGGTTATTCATTTGCGAGTAAAGACAATGGTTGTGTGATCTCAAAGAATGATATGTTTGTGGCTTTTGTATCCATTGTGAATGGGTTATTTGTTTTAAATCTTGATGATGCACCTATCTATAATGTTAGTGCTAAACGGCCTCGGCTTAATGAGTTAAGTGCTACCTATATGTGGCATTGTCGCTTGGGTCATATAAGTGAGAATCGCATGAAGAGGCTCCATGATGATGGTCTTCTAACTTTGTTTGATTTTGAATCATACGAGACATGTGAGGCTTGCCTGCTAGGCAAGATGACCAAGGCGCCATTCAAAGGATTTCCTGAGAGGGCGTCTGCCTTGTTGGAACTTGTACATACTGATGTATGTGGACCAATGAGCATGACAGCTAGAGGCAGATTTCAATTTACTGATGACTTTAGTAGATATGGATATGTCTACCTAATGAAGCATAAGTCTGAAACATTTGAAAAGTTCAAAGAATTTCAGAATGAAGTAGAGAATCAACATGGCAAAAAGATCAAGGCCTTGTGATCTGATCGTGGAGGCGAATATCTAAGTCACGAGTTTAGCAATCATCTTAAGAGTTGTGGAATTGTTCCACAGCTTATGCCACCCGAAACGCATCAGAGAAACGGCATGTCTGAGAGACGTAATCGGACCTTGTTGGACATGGTTCGGTCTATGATGAGCCAGTCAGACCTACCTTTATCATTTTGGGGATACGCTCTAGAAACAGCCGCTTTCATAATGAAGAGGGGTTAGACCCATAGAGAGCAAATGGATCTTTAAGAAAAAGAAGGATATGGATGGAAATGTTCACATCTATAAAGCTTGACTTGTCACAAAAGGTTTTCGACAAGTTCAAGGAATTGACTATGACGAGACGTTCTCACCGGTAGCGATGCTTAAATCTATTCGGATTGTTCTAGCAATTGCTGCATATTTCGATTATGAGATATGGCAGATGGATGTTAAAATAGCCTTTCTAAATGGGTATTTAGAAGAGGACATGTATATGATACAGCCCGAAGGTTTTGTTGATCCTAATAATGCTGGAAAGATATGCAAGCTTAAGAAATCTATTTATGGGTTAAAGCAAGTATCTCGGAGTTGGAATATTCATTTTGATGAGGTAGTCAAAGGATTTGGCTTCCATCAGAATGAAGAAGAACTTTGTGTTTACCAGAAGGTAAGTGGGAGCGCTATTGTGTTTCTAATCTTGTATGTGGATGACATACTATTGATTGGGAATGATATTCCTATATTGCAATCTATAAAGACTTCACTGAATAATAGTTTTTCTATGAAGGACTTAGGAGAAGCAACATACATCTTGGGAATTAAGATCTATAGAGATTGGTCGAGAAGGCTAATAGGATCAAGCCAAGACACGTACATTGACAAGGTGTTGAAACGATACAACATGGAACAGTCCAAGAAAGGGTTCTTGCCTATGTCACATGGTATGCGCTTTAGTGACAAGCATTGTCCTTCATCAGATGAAGAGCGCAACCGCATGAGTAAGGTTCCATATGCTTTGGCCATTGGTTCCATCATGTATGCCATGATATGTACTCGCCCAGATGTCTCATATGCTCTAAGTGTTGCGAGCAGGTACTAAGCTAATCTGGGTGAACCTCACTGGACGCTTGTTAAGAACATCCTAAAGTACTTACGAAGGACTAAGGATGTGTTCCTAATCTATGGAGGTGAGGAGGAGCTCGTTGTAAATGGTTACACCGATGCTAGCTTCCAAACCGACGGGGATGATTCACTATCTCAATCAGGTTTTGTGTTCACAATAAATGGTGGTGCAGTTAGCTGGAAAAGTTCCAAGCAGGAGACGGTGTTCGATTCTACAGTAGAAGCTGAGTACATTGCAGCTTCTGGCGCTGCAAAGGAAGGTGTTTGGTTGAGGAGGTTCCTCATTGAGCTTGGTGTGTTTCCGAATGCATCGGGCCCATTGAATCTACATTGTGATAACAATGGGGCGATTGCACAGGCTAAGTAGCCTAGGGATCACCAGAAGAACAAACATGTACTCCAGAAGTTTCATCTCATTTGAGAGTTTATGAAACGAGAAGAGATCAAATTGTGCAAAATACATACGGATTTGAATGTAGCAGATCCTTTGACAAAGGCTCTTCCACAGCCTAAGCATGAGGCACACATGAGGTCTTTGGGGATTAGACATCTAGAGATTAACTCTAGTGCAAGTGGGACACTGTTGGGAATATGCCCTAGAGCTAATCATGTAGATGATAATATTCTGATTGTATCCATGATTAATAAAGTGTTCATTGAATATCCATTATAGATATATCAATTTTAACTCTACGCAAAGGTGTACACTTTCACTCCAGGTTGTGATTACTCCTTTTGCCCAAGGCGGCCAACCTCTTAGCCCATTACCGAGATAGGCCGACATAGGTCACAACGAGGATTTTCACAGGGTCATAGGCAGTGACAATTCGCCAGCCTTGAGTCCAAGCGTATGGGCGACTTCACCATGAGGCCGCCCCCTACACAGATCCCTAGCCCCTCCCATACTAAATACTTGTAAACAAACCCCAGCGACCACGGCTATGGCCACCCATCGGTAAGCTGTCCACCTGCCCATGATGGTCCTGCTAATAGACCAAGCCAGAGCCCATTAGCCTAGAGGTGTACGGAAGTCCTAGGTTACCGCTCCACGAAAGGACCACAAGGGGGAGGAGATACGGATGCCCCCGTCGCTACGAGCCCACTGACATCTCTTTCCCCTTCTTTCACCGCCAACCAACAATGCGGACATGCATCAACTCCTCCAACGGCTGAAGCCAAGAGCCCAAGGCTCAACAAGTTATGAAGCAAATTTTATCTTCATTAAATGGTGAAAGGTGAGATAGAGCACTAGCAACCTAATAACCTATCAACTAAAACCCCCATAGGTGATATATGGATAGAGTAGCTAGTCCTTCCTATGGTTTGCCGATTTAAGACACATGCAATGTATTTAATTAAAGCAAATAGGCGCAATATGATCAAAGGTGCCTGCACTTGCCTTGGTTGATGTCCTGCTGCACGTAGTCCTCCGGGTCCTGCTGGTCCTCGTTCACCCACGTCTCGTTCTCTATACGCCACAATCATCACACACGCACAATACATGCAAGCAAACATACTTTAATTAGAGCAGTACACCAAAACATCTCAACAGTAGCAAACAATAGCATTGGACTATTCTACTCGTCGAGACGATTCCAAAAAGTATAAGTTTGCTAAAATCGGAGTTAAAACATGAAAGTTATGGCTAAAACAAGACTGGGGGCTAATCTGCAGAAAACAGGACTAAAGTCTAAATACTTTTGAACTGGAAAGGACTAGATCATAAATATGCAAAACAGAAGGGGCCTTTCTGCAAAAGTGCCAAGGCTGTCGGCGGCCTGACAGCGTTGATGCGGTCAGCGTACACGTGGCGCCTACGTGGCACCCACGTGGCTGCCACGTCAGCCAACCAGGAGGCCGGGTTGACCCTTGGTTGACCGGGGGTCATCTCTGGATCCGGGACGTTGGATCCCGTTTCAACGGTCGGGATTGGGCCGGCGGGTCGAGTCGGCCGGAGCGATGCCGTCAACGGTGGTGGCTCGTCGGCGAGCAGCGGCACGACGCTTGCGGTGCTCGGGGGGGCTGCACGGATTAGTCGAGGAGGCACGGCGTGACCTCGCGGGCCTGGATGCGGGGTCCGTGACGGCGGCCGACGGCCAGAGGTGGTGGCCCACGCGGGCGGCGCCATGGTCGGCGGCGGGGGTCTCGGCGGGGAGACGCTGCAGGGCACGGGGAGGCATGTCGAAGGGCTCCAATGGTGGCTCACCTCACCGCGAAGCTTGTGGGGGAGTCCTTGTCGGCAGAGGCGAAGCGACGGCGGAGATCAACGGTGGCGGCGCGAGCTCGAGAGGACGGCGACGGCTAGGGTTTCGCGAGGTCGAGGTCGAGGGTGGCAGCTAGGGCTTCCGAAAAGCGACGCAGGGAGGTGGCGGACGCCCTTTATAGAGCGACAGGGATCCTCGGGTTGCGCGCGGGCTGGCGACTCGGGCGGCGCGCGGACACCGGCTCGGTGTCGTCTTCGTGAGGGAGACGACACTGTAGCTGTGGGCCCCACACGGGTGGGCCCCAGCCGTCAGTGGCGGTGGGTGACGATGCGGGCGCTGACGCCAGTGGCTGGCACAGTGCTGACGCACGTGACCCACGGCGTTGTGCGAGCACGGATGCGCGGCTTGGTGGGCCAGCCAACTGCGCGCACGCGGGCTGCTGAGCGGGCCGCGGCTGCTGGGCTGGCTGGGCCGCCGGCTGTCTTGCGGCCTGCTGCGCTGCTGGCTGGCCGGGCCAAGTTAGCTGGGCTGCGCTGGCTAGTGTTGGTCGCTGGTGGCTGGCCTAGCCGGCTGTGGCCAAGCCTGGCCGCTGCTGGCCGGCTGCTGCTACTGCTGCCTTGGCCATGGCTGGCCAGTGCTGGCCATGGCCGGCTAGGGCTGGCCATAGTTGGCCAGTAAGGGCTGTGGTTGGCCAAGGTCCACTAGGGACTGGCCTAAGCTAGTTAGAGTAGATAGGTTAGTCTAGGAGTTAGAGGGGACAAGTTAGAGCATGTTAGAAAACTAGAAGGCAAAGCAAGAATTAAACAACAGGCTCAAACAAGTCAACCAAAAATTGTGCAGCAGCATGAATGCAACAATGCATGGTTTCTAACGTGCTATATATTTTAAAGTAATTCATAAAACTTTTATAGTTAGCCTATGAATGTAAAGCATCTATGCAGATATAAACTCAAATTCATTTAAGATTTAAAGTTCAAAAATCAGGGTGTTATAAACCTACCCCCTTAAAAGAATCTCGTCCTCGAGATTAGAAGACTCTGGAAACAACTCTGGATATTCTGCCCTTATATCCTCTTCCTTTTCCCAAGTAGCCTCATCCTCTGAGTGGTACTTCCATTGCACTTTGCAGCACTTGACAACCTTTCTTCTAGGCCTACACATAAACCTACCGAAAAGCTCAATACACCCAATCAGATGCGATGAAGTGGACCTAGAACAAGTACTTTACTTCTTTCTCCGAGGTCATAAGCACCTTCCCTTGTTGCTACCTAGGCTCGCGGCTCCACACAAGGACTCTCCAGAAAGTTCATATACAGCCTTTGATCGAACGCATCGGCCAAAGGCTACCCGGCTGGAAAGGAAAATGGTTAATAGAGCTGGGTGTTTGGCATTGGTCTCCTCAATGCTCTCATCCATGCCAACCTATCACCTCACAGTATTCCCATTGGCAGCATGGGCCAGAAAGAAAATTGACAAAATCAGAAGATCTTTCCTCTGGAAGGGAGAGGAAAACACAAATGGCAGCCATTGTCTAGTCAACTGGCCAACAGTGGCTAGGCCAAAGGATCTAGGCAGACTAGGGATCCCAGACTTGGAAAAATTTGGAAGAGCTCTACACCTTTGGTGGCTTTGGCAGGATTGGACTGATGACTCCAAACCATGGGCAGGGTCTGAACTTCCTTGCAATAAGGATGACCACATACTCTTTAAAGCCTCAACCAGGATCATGATTTGTGATGGAGCTAAGGCTCGATTTTGGCATGGAGAAGCCCCCCAAGAACCTCACCCCACACCAATATGAGTTGGTTGCAAGGAAGAACAAATTAGTGCAGGAAGAACTTCATAATGGTAACTGTATACTCTACCTAAGGAATTGTCTACACACCACCGAGCACATAGAGGAATTTGTCTTCATATGGATCAGAATTCAAGCCGTCAAGCTACAGCCGGGCGTGCGTGACTCCATAATTTGGAATTGGACGGCCAATGGCTCTTATTACACTCGATTGGCATACATGATCCAGTTCAAAGGATCCTATAGCATCTTTAATAGCAAACTAATTTGGATGGCTCAGGCAGAGAGCAAATGTAAAGTCGTCGCGTGGATTCTTATGCAAGAGAAAATATTAGTGGTAGAGAATTTGCAAACAAGAGGATGGCCTCACCAAGATCACTGTGTGTTGTGTGGTGGTCCTTTAGAAACATGCTTACACCTATAGCTTCTCTCTCCGTTCGCCAAGGTGGTATGGACCCAAATCCTAACTTGGGAGCATTTTGACACCCAGCTTATACAATTCAACCAAGACCCTGCTGTAACAACCCAAAAATTCGAACTACAAAATTTTTCGACAAAACCT
>CM041638.1:906056-961387 GCA_023333625.1 Bothriochloa decipiens | reverse complement strand
AGGGTTTAGGGTTTAGGGTTTAGGGTTTAGGGTTTAGGGTTTAGGGTGGCTTGACCGGGTGCTTGTAGGGACCACAAGGGCATGCAACCGAGGAGTCTCGGTTGGGCCGGGTGATTGAGCACTTAGGTTGGGTTTCAACTTAAGGGATAGTCTCGGTGTTGGAGAGTTGGAAGAGTTGGTCCTCTCTCTGGGAGTTTGAGCGAGTTGGCTCTCTCCCAAGAGTGGAGTAGGACGAGTTGGTCCAAACCACTAAATCGGTTGTCTCTCTCCCTCTCTCTACTTCTAGCATTACTTTGTTGCGTGTTGCTTGCTTAGAATTGCTAGGAGTTGGGTGAATTGCTTCCGCGTCATTTCCTTCTTGCTATCACTAAGGATCATTTGTTAGTGTGCCAAAATTGTAGGTTTGGGCAACACTAGTATAGGCTAAGGACCTTGGCATAGTTAGGGAAGAAAAATAGGAAGACCCCAATTCACCCCCCTCTTTGGTCCATCCGGTCCTTTCAAAGAGGTAAGCTTGGGGGAGCTTGTTGACGCTCGTTATCTCGGATATTTTAGCGTCAACTCTCTTCCAAAGTTGATCCATATGCCATATTTCACAACATTGAATGAAGTTTAGGATAGATTTTCTTTGAAATAATGAGTTCCACAAGTTTTGGTGAGACATTTGTCGCAGGGACGAGTTTTAGATGAATTTCATCCAAATTTGGAGGATTTGGCATGAGGGGATCAAACCCACTCAACAGGGGCGAACCAGGGCGAGCCAGGCACGAGCCAGGGGGCTCGGCCGCACGGGCACCATGCGGCCGCACACATGCGCACACCATGTGTGCAGCCGCACAAGGGTGCCATGCGGTCGCACACCCCCTGTGCGGCCGCACGGTCCACGTCACCGATCCGCGCCCTCATCCATGTCATCGATCCGTGGATGCTTTCCAAGCAAGGAAACACAGAAGGGGGAGATTGTGGACATTGGTAGTACGTCAGTTTCCATTTGATGCTCTATGCAAAGCCACATCCTCACTCCCTCAGATCCATGGGCCCACAAGACAGGCATAACCGCCATAACCAAGATGATCAAGACCGTTGGAGGAGTTAGGCGGTTGATCGGACAGCACAGAGCGCAGCCAGGCTGTGCGGCCGCACAGGGATGTGCGGCCGCATGGGCCCACTGTGTGGCCGCATAGGCCCTATGTGGCTGCACAACCGCCTCCACGTGGCGGCCTCCTAGCAGCTCCTGCCAACCTCCTGCCGACCTTCTCCGCCTATAAATTGATCACTTCCGCCACTAGCTTGAAGAGAGAAGAAGTGGAAGACACATTTCATACACAACTTGAGGGAGGCCCTTGAAGGCTACTCTTGGTTGTGCTTAGTAGTAGTCTAGGTCAGTTTTGGGAGTCAGAATCAAGTCGAGCTTCGCTCAGGGTTCCGGAGTCGTCTTCGAAAGTTCGGTAAAGTTCTTGTATCTTTTCCTTTATTTCCTTTTGTAAAACTTAGAATTTATCTTTTATATTTCAATTCTATTAGAGTTCTAGCTTAGAGCACTTTACTCTAGTTGTTTACTTTCTTCATTGTCTAAGTTTTAGTAGTATATCGTAGAATATATCTCGGTGGGTTTCTCGCCGAATCTCCGATTCGGACGATCTCTCGAATAGAGCTCCGAGAGTTCGGTCTATCGATAGGTGGTGAGTGAGGTGCTCAGGATTGATCGTTATCTTGGATTGCTGTTTACTAGATCCACTAACGCGAGGTAGCCCCGGGTGGTGATAGCCCCAATGGCCTATGTAACCCTCCTGGTTCGGTCTACCAGTAGGTTCTTAGAGTGTAATCGCAGGTGCTCTTCTCATCCCTTTCCGCCACCTGTAGGTTTGCTGACCCGAAGTTGAGATATAGACTTGATAGATGCTAGGATAAGGCCTTTGCCAGATAGTATAGACTCTAGAATTGTTATCATAGGAACCTTTATCTTGGTCTCGTTGTCCTCCCAGACTACCTAGCTACGAAACGCCTACCCTTCATTCGTTCGTTCGTTCATTTATACGATCGTTCGTTCAATTGAAATAGTGGTTTACTGAAACATTAACTTTTCTGCCGCCACTTCCTTTCGGGATAAATATAAATTGACAACTCATGGAATACTCCTGGGTGAAGTGCTACAATAGTATATTTTGTGCGCTTGCAGAATATCGACACCGTTCGACTAAAGTGCAATAGAATTACCATTAGCATTTCTAGCGCCGTTACTGAGAATCCATTTCTTAGTAGCGATGTTAAGAAGTGTCAATAGTCGTAAAGATCCTCTCACCCTAGTTCCTTAAGGAGTCGCTTAAACTTATTCTTGAAGGATTTGTGGAATATTTCTAATTTGTCATCCTGATCCATGTGTGCCATGATGCATTCCGCAACAAGCTCTTCTAAGTCACTACACTTGCGAGTCAAATTTGCAACTAAATCTTCAAGTGATTTCTCCCTAGAGGGCTCTTCTTCTTATGGCTTAAATTGTCCCGCCGGTCCTAGAATTGGAGGTGGGCTCCTTCTCTTGCGCCTCTCGCTCGGAGTAGAGTCCACCAAATCCCCTCTTCCTATAGCCTTGATTCCTTCTCGGGCACTCGGGGGTATTAATTTCTTCATGAATCCACCCTTGGAGATGGGACTTTGACAATCTTGAATTTCACTCTTGGCTTAATGGGGGATTTGTCTCGTGCCATGGCCTCGTATTTCATCGAGGCAATCAGCCCCTCCATATCAAGGACAACATGATGGGAGACTGTCTTCTTCGCTTTTAGAGTTAGAGTCAAAAACCCATCGTCGCCAAGGATCAAGTTACGTGCAACCAACTTCTTGAATGTCCCCTTCGGGCTCAGCATGCCCGTGGTCGGTCGGGGTGACGAGGCCCGAGCAGAACCAAGCTTCTGGATGGTCTTCAACAGGGAGGGAGGATGTGTAGGGGAAGCCGTGCCATTCGGCCACATGGGGCTATGTGGCCACATGGGGCTGTGCGGTCGCACGCCTCTGGTGTGTGCGCACATGCCCATCCCCTCGAGTCTCACTCTTAGTGACTCTTCCAAGTTGATCTCTCTCTTACTAAGCCTGATGGTTGGGGTTTCTACTCCAATTTGAGTGGTGATTACCATGACCCTTTCATATGGTGGAGAATTCCAAGAGGAGGAAGGATGGTTAGCCATGGTTAGATTCTAGATAGCTTCAGGTGTGAGGAATGGAGAAGCCATGGACGTTTTTAAAGTCTAACTCGTTTGTTTGGAGAGAACAACTTTCGAACAAGATTAGGATTGATCGGAGAGATACTGGGAGGGCCAAGCTTTTGAAGTTTGGAATTCAAGCCGTGCAGCCAAATGGCCCTATTCGGCCGCACAGGTCCATGCGGCCGAATAGTCGCTCTCGGTCGTTCGGGGCTCTTAAGTTTGGGTGATGTGGCAACATGCTAGGAATGAAAAAGAGAAGAAGAGAAGCGTGCCTTATTTGGAGGAAATGTAAAATCCTCTTTTGTTCTATAGGGAGAAGGAAAGGGTTATTCAAGGTCCAAGAACTCCACAGAGTCAATCTCTGGAAGTTCTATGGGATCCGACTCAAGGAATACCTTGAATCATTGCCCGTTTACCTTGAAAGTGTTTCCTTCCTCATCTTGGATGGTTATAGCACCATGGGAAGCAGCATTTATGATGATAAAGGGGCCATCCCACTTACTTCTTAATTTACCTTAGCAAAAGAGTTTAACTCGAGAGTTAAACAGCAATACCTTATCGCCATGTGCAAACTCCTTTATTCGGTTGTCGTGCCATCTCTTGGTTCTCTCTTTATACAGCTTAGAGCTATGATAAGCTTTTTCTCTCCACTCCTCTAGCTCTGTTAATTGAATTTTTCTCTTAGTGCTAGCTGCTGGAAGGTCTGTATTCTATTTCTTTATTGCCCAGTGAGCCTTGAATTCTAGTTCGATGAGCAAATGACACGTCTTCCCATACACCAATTGATAGGGCATCATTCCAATAGAAGTCTTCTAGGCTGTTGTATATGCCCATAGTGCTTATGGGAGTTTCTTTTTCCATGCTCTCCCCGTTTCAATTGCAGTTTTCAGCAAGATGTTCTTGATTTGTTTGTTCGAAGTCTCTGCTTTATCGCTGGTCTGGGGGTGGTAAGGGGTAGCGACGTGATGCTTTACCCCAAGATTTGTGAGATAGCTTCTGAAGCTCTTTTTGATGAAATGTGATCCCCTATCACGTATCACGATTCTTAGTGTACCCAATCGAGGGAATATCACTTCATGAAACATCTTCCTTGCGCTGATGGAATCTACTGCCTTCATGGTAATTCTTCTACCCATTTGGATACGAAGTCAACCGCCACCAAGATATACTCATGCCTGTCAGACTTGGGAAATGGGCCCATGAAGTCTATTCCCCATATGTTGAATATCTCCACCTGTAGATTGTTGGTAAGGGGCATCACATCTTTGGTGTTTATATTCCCTTACATTTGGTAGCGTGCACATCTTTAGACAAAATTCTTGGCGTCTCCATACATAGTAGGCCAATAGAAACCACTTTGCCTTACTTTAGCATTTGTCTGAAACATCCCACAATGTCTTCCATATGGTGATGTGTGACATCTCTCAAGTATCTTTATAGTCTCCCAGGCTAAGACACACCGACGAAATAATCCGTCGGAGCATACTCGGGACAGGAAGGGCTCATCCCAAAGGTGAAGTTGACTTTCATATTCTAGCTTCTTCCTGTTTTCACTAGGAGGAACATATCCGGACACCATATAGTTTACAATATTTGCATAACATGGGTCTGCAGCACTCACCTTGAGGAGCATATCATCACGAAGGTAATCGTTGATAAGTGGAGAGTCATCATTTACTTGTAACCTGGACAAGTGATCGGTGACCAAGTTTTCTACTCTCCTTTTGTCTCTTATCTCTATATCAAATTCTTGAAGTAGAATAACCCATCGGATAAGCTGAGGTTTAGCGTTCTTCTTCTCGGCCTTTACATCGGCTGCCTTGTCTTCTACGGAAATGGCCATGTTGACCAACTCATTGTACATATTGGGACAGATCAGAGTCAGCCTCTCCTGGAGTCATGCACTAAGACCGTGCTGAAAGAGATCTATCTTCTTTGCCTCTGAATCGGCATGATATCCAGCATACTAGCACAGGTTGTTGAATTCCTACGTGTACTGAAGAATAATGCGGTTCCCTTGAACAATAGCTAGGAACTCATTTAACTTTCGGTCCATCACGCACAGTTCACCACATGCACGGGAGGTTGCATGGCATTGTAGTGATCCCACCAGAGGCGTGTTGCACCATGCAACTGCTGCACAGTGAATCAAACCTTGTCCGTAGGACAGGGTAGCACTGGTATCTCGAACTTGGACTTGATGGTCCTAAGCCAAGCACCAGCCTCCAATATTTCATCCTCCTTAGTGAACAATGGAGGTTGAGTCTCGTGGAACTGCTTGAATGATGCCACATTTGGCGGGTTATCCTCAATATGCCCAAAATTCTGCTACTCCTGCCTCTACTGCTGCTACTGTTGTTGTTGCTATTGCTGCTGCTACTGCACACTGAGCTGACAGAGGAGATCATTTTGAGCAATCAATAGCTTCGTCTGATTCTGTGGAGGAGGAGGTGGCGTGGGGGCTGTTGTTGCTATTGGCTCCTATTCATGCCATTGGGCTGCGGGATGAACCCATCGGGATGGCCTCGAGCTTCGTTCACCATCTGTATGCACGAGTTTAATTGATTAGAGGTGTAACTCATATAAACTCAAGGCAAGATTACAATGGCTCAAAATAAATTGTAGCACGAATCAAGGGAACTCAGATAATCATTGGATTATAAATCCTATTAGACATGGCTAATATCTGGATTGCTAGTGCTTTACATTTCTGTTATACAACCTGCTCGCCTGTGCTAGGATTGCATGGTAGAATATTACTTGATAGACCCTACCTTGTTGTAACCCTTTACCTGCTTACCCGCTGTTATGTTATCCACATGCTTATATGCTATGTATTTATATATATACCCACTTCACTCGCTTACATTTTGATGTGATGTGATGAACCTTGGGAGGGTCTGGCGGGGATGCCAGGCTTGGTGTGTGTGATGGATCAGATGAGTATGTTAGCTGATGATGATGTATCTGGGTTGGGAAGGAAATTACGGTAGGGTGTAGGGTGAGGGTTGGAGTCGATCGAGCTAGGATCTACGACGAGCTTTTGGAGCGAGTCATGCCAGGAATTGGATCTGGACATTCCCACGAGATTAGCCTGTGGTGGGCCAACATGGATGCGGTGGAGAATCCTAAGTGGAAACCTCTGAGGGGTGGAAGCCAGGATGAGCGTGCCATGGTAGCACGATAAAGAACAACATTGACGAAGATATCCTAGCTTGGTCATACTTAGGAACTATTGCGCTGGTATCCGGACCTTACAAACCCCTTGCTTTCCACTCGCTCTCTAATGGGGGGAGACGGCCGAACCGCTGGATAGGTCGATGCCACTACTGCTAGGTGAGTAGTGTTAGGGAGGTATATGCATGAGGTGGAGCTAACACCCTTCTAAGACGATCATGGCATCCTCTTTGGGAGCGGGTACATGACATGGTGTTCTCTTCGGGAGCAGACACATGATCTCTTCATAGTTTTAGTGATCCAGAGCTGGATGGTAGAGTGGCATCATTCTATAGCAGTAGGCACCTGGAATCTACCTAGATGGGCTAGTACATCGATGATGGCTATCTGGTGGATTAGTGAAACCTCTGCAGAGTGTACGGTTGATCGATCGATACATATGCCAATTCATCGGCTATGGACCTTTCCTAGGGAGGATGCACTGGACTAGTGAGAGGAGTGTTCTACATTCCCCTGAGAGTTGTTTCTGGCTGTGAGCCAGGTTGAGGGCTGCGGGCCGCTGAGATCAGCCGAGAGGGAGTTGGCCTGGTGTCACACCCTGATTTCGAAGGAATGAAACCAAGGCAAAAGCCCATGTGCGCCAGGAACAATTTTACACACATGAACGACAAACTACATGGTTCAAAAGCACAGTGTTTGAATAAAACATAGTATAATGATTACATCGTACCATTATTACATAACTGTCATCAGAGTAAAGCGGAATATAAATCACATCGTCCAAAGCGAATAACAACTAAACGACGTAGACGTAGCGACTCCATCTCGCCACAGGAAGGTCGACGACAGCATCACGACGCCTAGTATCCCAGATAGTTCTCAGGGAAGTCACCATCCGAGTCATCACTTAAGCATCCTTTTGTTGGGAAATAGCAAGGGTGAGTTCCATGTTGAAACTCAGCAAGTACAGACGGAAAATAATGACATGCAAGGCTAGTACAAGGTAAAGCTGAAAGGTAGACTGCGGTAGCATTTTAATGTAACATTTAAGAATTAACTTATTGCAACCTATTCTCTAATCATCTTGATTGAAGCACCCAATCCTTTATTAAGGTCCAAGTAACAATTAATGTGTCATTTAACATCTCAGATATAAGCATATATCCATTAAAAACATGAACCTTGAGACTGCCATCTCAAGCAACACAAGACTGCCATCCTGTTCAGAAACAGAGGTAATGCCACCTCCTCAACAACATCACCATGATTTAACAATTTATTCCATTTGGCTAATCATGCGAGGATCTGGGCCGCTCGTGACCGTGAGCATGGACGATATACCGATTTTAACTCTGCACAGAGGTGTACACTTTCACTCCAGATTGTGATTACTCTTTATGCCCGAGGCGGCCAACCTCTTAGCCCATTATCAAGATAGGCCGACAGAGGTCACAACAAGGTCCTTCATAGGGTCATAGGCAGTGGTAACCCGATCCGCGATGTCCCAAGCACATGAGAGACGTACTCGAAGCCGCCGCCTCGGTCTACGGATCAACCAGAACTCCCATGATAGAACTTGTAACACCCTTCACGCCATTGCTATGCTACCATTGGTAAGCTACCCTCCTGCCTATGATGATCCTGCTAATAGACCAAGCCAGAGCCCATTAGCCTGGAGCTGTACGGAAGTCCCAGGTTGCCGCTCCATGAAAGGACCTCAAGGGGGAGGAGATACGAATGCCCCCGTCGCTACGTGCCCACTGACATCCATTCCCCCTTCTTTCACCGTTTAATGAAGATAAAACTTGCTTCTTAACTTGTTGAGCCTTGGGCTCTTGGCTTCGGCCGTTGGAGAAGTTGATGCATGTCCGCATCGTTGGTTGACGGTGAAAGGTGAGATAGAGCACTAGCAACCTAATAACCTATCAACTAAAAACCCCAAAGGTGATATCTGGATAGAGTAGCTAGTCATCCCTATGGTTTGCCGATTGGAGACACATGCAATGTATTAATTAACAGTGAATAGGCTCAACATGATCAAAGGTGCCTACCCTTGCCCTGGTTGTTGTCCTGCTGCACGTAGTCCTTCGGGTTCTGCTGATCCTCGTTCACCCATGTCTCGTTCTCTATACGCCACAATCATCACACATGAGCAATACATGCAAGCAAACATATTTTAATTAGGGAAGTACACCAAAACATCTCAACAATAGCAAACAATAGCATAGAAATATTCTACTCATCGAGACGATTCCAAAAAGTATAAGTTTGCTAAAATCAGAGTTAAAACGTGAAAGTTATGGCTAAAACAAGACTAGGGGCTAATCTGTAGAAAACAGGACTGAAATCTAATTACTTTTGAACTGCGCAGGACTAAACCATAAGTAAAGAAAACCACAGGGGCTTTTCTGCAAAACTGCCAAGGCTGTCGGCGGTCTGACCGCGTTGACGCGGTCAGCGTACATGTGGCGCTGATGTGGCGCCTGCGTGGCATCCACGTGGCTGCCACGTCGGCAGGTGCGGACCCCGGTTGACCCCATGGTTGACCGGGAGTCAACACCCGATCTGAGACGTTGGATCCCGATCCATCGGCCAGAGATGGGCCGGCGGGTCGGGTCGGCCGGAGCAGTACAGGGACGGCGGCGCGCTCGCCGGTGAGCAGCGGCGCGGCGGCCGTGATGCACGGGGGCTACACTGAGAGGTTAGGGAGGCGCGGCACGACCTCGCGGACCCGACCGCGGGGTCAATGGCGGCGTTCGGCGGCCGTAGACGGTGGCCCGTGCGGGCAGTGCCATGGCCGGCGGCAATAGCTCGGCGGGGAAGGCTATGCGGGGCATAGGGAGGCAAGCCAAGGGCACCAATGACCAGCTCACCTCACTGCGGTGCTTTTGGCAGGGTCCTTGTCGGCGGGAACGGCCCGGAGACGAAGATCGACTGTGGCGGCGTAGCTTGGAGGCGGCGGCAATGGCGGTGCGCGAGCTAGGGTTTCGGAGGCGAGGGCTCCGGGTGGCGGTTAGGGTACCAAAAGGTGGCGGGGCGAGGCTCGGGTATCCACTTTATAGCGCGGGCGGGGAACTTGGGTTCGCGTGCGGGCGGGCGCGTGGGCGGAGGCCTGGTGCGGCGCGGTGTGCGTCTCCAGGTTGGGGACTACACTGTGCTTGCAGGCCCCACTCGAGTGGGTCCCAACTGTCAGTGGCATGGGTGCGGTGACGCGGGCGCTGACGCAAGCGGCTGGCGCAGGGCTGACATCGGTCGGCGCGGGCGACGAGCGGACGACGCGGCGCGCGTGCGGCCTGCTAGGCCAGCTTGGCCCATCAAGTGGCGCGGCGCGCTGCGGCTGGCGGCTGGGCTGGCCTACGTGGGCGCACGGTCGGCTGGCGCACGGGCGCTGGGCTGCGCGGCGGCTGGCCCGGCTGGGCGGCGGCCTGCTGGCTGGCCTGGCCGGCTGTGGCCAGCTATGGCCAGTGCTGCAACTTCTATGCTTGGCCATGGCTGGCCATAGCTGGCCATGGCTAGCCAAACTTGGCCAGGAGAGGCTAGGGTCAGCCAGGACCCACTAGGGACTGGCCTGGGCTAGTTAGACTAGGTTTTACTAGTATAGGGTTAGTGGGGACAAGTTAGTGCATAATGCAAAACCATAAAGCTAAACAGGGATAACACAAAGAGCTCAAACAAGTCAACCAAAAACTGTGCAGCAGCATGAATGCAACAATGCATGGTTTCTAACGTGCTACACATTTTAATGTAATTCATAAAACATTTATAATTGGCCTATGAATGTAAAGCATCTATGCAGATATAAACTCAAATTCATTTAAGATTTAATGTTCAAAAAATCAGGGTGTTATAAACCTACCCGCCTTAAAAGAATCTCGTCCTCGAGATTAGAAGTCTTAGGAAACAACTCTGGACATTCTGCCCTCAAATCCTCTTCCTTTTCCCAAGTAGCCTCATCCTCTGAGTGACACTTCCATTGCACTTTGCACCACTTGACAACCTTACTTCTTGTGACTCTCTCGGTTGTCTCCAAAATCCTAGATGGATGCTCATCATAAGTCAAATCTTTCTGCAAGTCTATTTCCTCTACAGGAAACTCCTCTTCCTTGACCCTCAAATATTTCTTGAATTGAGAGACATGGAACACATTATGCACATTGGACAAGTAAGCTGGCAACTCAAGCTGATAAGCTACCTCTCCTCTCCTTTCCAAAATCTTGAAAGGACCAATGTACCTCAGGGCTAACTTTCCCTTAACCTTGAACCTCTTGAGATTCCTCATTGGAGACACCTTAAGATAAACATAGTCACCCACTTCAAACTCAAGCTCTCTTCGGCGAACATCTGCATAACTCTTCTGTCTAGACTAGGCTGCTTTCAAATTACACCGAATCACTTGGACCTGTTCTTCTGTTATCTTCAAGACATTAGGACCAAATACTTGTCTCTCTCCAGCTTGATTCTAGAACAAAGGTGTTCTACACTTTCGTCCATACAATGCTTCAAAGGGAGACATCTTGAGACTAGCTTGATAACTATTATTGTAAGAGAATTCAGCATAAGGCAAATTATTGTCCCAACTGTCATTAGACTCCAGGGTACAGGCCCTCAACATATCTTCTAGAATCTGATTAATCCTTTCTGTCTGACCATCTAATTATGGATGATAAGCTGAACTAAACCTTAACTCCGTTCCCAAAGCTTCATGTACCTTCTCCCAAAACTTGGAAGTGAACTGTGTACCTCTATCCGAAATGATCCTCTTAGGAACTCCATGAGCACACACAATTCGAGCCATATACTTCTCAGCCAACTGTGCTCCAGTGTAAGTGGCCTTGACAGGTATGTAATGAGCAACCTTGGTTAATCGATCCACAATGACCCAAATAGAATCATAACCTCTTTGGGTTTGAGGTAAACCCACGATAAAATCCATGCTGATTTCATCCCACTTCCATTCGGGTATCTTCAACGGCTGCAACAATCCTGCTGGTCTTTGATGTTCCGCCTTTACTCTCTGACAAGTATCACACAAGGCAACATACTCCCCAATGTCCCTCTTCATACCTTTCCACCAATAGTGTTCCTTCAGATCCTGGTACATCTTAGTACCTCCAGGGTGAATAGAGTAAGAAGACTCATGACACTCCTTAAGAATAGTATCTCTGATTTTCTGATTATCAGGCACAACCAACTTGTGCTTATACCAGAGTGTCTCTTCTTCATCAACACTGAATCCTGGGGCTCCATCTTGACTCACCATCTTGACAATCTCCTGAAGCTCCTCATCAGTTTTTTGACCCTTCTTGATTTCTTGATCAAGTGTCGGTTCCACATCCATAGAGACTCCCTTAGTGTTAGCAACAAACCCCAAATTGAGATACTCAAATTCTGCTAGTAACTCTTTAGGTAACTCCATCACTTCTAACACGTTCAGCTGACTCTTCCGACTCAAAGCATCAGCTACAACATTAGCTTTACCAGGATGGTAAAGAATCTCTAGGTCAAAATCATTAATCAATTCTAACCACCTTCTCTGCCTCAAGTTCAAGTCCTTCTGAGTGAATATGTACTTCAAACTCTTGTGATCAGTGTAAATGTTACACCTGTGACCAAGGACATAATGTCTCCAAATCTTCAATGAATGCACTACAGCTACTAATTCCAGATCATGAGTTGGATAGTTCAATTCATGTTTCTTCAACTGTCGAGAGGCATAAGCACTGACCTTACCCTCCTGCATTAACACACAACCCAAACCATGTCTAGATGCATCACAATAAATAGAGAAGTCCTTTGTCATATCTGGCAGAGCTAGCACTGGTGCTGTTGTCAACCTCTTCTTCAATTCCTCAAAACTGGCCTAACATTGTTCAGTCCACTTGAACGGTTTGTCCTTCTCTAGCAAAGCAGTCATAGGTTTAGCTATGGTAGAGAACCCATCAATGAACCTCCTGTAGTATCCAGCCATTCCTAGAAAACTCCTGATGTCCTTGACATTCTTAGGTGGACTCCATTTGAGCACGTCTGCAACATTCTTAGGACTAACTGTAACTCCATCCTTGGAAATAACATGCCCAAATAAAGAAACTTCACTCAACCAGAAGTCACACTTACTGAACTTGGAATAAAGCTGATGTTCCCTCAACTTCTGCAACACCAATCTGAGATGCTCTTCATGTTCTTCCTCATTCTTGGAATAAATCAGAATATCATCAAGGAAGACAACCACAAATCTATCAAGATACTCCATAAAAACTTTATTCATCATGTACATAAAGTAGGCTGGAGCGTTGATCAACCCAAAAGACATCACTGTATACTCATACAAACCATATCTGGTGGTAAAAGCAGTCTTTGGTATATCACTAGGTCTAATCCTCAACTGATGGTAACCTGACCTCAAGTCTTAGAAAAGACACTAGCTCCCTTCAACTGGTCAAACAAGTCCTTAATCCTAGGTAAAGGGTACTTATTCTTGACAGTCACCTCATTCAAAGATCTGTAATCTACACACATCCTCTGTGTTCCGTCTTTCTTTTCTACAAAGATTACTGGGGCTCCCCAAGGGGATGAACTAGGTCAAATGTAACCCTTAGACTATAATTCTCTAAGTTGTGACTTAAGTTCTTCTAGTTCATTAACAGCCATTCTATAGGGTCTTTTAGCTACGGGTGCAGTACCAGGTAACAAATCAATGATAAACTCAATCTCTCGTTCAGGTGGCATACCTGGCAAATCCTCAGGAAAAACATCTGGAGACTCATTGATGACTCTGATGTTCTCCAAGGGCTCCCCGCTGATATGATTCACTGTTCCCTGATTCTTGGATGGCAGAGGAATCACCACATCAACTACATCTCCACTGGGTGCATTGAAGCTCACTGTCCTTTCTGAACATCTAATATTTGCTTCCTACTTGTTCAACCAACACATTCCCAAGATAAGGTCCAAACCATTTGACTCGAGCACTATAGGTTTAACAGGAAAATCTACCCCCCTTAAATTAACCTTCACATCAGGGCACCAAACGTTTGAAGCCATATTTCCCCCAGGTGTTTTAACGCTCATAGCACTAGGCATAAGTTGTGTGGCAATGCCATGTTTACGAACAAAATGACTACCCATGAATGAATGTGATGCGCCAGTATCAAACAGAACTGAAGCTGGATGAGAATCGACAAGGAATGTACCGAGCACCACATCTAAAGCTTCCTCAGCCGTCTCCACCTTGATGTGGTTCACCTTCCCAAAGCTCTAGGACTTCTGTTTCTGGGGCAAGCATTAGCATAATGTCCCGGTTGCCCACACCTGAAGCAATCATTATTGGGGGTGTTGTTGGGCTTCACAGGTGCATTATTAGGAGCATTCTGGCGAGGAGCCTGATTATTCTGATGAGGGGCTTGACCATTCTGGCGCTGCACTTGATTGTTGCCATTGCTGGTGTTGTTGTAGCGCTGACCACCTTGCTGTCCCTGCATGTTCCTCCCATACTGATAAGAAGAACGCTGCTGGTAGTTTTGGAAGTTGTTGAAGCGAGGACGGCTGCTGCTTCCCTGATCCTGGTACTTGCTGGCCTTCCTCTTCTTCTTATCCTCCATCTTGTGGCGCATGCTCTCAAGCACAATGGCCCTATCAACCATTTCCTGGAAATTGGCATACTTGACGTTTTCCATCATGTAAGCGAGCCCATCATTCAACCCCCCAGGAAATGATCTTGCTTGTCCTGGTCTTGCTCAACATCTCTAGGGGAATAGCGAGACAAAGCAATGAACTTGTCACGGTACTTACAAACAGACATGGAGCCTTGCTTCAGATCAGAAAACTCCTTCTTCTTCAGCTTCACAAGTCCGGCTGGGACATGGAACTCCTTGAACGCCTCAGTGAACTGCGCCCAAGTGATGGTGTCCGGAGCTGCATGAGCAAAGCGGTATGAATCCCACCAGGAAGCGGCTGCTCCCTGTAGCTGACCAGATCCATAGAGGACTTTCTCCCTGTCGTTGCACTGGGCAATCTCCAACTGTTTCTCCACATCGTTCACCCAATCCATAGCAACAAGAGGGTCAGGGGAATGAGAGAAGAAAGGTGGACGCCCCTTCAAAAACTCACTGCGCCTGTCCCTGGGTGGTGGTGGAGGGTTCTGATTGTGGTGCTGGTTCTAGACTTGGTTCATCATCATGTTCTGCTGCAGCAAAGTCATCATGGAGTTCATGCCCTGCATGAACTGAGTCTGCATGGCCATCATCTGCTCCATAGTAGGAGGAGGTGGTGGTGGAGGGTTACTCCCACCAGCACCACTGGCGCCACCAGTGTTGTCGTTCCTCCTGGTGTTCACCATCTGATGCAAACGAATAGCAGGGTATAAGGATATGCAGTCTCAACACATATATCTGTGCTGAATATAAACTGTGAATGTAACTGCAACATAATGTACTGTCTCTTCATATCAACCAACCCTATGACATAACCTCCAACAATATGATCACTGGCAGGATAGCAAATATATAATCTCTTGCAAATAACACCTATATATGATCTCCAAACTGATAGCTGACATGAATCAAGTGAAAACAGGCTATGACCGAGTAACTGATAGGATGAAGCTGAAAGAGAGATAGAGCACAACCTATATAGGGACCCAAAACCCCGAATTACTAAACAAAGTCTTAAACTTATATAAATATGATAAGTGTGGACATCACCCCACAACTTATCTCAATCATTACAAAGAAGCAAATCAAACATAGTTCATCATAATAAACAAGTTCTCACACCAATAAAGCAAGACACACTCTCACTAGACTCGATAAGCTAAGCGTTTAAGCGTGCTAACATAGCATTGTTTATTACATGAAAGGGACATCCTAGTCAATCCTAGTACGTCTTCCAGCTGCTCTATAGGGGATGTGGTCACGTGCAAACGACAAAGCAGACCACCGTCAAGATAGGAGAGATAAACATATCTATGGTCAAAGGATAATATATAAAGAGTGCATGCATTCTGTGGTATTTGCAGTAAAACCAAGACATGATCATAATGATGAAAGCATGGTAGTAACTATAAGATAAGGTAATAAATGATCAATAAATGATAGTAATAATAGCTGAAGCAAATGCATATCAAGGAAATAATGAAACATGCTAATAACTGATGGGGTATGCAATAACTTATAAAGGTCAAACTAAGTCGACCATTTCTAACTAAGGCTTCGTGATCCTACGGTCAACACGGCTCCGATACCACTTTGTCAGACCCTGATTTCGAAGGAATGAAACCAAGGCAAAAGCCCATGTGCGCCAGGAACAATTTTACACACATGAACGACAAACTACATGGTTCAAAAGCACAGTGTTCGAATAAAACATAGTATAACGATTACATCGTACCATTATTACATAACTGTCATCAGAGTAAAGCGGAATATAAATCACATCGTCCAAAGCAAATAACAACTAAACGACGTAGACGTAGCGACTCCATCTCGCCACAGGAAGGTCGACGGCAGCATCACGACGCCTAGTATCCCGGATAGTTCTCAGGGAAGTCACCATCCGAGTCATCACTTAAGCATCCTTTTGTTGGGAAATAGCAAGGGTGAGTTCCATGTCGAAACTCAGCAAGTACAGACGGAAAATAATGACATGCAAGGCTAGTACAAGGTAAAGCTGAAAGGTAGACTGCGGTAGCATTTTAATGTAACATTTAAGAATTAATTTATTGCAACCTATTCTCTAATCATCTTGATTGAAACTCCCAACCCTTTATTAAGGTCCAAGTAACAATTAATGTGTCATTTAACATCTCAGATATAAGCATATATCCATTAAAAACATGAACCTTGAGACTGCCATCTCAAGCAACACAGGACTGCCATCCTGTTCAGAAACAGAGGTAATGCCACCTTCTCAACAACATCACCATGATTTAACAATTTATTCCATTTGGCTAATCATGCGAGGATCTGGGCTGCTCGTGACCGTGACCATGGACGATATACCGATTTTAACTCTGCGCAGAGGTGTACACTTTCACTCCAGATTGTGATTACTCTTTATGCCCAAGGCGGCCAACCTCTTAGCCCATTATCAAAATAGGACGGCAGAGGTCACAACAAGGTCCTTCGCAGGGTCATAGGCAGTGGTAACCCGATCCGTGATGTCCCAAGCACATGAGAGATGTACTCGAAGCCGCCGCCCCGGTCTACGGATCAACCAGAACTCCCATGCTAGAACTTGTAACACCCTTCACGCCATTGCTATGCTACCCGTTGGTAAGCTACCCTCCTGCCTATGATGATCCTGCTAACCGACCAAGCCAGAGCCCATTAGCCTAGAGCTGTACGAAAGTCCCAGGTTGCCGCTCCATGAAAGGACCTCAAGGGGGAGGAGATATGAATGCCCCCATCGCTAGGAGCCCACTGACATCCGTTCCCCCTTCTTTCACCGTCAACCAACGATGCGGACATGCATCAACTTCTCCAACGGCCAAAGCCAAGAGCCCAAGGCTCAACAAGTTAAGAAGCAAGTTTTATCTTCATTAAACAGTGAAAGGTGAGATAGAGCACTAGCAACCTAATAACCTATCAACTAAAAACCCCATAGGTGATATCTGGATAGAGTAGCTAGTCATCCCTATGGTTTGCCGATTGGAGACACATGCAATGTATTAATTAACAGTGAATAGGCTCAACATGATCAAAGGTGCCTACCCTTTCCCTGGTTGTTGTCCTGCTGCACGTAGTCCTTCGGGTTCTGCTGATCCTCGTTCACCCACGTCTCGTTCTCTATATGCCACAATCATCACACATGAGCAATACATGCAAGCAAACATATTTTAATTAGGGAAGTACACCAAAACATCTCAACAATAGCAAACAATAGCATAGAAATATTCTACTCATCGAGACGATTCCAAAAAGTATAAGTTTGCTAAAATCGGAGTTAAAACGTGAAAGTTATGGCTAAAACAAGACTAGGGGCTAATCTGTAGAAAACAGGACTGAAATCTAATTACTTTTGAACTGCGCAGGACTAAACCATAAATAAAGAAAACCATAGGGGCTTTTCTGCAAAACTACCAGGGCTGTCGGCGGTCTGACCGCGTTGACGCGGTCAGCGTACATGTGGCGCTGACATGGCGCCTGCGTGGCGTCCACGTGGCTGCCACGTCGGCAGGTGCGGACCCCGGTTGACCCCATGGTTGACCGGGAGTCAACACCCGATCTGAGACGTTGGATCCCGATCCATCGGCCAGAGATGGGCCAGCGGGTCGGGTCGGCCGGAGCAGTATAGGGACGACGGCGCGCTCGCCGGTGAGCAGCGGCGCGGTGGCCGTGATGCACGGGGGCTATACTGAGAGGTCAGGGAGGCGCGGCACGACCTCGCAGACCCGACCGCAGGGTCAATGGCGGCGTTCGGCGGTCGTAGGCGGTGGCCCGTGTGGGCAGTGCCATGGCCAGCGGCAATAGCTCAGCGGGGAAGGCTATGCGGGGCACAGGGAGGCAAGCCAAGGGCACCAACGACCAGCTGACCTCACTGCGGTGCTTTTGGCAGGGTCCTTGTCGGCGGGAACGGCCCGGAGACGGAGATCGACTGTGGCGGCGTAGCTTTAAGGCGGCGGCAATGGCGATGCGCGAGCTAGGGTTTCGAAGGCGAGGGCTCCGGGTGGCGGTTAGGGTACCAACAGGCGGCGGGGCGAGGCTCGGGCATCCGCTTTATAGCGCGGGCGACGAACTTGGGTTCGCGTGCGGGCGGGCGCGCGGGCAGAGGCCGGGTGCGGCGCGGTGTGCGTCTCCAGGTTGGGGACAACACTGTGCATGCGGTCCCCACTCGAGTGGGTCCCAGTTGTCAGTGGCGTGGGTGCGGTGACGCGGGCGCTGACGCAAGCGGCTGGCGCAGGGCTGACGTCGGTCGGCGTGGGCGACACGCGGACGACGCGGCGCGGGCGGCCTGCTAGGCCAGCTTGGCCCATCAAGTGGCGTGGCGCGCTGTGGCTGGCGGCTGGGCCGGCCTACATGGGCGCGCGGCCTGCTGGTGCGCGGGCACTGGGGTGTGCGGCGGCCTGCTGTCTGGCCTGGCCGGCTGTGGCCGGCTGTGGCTAGTGCTGCAGCTTCTATGCTTGGCCATGGCTGGCCAAACTTGGCCAGGAGAGGCTAGGGTCGGCCAGGACCCACTAGGGACTAGCCTGGGCTAGTTAGACTAGGTTTTGCTAGTATAGGGTTAGTGGGGACAAGTTAGAGCATAATGCAAAACCATAAAGCTGAACAGGGATAACACAAAGAGCTCAAACAAGTCAACCAAAAACTGTGCAGCAGCATGAATGCAACAATGCATGGTTTCTAACGTGCTACATATTTTAATGTAATTCATAAAACATTTATAATTGGCCTATGAATGTAAAGCATCTATGCAGATATAAACTCAAATTCATTTAAGATTTAAAGTTCAAAAAAATCAAGGTGTTATACCTGGTCGACCTGAGAGTGAGTCTTGATGGTGACGGTGGTGGTGATGTTTTAATGATCTGGGATGGATGAGATGATGGATGGATGTGTGTGTGGGATGGGAATGTGTTAAAACTTGACTTATTGTTATAAACTTGTTTAATACTTGCATGCATAGGAAAACCACAGCCAAATTATAGGATCGCCAGATCCCTTGTCTCTTTTTCCACTAAAGCTCATCGGTGCTAACCATGACCTGCACACATCTGGCGGTGTGCAAATTTACCAGCTTCACAGTGATGTTGGTTTTAGATGGTCTCGTGCCTACACTCAAGATGGTTCATGAAGATCCCTCCGCGAATGTCCTTTTCTTCCGCAGCTGTTCCGGATGCTCGTACTCTGATGATTCGCCTTGTGGCGATGTTATAAATAATGTAAGCCCTATTACTGTATGCCATTATCGATGTATTGATTTGATTATCAGCTATTGTATAATAATGTAATAGCTTATATCTTCACATTGTTATCCATTCTGTGAATTTTCCCTTCGTGGAAAATTTGAGGATGTTACAGTTGGCATCAGAGCCATGCTTGACCCTAGGACGAGACCCTATAGGATTGAATGATAGAACAGGATGAGCTAGCCCTTCTTTCAGTTATATACCGACCCTGCATGATTTGTGCTTGGCTTATCTCTTATAAAGACCTGCTATCCCCTTTCTTGGACCGAGTGAAGATGGCTACCTATGAGAGCATACCCTTCTTCGTCAAGCACCAAGATGGATATGCCCAAGTCATATGAGAAGTTCTGAAGAAACTTGGTATTTTTGAAGAAAAAGTGCCAATAGACGTGCCTCAACAAGGTAGTGCCTAGAGGAGCCGTGGTCTGCTTCAAGGTGATCCTGCAGATTCTCCCTTGAGAAGGAATGCTCACATCATTCACAAGATGAGGAATACTATCAAACAACTCGCCACCCCCGCTACTCTTTGACTTGTGACGCAAGATGCGCACGAACTCCTTGAGCATAGCCCCTGTCATCTATTGCCCTTTGCCCTCGATGCCTATAAAAGTGCCATAGGGCTAGGGAATGAAGCCAAACACATTTACGCCCAGGAGATGGAAGATACCCTCAAGGTCATCGGATGACATCTGCTTACCCAAGGCAAGTTCAGACCGAAGCTATGGCATGACAAGAATTTCTACAAGCATGAGTTGTTGAACTAGAAGAGAAAACGACGAGAGATGCTCCACGATGGCTACAAGACTCATACCAATGATGAAAGGCTAACCAAGAAGACGATGTAGATTAGAATGTCCACCACTATGAGTTACTTATGCCTAGTACGCTTCTCGCGAATCCTCTGGTATAACTATCAAAGGTATCGCCTTATAATAAACTAATGTAATGAGTGCTTGGATTCTATTGGATTTTGTGGTTCTTCATGCTTCTTTGCATGAGTGTAAGATAGAATGAATGATTTTAAATCATTTAAATCATCTATATATGCTACATTAAGTTGCTGATAAATCATGTCACCCGCATATGACCTTGAATCCCTGTGATTCATGCAACAAAGGACCACCCCTTGTCCATCTTCTGGAATCACTATGGAATCATATCATAGTAGACACATGTCACCCTTCCACCACACCACGACATGTCTCTACCAAACTATTTTAAAAATCATCTATGTTTTCTCTCTATGCATTCTTCAAGCCACCCTCCATACCTCTGGTTGAAAAGTCTCCCTCCTTTCAAAGGAACGTCATTCCAAAATGGAAATGGATTCAAAATATTCTAAAAAGCTATCTTCAAAATGAATTGAAAAATTGGTCTACTTTATCTAGCAAAGGTTATTTCCAAAAGACAAGGATTTTGCCTTGCACGCCAACCTTTACCAAATATCTATGAATCAATGAATCCTTGCCTTGATTTAGTTTTAAAAGTTTTGGTTTCAAATCCAACGAGCCAAGCCCTTTCTGAATAAACTATGTTTCTAAATGGGTTGCAACACATCTTATCAAAAAGTATATATGATTGCAAAAGGGTTTTTGTTTGCAATTCCTCCAAAAGAACCTTTCAAAACTTGGTTTCAAAAACCACATCTCACTATGAAAAACCATGCTTTGCAAATGAGCATTGATTTTGAACCATTTCTAAAGCTATCCTTGTTTTAAAGAAAAGAGGGTCACACTTTGTTTTAAAACAAAAACCATGATTCAAACCATTTAATTTTAAATCGCATAAAAAGGTGTGTGTTGGTTTGAAAATAAAGTCATTCAAAAGAGTTTAAAACTCGCATCAATTTCAACTCTCTTCAAGCCTCTCTTGGATTCCAAGGTTTTGCAAAACGCTTTTCCCTTTCGAACAAGGTTTCAAATAAACCCTCTTGAAAACTTTTGACACCTGCAAATGTTTTCACCAAAATGGTTTGAAACTTGCGTGCTCGCCATTTCCATAACTTCCGTGTTCAAAATGCCTATTGGAAGAAGTTCATAAAATGGTTTAAATTTTAATAAAACTCTCAAGTTTTTAAAGGACAAAACGGGATACAACCAATTTAAACATGTTTTTGTATATTTCAAAATCCTAAGGTTGTAGCCTTCTCCCCTGCTGAGTTTGTAAAACCAAACGGATTGAAATTGTGCCTTCAAAAGAAAAATGGTCTTCCAAAACATTTCAAAAGGCTTTTCTTACCATTTCCTAAAAAGCTCCCCTCCCTCTTTAGCTTGGGATATCGGGTCGATGCTAGTATCTAATTGGGTAGAGTTGTGATCATGATGCACGGTGTCGCTACGAAACTTAGGGCCCCATGTGTGATGCATCCACATGGCTTGCTGCCAGGCGTATGCAGGTATCATGGATTTAATCATGACCACCCCAAATGATACTTGGGAACGATTGTGATTCCACGCTTAGCTCTTTTACGAAAGAAAAATCAATTACAAAAAAGCTATCATCTTGAAAAGTCATTTGGATGCAAAAAGGTTCAAAATTCCCTTATCCCATCCCAACTTGTTTACAAAAGAAAAGAACTTTCATTTTGAATGCTTGCAAACACAGGTATTCCCTTTTAAAGGTCCTTGAAATGTTTGCGAAACAATAAAAAGATTTGGGTTTGAAAGGTGATTTGAAAGAAAATTTATTTCTTCAAATGTGCAATTCCAAAGAGATTTATGAAAGATGTCTTCAAAAGTTTTTGCAAATATGTTGCGAATAGACATTTCAAACCCTTTGTGTGAGCCCTTGAAAATATGTATTCAAACGTGCTTCGTTCAAATAATTTTCATGGCTCTTTCAAACCATGTTGTAAATTATTAAAACATTCTGTTTTCATAATACAAAGTTATTTGCAAAAGCAATTTATTTTCAATAGGAAATCATTTTGAACTATCCCCGTACCCTGCTATAGAAAATTCCTTTCAAAACAAAATAAGTCTTTAAAAAGGTATTTGAACTTGGGTTACAAAATTTTGAAAGCTATTTAGCAAAAGGAAGGTTTTATAAACCTATTTGACCTCATAAAAGTGCTTTTCTGGCTCTCTTATAAAATGACTCTCAACTAAAAAGGTTTTATACAAACAACTATTTTGAAAGCCTCGCCTCTAAAATCCCTCTTTACAAAAGCTAGCATTTTTGTATTTAACCTGCCATGCGTAAGGCCATCAACCTTAGATCTGCTTAACCGCCTTGGTCACCCTATACAAATTGGATCAAGCTTTCCAAAAGTGACAATCCATGATGCAAGATCCTCGAAAATGTCTGCGTCGACTAAAAGCAAGGGCGACATCTACACTAATCAGAGTAGCACAGCGGAAGCATGGTGGGCCCATAACCGTCAGGTCCCAGGATTGAAATTTGGCTCCTAATGCCCACTCCTTCGAACAGGAGGACATGATCTATATCTTTCCCCCCTGCTAACCATATGGTGGAACCTTCTACAATTATGACCACTCAGCTATCGTTGGAAAGTCCCTTGTTGGAACCTTCAATATCCACTTGGAACATCCACATGAATACTAACCCTGCTCAGACTTAATCAAGTTTTGACATAGAGAGAACAAGGAATCACTACTACCTTGCAACTCAATGGAGCAACTACATCAAGCAACAAGGAACAAGAAGTTAGACCTCAGGCAACTACAATTTATCACTTTAAACAGTACTACTTTCCTTAAATCTCGGGGTCAAGATTCCGATAAGGGGGTAGGACTGTAACAACCCTAAAAATTACAAACAATGAAAAATGCAACCAACAAAATTTTTTTGAAACAAGCCCATGTTGGTTGCTTGTCATGTAGGAACCCTAACCTTTTCACATGGCACATATGTTTAGTGCTACACTCTTCATGTATCACCATCACATGTGACTTAATGTAATCTTAAGCCACATGTGATATGCACCTTTGTCTAGCACCTTATGATTCATAAGGCAAATACCTATGTTGCGCATGTGTCTCACTCATGTTGCACCCTTATGCTTATGTTACATAAGACTAGACTCTAGAGCTTCCTCTCTTATCTTAATCACTTAGCATGCTCTACTAACTCTCTTCCTCTCGCTCAAGCCCCCTTTGCACTAGAATCATGACCCCAATGCAAATCATGCTACCTCTTTATGTTTTGCCGGCTATATACAAATATTGCACCAGTGCTACCTATATGGAGCATATGTGACTCGCCCATGTGACAATCTTGTAACTATGTCACTTGAGACCTAGCTCTTGAGCTATCCTCTATCTTCATCACCAAACATGCTCCACCAATCCCCTCACCATGCTAAAGTCTCTTACATTGGAGTCATTTATCCAAAGCACTTCATGTCCTTTCCTCTGTTTCATATGTTATATCTCAATGTTGCACTAGCTCTGATCTCAGGTTGCATTTGTTCATCATCAATGTTGCATCCAACATGTGATTTGGCTCTTCTTTGGATTTATGTGATGAATAATAAAATGCCAAGAATATTTATTTAACTAATAAATAAATATCTTATATATGGGAATAATAGCCCAACATGACCTATGACCAATCTAAGACCACCATGAAACTATGCTAACCTTTGGACATGGGTTTACAATCATCACCTTAACCCTAGTGGACCACCATCTAGTGCAAACTTGATTGGCATACACGTTTACACAAATAGAAATTGGCTTAGGGTCTAAACAATAGGAATAGAAAATAGAAAAGGGAAAGAATAAATGAGGAAAATGGAAAAAATGCCAATCTGGCCATGGCCTGGAACCAGCCCAAGCTTTCGGCCTGGCCCGCTAACTCTCTCCCTTTCCCTTTTTTCTCCTGAGACCAACCGGCCCTAGGCCAAGATGGCCGGCCCACGCTTGCTCATGCACTGGCCTGCTTCCCCACTTTCCTTTTTCTCTGGCCCATAACTCGAAGCCGGCCTGCTACTTTCCCTTCCCATCTTCCTTCCGGCCCTGCCCAACTGGCCCACCTGGCCCAGCAAGCGCCGGCCTGTACTACTGCCTCCCCCGCCTTACGACAGAGAAGCAGCCGTGGCCGCTGACGGCTGGGCCCTACAATGGGACCCACCTGTCATATGTTCCCCATTCCCACACCTTTTCCCTCTGCCCAGCCGAGCGAAGCAGAACACCCCCGCACGCGCCAAGGAATTACAGGACAGTCCCTGTTCATCCTTGATGTCTGTGCCAGCCACCTACCCCGCCAACAGGCGAATGGATGACACCTGGCTGACAAACGCCCAATAGGGTCACGCGAAACACATGACCCTCTCATGCGCGCGTCCGCCCCGCCATACCGGAGTCGTGCCTTTGTCGGATGCCTGTCCCCCATTTTCCCTTGGATGCTATGGCAATTGGCCATACCTCGCTGACCAATGGAGCCTGCAAGGCCGGGATAGCGACCCGCCAAGCACCCGGGAGCCACCTGATCGCCCCGATGCCCCGATCATCGTCCACTGACACTGAGCCCTGGCCACTCCCTTATATAAGCCACACATCGAGCGCTCTAGGTTTCCATCATCGCCGCCGCACTGGTGGCTTGCTATTCCACTCACCAGCCACCGCAATTTAGAGAATTTGGAAGGGAAATGGAAGAAAGGAGGTGGGAAAGAGGAAGAGAAGCCAATGCCATCACCGGACTTGGAGAAGGCAGAGCAGCTACATGCCGCCTGAAGACCATTGAGCCGCTGGCAGAACAAGGGTGCTTCAGGGAGGAGCCAGAACCCACGAAACGCCTGCCCCAGCCGCTGCCTCAACTACACCGAGCCGTACGCCGCAAGAGAAGCAGAGCTGCCGGAGCACAAGTGCCGGACCTCACCGAGGAAGAAGAGGAGCAAGGTGCCATTAGTCTAGTACTGTGAGCTCATCCTCGACTACACGCATCTCCTCATCGACACGCTGCCTTGCCGCATCGACCCCTGCTTCGCCTACCCGGTGAGTTTTCACCACCTACCTCCCCTGTTTCCACACCCGGACCTCTGCTTGCTGGCCATGGCACTCACACCACAAGTGCGTCGGCCTAGGCCATCACCAGGCTCTCAGAAACACGCCTACACACGCAACACACAGCCCTGCCCCGCCCAACAGACCACGGTGCCAGGACGACACCAGAATGGACGCGACTGCCAAGGCCGTCGCCGCGGCCATGCCCCGCCGTGGTGAGCTGCTCCCCCGGCACGACGAGTGGCCTCTGGGAGCCATCACCACCTAAACTAGAGCCTCCTCGAAGCCGTGCACTCCGTGCGCACGATTGGGCTAGAAGATGAGCCCCCTTGACTTGCCAGATGTGACCTTGCCAGCTGGTGTTCAAGCCAGAGCGCCGCCATAACGCTGACCTGACCACCACAGTTCCAGCAAGTTCGTGAGCCCTTGAACGCCATCGATCTCGGATCTGTGCCCGCCTTGGTGCTGCGCCTTCCACGCGCACACTAAGCCAAACAGAGAGCCATCGGGAGCCCATGGACACACGACCATGCCATCGCCGTCGATTCTTGGGGGCCGCCGTGGCGTGGACGCCCTACCCAACTCCGGCCACCTCACTTTGCAAGGATTGACTGTTGAGCTCCGTCTTGACCTGCTGCATGTAGCCGGCAAGTTGATGAAGCCCCTGGATCTTGTTCTTCCCTGCCTGCGTGTCATCGTCTTGTCAGAGCCCACGTCAGAGTGTCGCCGTGCACAGTCGCCTTGCCCTTTTGCTCTGGTCGCATACCTCGTCCAGCCCTGTGGGGGCTACCGCACCATGAAGCGCAGCCAAAGGATGGAGACGAGCCTGCTAAGGCAACAATCCACATGGGCACCGTGTCTGTCGGAGCCACCGTGCGCCTCTGATGTGGTTGGGTGTCGCCAGACCTTATGGTCACCGTCGGTAAGCCAAACAACTATCTGGGGTCCTCAATCACTGCATCATGCGTCGAATCGAGCCCAGAAGGGGCTGCTGGACCGTGGTCGTCGCCCGTCGTCACTGTCGAGCCGCTATTCACCATGAACCATGCCACTGAGAGCCAGCCGCTGTCTTGGACGCCATCGCCGCGTTTGCCATGTTATCTCGATGAAGAAACACCAGAAGACGAAGCTGGAGGACCACCGCGACGCTGAATTAGATGAACACCGCGCCTTATGCGCCATCACGGAGCATGTGCTGGCCGCCGGTGGGAACTAAACCTCGCCGAGAGGCCATCACCTGAGCCGCCGTGCCGTCGCGAAGCCGTTGGGCTAGTTGATGAAACCAAAGATCCACCAAAGCGCCGCCATGTCCAACCTCATCGCCGGCGGGCATCCTCGTCGAGAAACAGAGTGGTGGGTGGGGAAAAGATAGGGAAAGCAGGGCAGTGGAGATGGATGTGGTTCTCGTGAACCTAAGACACTGCCTGTGGGACCCAGCAGCAACCGGAGCACCGTAGACCGCACCCGTGAACTGAGCCTAAACCGGATCCAATGTGATGACATGACACCACCATAGCTTGCCACATGAAGGGCCCTGCCCAGCCCGTGTCCGGCCTACCAGGCCCATTAACGGCCCGATAACGACCCATCTAGGATCCATTAGGGTTTACCGTTGACCCAGTCAATGCTGGTGTCATCATGATGTCAGCAGTGACGTCACTCGGACCCACGGGAGCTTGACCGTTGACTTGGTCAATGATGACGTCATGCCTACGTCATCTGCCACGTCAGCAGACCCCACTGTACCAGTAGCCAATCAGATCATGCCACGTGTCATGTCCTGGATAACCCAGCCCTTTTATCTTTTTTAGAATATATGTAAATCTTCGAAAATTCATAACTAATTCATACGAACTCAGAAAATTATGATCCAAGTATCCAAATTTTCTATAAATCAAACTCTACGTCATGAGCTTAGGTTTGAGTGCATTTGGATCTTTTAATTTTCATTTGGGTCTTTGTGCTATTCTATAGGAGTCGCTTACGCAACTATTACCTCTCATTTTCAGAGTCGAACGAGGAGCGATCCAAGGGAGGAGGCTACAAACACCAAGGAGGAGGTTCTGCTGAATGATTACATTGATGAAAGAACACTCGTACCACTACTACCCCGATAGCGCAGGTGTCATGGCAGCACCATCTCTTAGAAATCCTATTAGACATCGACAATATCTAAATTGCTAGTGCTTTACATTTTTGTTATACAACCCGCTCGCCTGTGCTAGGATTGCATGGTAGAATATTACTTGATAGACCCTACCTTGTCATAACCCTTTACCTACTTACCCGCTGTTATGTTAGCCACATGCTTATATGCTATGTATTTATATATATACCCACTTCACTCGCTTACATTTTGATGCGATGTGATGAACCTTGGGAGGGTCTGGCGGGGATGCCAGGCTTGGTGTGTGTGATGGATCAGATGGGTATGTGAGCTGATGATGATGTATCTGGGTTGGGATGGAAATTGCGGCAGGGTGTAGGGTGAGGGTTGGAGTCGATCGAGCTGGGATCTACGATGAGCTTTTGGAGCGAGTCATGACGGGGATTGGATCTAGACATTCCCATGAGATCAGCCTGTGGTGGGCCAACTTGGATGTAGTGGAGAATCCTGAGTGGAAACCTCTGAGGGGTGGAAGCCAGGATGAGTGTGCCGTGGTAGCACGATAAAGAACAACCCTGACGAAGATATCCTAGCTTGGTCACACTTAGAAACTGTTGCGCTGGTATCCAAACCTTAGGAACCCCTTGCTTTCCACTCGCTCTCCAATGGGGGGGGAGACGGCCGAACCATTGGATAGGTCGATGCCATTACTGCTAGGCGAGTAGTGTTAGGGAGGTATATGCATGAGGTGGAGCTAACACCCTTCTAAGACGATCATGGCACCCTCTTCGGGAGCGGTACATGACATGGCGTTCTCTTTAGGAGCGGACACATGATCTCTTCACAGTTTCAGTGATCCAGAGCTGGATGGTAGAGTGGCATCATTCTGTGGCAGTAGGCGCCTAGAATCTGCCTAGATGGGCTAGTACATCGATGTTGGCTATCTGGTGGATTAGTGAAACCCCTGCAGAGTGTACGGTTGATCAATCGATACATATGCCGATTCATCGACTATGGACCTTTCCTAGGGAGGATGCACTGGACTAGTGAGAGGAGTGTACTACCTTCCCCTGAGAGTTGTTTCTGGCCATGAGCCAGGTTGAGGTCTGTGGGCCGCTGAGACCGGTCGAGTGGGAGTTGGCTTGGTCGACCTGAGAGTGAGTCTTGATGGTGATGGTGCTGGTGATGTGGTGATGGATCTGGGATGGATGAGATGATGGATGGATGTTTGTGTGGGGGATGGGAATGTGTTAAAACTTGACTTATTGTTATAAACTTGTTTAATACTTGCATGCATAGGAAAACCACAGCCAAATTTTAGGATCGCCAGATCCCTTGTCTCTTTTTCCACTAAAGCTAATCGGTGCTGACCATGACCTGCACACATCTCACGGTGTGCAGATTTACCTGCTTTACAGTGATGTTGGATTTAGAAGGTCTCGTGCCTACGCTCAAGGTGGTTCATGAAGATCCCTCCGTGAATGTTCTTTTCTTCCGTAGCTGTTCCGGATGCTCGTACTCTAATGATCCGCCTTGTGGCGATGTTATAAATAATGTAAGCCCCATTACTGTATGCCTTTATCGATGTATGGATTTGATTATCAGTTGTTGTATAATAATGTGATAGCTTATATCTTCACATTGTTATCCGTTTTGTGAATTTTCCCTTCGTGGAAAATTTGAGGATGTTACAGGTGTGATGGGCTCAAACGCCCAGGACCCTAATTGGGAGCAAGAGCAACAAGGTGCAGCACCCAACTTGGGGGTTTTTGGTGGCAATCCTCACCCACATCCTGTCGATCAGATTGTGAACATGTATGCCAACCAAGGAGCCAACGTAGGTGCTGGTCACTAAGGTGTCCACCATGGTGCTGATAATATGGAAGTGGATAATGCTGAGGAAGACATGGAAGCAGAGCAGGATGATGATGTTGCATGGCCAGCTTGGGACCCTGCAGTCTTTGTCAATGACAATGGGAATCAGGCATAGGCAAATCAGATCCCACAACACCCAGCAGTCCCATAGGACGAACTAAATTTGGAATTATCAGGCTCTTCCATGAAGTTCCTCAGGGCTAATGGCCCTGACATTCCCATTGAGGCTATTTTCTAGGTTGATGATGACAGCTCCTCATCTGATGCAAACAGTTCAACAACTGAATCCTTTGTAGCTGTTGAAGCTAGAGCAAGACGTGTTGCCCTTAAAAGCCATTGTGCTACCATTGATTTGTTTCACAGGAGGGGGATCCCAAGCAACAGCTCTACACGCATGGAGATTATCATACAAAGTGCAATGGCTGCTGTTCCAGGTCAAGCTGACACAACTAATCTTTAGATTGTGCCATGGAAAGGCCCTGCCCTGCATGCTCTGGCCCTAGCTGTGTTCCCTTGGTTTGATAATGCTGTCAGGGAAGCAAGAATCAAAGCAGCACAGATCAAGGTTGAGGAAAAATCCTGATAATTGACCGTAATGGAATTCTGCATGATGAAACCCAGGTGGCTACCCCAAGCCTGGGAGATTTTGAATTTCTTATTCCTGACAATGCAACCTTTGTGTTGGAAGGCCTGTCTGTTGAAATAGTGCAGTCTGGCCCAATATCTAAACTGAGTGGATGTACCATGCCAATCTCACTGTCTCAAGCTAATGACCCATTGATTGGGACTGGCCCAAAGGTTGTGACTGGACCAAAAACTAAAGAAGGTGGACAGCAGAAGAGAAATGGTATGGGCCTTCCTAAGCCCTGATTCTCAAACTCCCCTCATTCAAACTCTTGTTCACCACAGCCCAAGACTCTCCACAGGGAAGGAGGGTTACTGCCTGGCTAGGATCATCAAGGAGCCCTCCAAGCGCTCCAAAAACTAGGTAGTCGAGGTTGATGAAGTAACAGGTGAGATTCGGTCCCTTTCTTTATCCACTCTGCAAACTTGGGGCATAAGCTATGGTGTGGATCCTAGTGATCTCACTGAGGATGCGCTCTTGCAGGTGCCAGGGGCCCACACAACAATGGTTGATGATGATGAATGAAACCAATAAGAAGTAACTAGGAGGGAGAGGAGAACCTGGAGCCTATACTGCAAGAATTTTTTTAATTGAGCAGTTTATTTTGTTGCTGCGAAGACAGTGTGAACTTATTAGTCTTTCCAGTCTGTCCAGATCTCATGTTTCTGGCGTTATCATGTCCGCTACGTATCCTAAGAACCTTTATCTATCAGATCCTAAATTTCTGTTGTACTGGGATGTCATTTTAAACTCTTGGAGCAAGTTTAAAGCTGTTACATGGGTTGTTACTATCACTTATGTATCTTTCATCCATGTTGATTTCCATGCTATTTTTAATCCTTATCTTTTGTTGGATGAAATTGCAATCAACCCATTTATCTGGATTACAAAAGTTTAGAGCTATGCTCTGAAACTGGTTTTTATTTGTGCTCATGGTCAAAATGCTGTCATGCTGTCCACCCTGGAGGGGATAGTTAAGCCATGTTCTTTCTCAAGGATGTTTAATGGGAACATGTTATTGGAATATATTATGTTGAAACATTCGAGGACTAAATGCTACAGGAAAGTGGGACGCAGTAAGAAATAAAATAGAAGAAAGTTCCTGTGCAGTGCTATGTCTATAGGAGACAAAGCGAGAGCACTTCGATATGGCCTATGTAAGGAAATTTGCTCTAATGCATCTTCATAGTTTTGATTACACCCCATCAATAGGTGCTTCTGGAGGCCTATTGGTGGTATGGAATAGTTCCTTACCAGCAGGAATAGTCATAGACAAGCAACAGTATGGCCTGACAATTGATTTCAAATCGATGCAAAACAATGAGATCTAGAAATTAACCACTATTTATGGCCCTTGTGTTCAACCTGACAGAACTACTTTCATAAATTGGTTCAAAAGCCATAACATTGATGATGATGTTAATTGGATATTTTTAGGCGACTTCAATTTCTACAGATCCCTCAGCAATAGAAACAAAGATTGAGGTAACCTGATTGACACATTAATTTTCAATGATGCAATAGGTCACCTGGGACTTATTGAGTTGCCATTGAAAGGTAGAGCCTATACTTGGAGCAATATGCAAGCAGATCCATTGCTAGAACAGTTATATTGGTTCTTTACTTCACCTAACTAGACTTTGGAATATCTTAACACTGAAGTCCGGCCCTTGGGTAAGATTACCTCTGATCACTTGCCATGCAAAATTGCAATAGGAACCAAGATCCCAAAAGCTAACATATTTTGGTTTGAGAACTTCTGGGCTGAGAGAAGTGACTTTGTTGATGTGGTTCAGCAAGCCTGGTCCTCCAGTACCATCAACACAGATGCTGCAAAAAATGTGACCCACAAGTTCAAGATTCTCAGGCATAAGCTCAAGAATTGGAGCAAACAATTCTCAAATCTGCAGGTTGTGATTGAAAACTGCAATTCAGTAATAAGTGTTCTGGACAAAATAGAAGAACAGAGAGTTTTATACAACCCTGAAGCAAATCTAAGAAATATCATCAAGAAGCAGCTTAGCAATCTACTCCACTACAAGAATATTTATTGGAGAAATAGATACACTGTCAATAGGGTCAAACTCGGTGATGAATGTACAAAATTCTTTCATGGCATGGCAACAGTTTCCTATAGAAGAAACAGCATTGCTCAGTTACAAAATGAACAGGGGGAATATATTACTGATCATGAGGGTAAAGCTGGCTTGCTTTGGTCATCTTTTAGAAATAGAATGGGCATGACCTCCTCCCCAATAATGCTCTTTGATCTCTCCAGCATGATTCAGCCAATAGATGACCTTCAATTTTTGTGTAATCCTTTTGAATCTGAACAAATTAACACAATTGTGAAAAGAATGCCTTCAGAGAAAGCTCCTGGGCCAGATGGTATCAATGGGCTATTTCTCAAGAGATGCTGGCAGATTGTCAAGTATGATTTTTATAGGCTATGTACAGCATTTTACCAAGGACAGGCCAACCTAGAGAGCATCAACACATCATACATTACATTGGTCCCAAAGAAAGACTGCCCAATCATAGTGAATGATTTCAGGCCTATATCATTGATGAATATCTCCCTCAAGCTACTCACTAAGCTACTAGCTGATAGACTGCAAACAGTCATCCTCAAACTAGTCCACCAGAATCAGTATGGCTTTATTAAATCAAGAACAATACAAGATTGTCTTGCATGGAGCTATAAATACATTCACCAATGCCACCAGTCAAGAAGAGAAGTCATAATCTTAAAACTTGATTTTGAAAAAGCATTTGACACTATGGAGCATTCAGCAATTATCCAGATGATGACACATTTGGGCATGCCAGACACTTGGATTAGATGGGTCCAATCTATTCTATCTTTAGCATCATCTGCAGTTCTACTCAATCGCTTACCTGGCAAATTCTTCAGATGTAAGAGAGGTGTGGGACAGGGTGACCCACTATCATCCTTGTTATTTGTGCTAGCAGCTGAACTTTTACAAGTTCTAGTGAATAGAGCAGCAAACATCAATCAATTGATAAGGCCACTACCCATGGAAGGGGAAGATTTCCCTATTGTACAATATACAGATGATACACTGCTTCTATTACAAGCTGATGCCAGGCAGTTGGTTTTTCTTAAATCAATGCTTGATTCCTTTACTGACTCTACTGGACTTAAAGTAAATTACAGAAAATCCCCAATGTATTCAATCAACATTGAGCCAGACAGAATGCAGCAGCTAGCTAACACATTTGGCTGTGAGGTTGGGTCTATGCCCTTTACCTATCTGGGAGTACCTATGGGAAATACTAAACCTAGATTTGAAGATTTGACCCCAATGATGGACAGGGTGGAAAGAAGGTTGTCTGCTTGTTCTACATGGCTCTCCTACAGTGGCAGACTGGAAATGAAAAATTCAGCTCTCACCCCCATCACAACTTATACCATGTGCACAACCAAGCTGTGTAAGGGAGTCATAGATAATATTGATAGAGCAAGGAAACAATGCCTATGGAGAGGCAATACAGAAAAGAAGAAGGGTGGCAACCTGGTGGCTTGGCCAACAGTAATGCTACCCAAAGACAAAGGAGGATGTGGAATTATAAACCTAAGTCTGCAAAATGATGCCTTATTGATGAAACACCTCAGCAAGTTTTACAATAAGGAAGATATCCCCTGGGTGAGACTCATTTGGAACAAATACTATACCAACAAAGTGCCACATGCCAGCAGAGAAGTAGGATCTTTCTGGTGGAAAGATGTCCTAAGGCTAAATACAATTTTTAGAGGAGTGGTTAGATACACAGTTGGTAGTGGACAATCCACTTGTTTCTGGGATGATCTCTGGTCAGATAATGTTTTAGCTCATAAATACCCAAGGCTTGCATCTTTTGCTAAATTAGACAGCATTTTAGTACTAGCAGCAATGCAAGCAGAGGATCTGGATGCCCTATTCGTGTTGCCTTTGTCTGTATAGGAACTAGATGAACTTGAGTCACTACAGAAGCAATGCTTCACAGAAGAAATCTGAATGTGCAGGGAGGTCAAACATGCATCAAGTGTAACACTGGAGCTCTTGAAACCATTGAACAATTATTTTTTGACTGCCCATTTGCTTGAGCTTGCTGGCAGAAAATTGGTATATCATGGAACCTATCGGTTGATCTTCTCGACAGATTAATTCAGGGACAGAGTGCACATAGCATACCCTGCTTCATGGAGGCAAGCCTGATTGAGGCATGGGAGCTGTGGAAGCTTCAGAATGACAAAGTTTTGCAGAGGCGTGATCCAACCCTAGCCACCTGGTTTTGTAATTTTAAAAGTCAATGTTTACTTCAGTCAGTTAGAATCAAGGAAGACTTGTGGTCATCCTTTTGCATTTGGTTAGATGCTTTCAGTTAAACTTTGTATGTAATAACTCTCTATCCCTTTTTTTAATGAAATTTTTTAAGCACTGTGGGGAACTCCCCCACAGTTTTTCTTGTCAAAAAAAAGTATGGGTCCACCCGGCTGGTACGTGGGACTCAAGCATGGGCCCACAAGGTAGGGCATGCAGTGAGGAGGCTATAGCGCAAGACGATGTAGACTACTCGGATACGCATACAGAGCGTAGTCCATACTAGGAAACTACTCGGATCACCGGGTAGGACTCTGTAAAGTACTCTCATAGGACTCTAGTCCCAAATCGACTTGTAACCCTACCTTCCCGTGCATATAAGGGCAGGCAGGGACCCCTCTCAAAACAAGCTCTAAGGTGCGAACCTGCTTACAGGAAAGCAATACAACACAGCCAATAGGACGTAGGGTGTTACACGACTTTCGTGGCCCGAACCTGTCTAAACTCGCGTGTGTTCACCATCGATTCGTTGATCTAGGCGAACCCTATCGCATATCTAACTACTCTGGGTGTAGGGGTCCGGGGCGGCTATGCTAGCACACAACAAAAACATTTGCCCCAAAATGGATCTACTGCAGTTATAGATCATGAAATTACCACTAGATGTGCAGCGGGCCATGTAGTCCATCTCGGTCAAGAGTTGAACCGATGTAGTCATACTTGTCGGTGTAGCGGAAGCAGTTGCATTCACCATGGACAGCACCTCATCATTGCGGTTCTTCTAGTGCTCTAAGCGTCACACCTCCGAGGTATCCACACGTAAGGGGATGAGAGCTTCGCGCACCAATCTGCTAGGATTGCGAGACGCAATGGGAGACGGGTGGCGGTAGCCTTGGGGCGCCGGCTAGGGAGAGGAGGGGGCGGCTAGGGTTTTCTAGGGTGCCCTTGGGCGCCCCCTCCCCCTCCTTATATAGCCCTGGTGGCCGGCCCCTTCTTGGGCCTAGGCTCCCACATGGGCTTGCCCTAAGGCGCCCCACCTATGGGCTACCCTAGAGAGCCCACTAGTGTGCTGCCCTCTTTGGGCCGAGGAGCCCACATGGGCATGCCCTACGGTGCCCCACCTGTGGGCTGCCCTAGGGAGCCCACTAGTGGCATGCCCCTTTAGGCCTAGGCGCCCAACCCTTGGGCTAGGCCTGTCTCTTGGGCATATCTCCAACAATCTCCCACTTGTACTAGAGACAATCTCCAGCCAAGTAGTGCTTTATCCCGTTAAGTGTGTGACCCTATGGGTTCACATGTGAGTAGACATGGTCCAAGTACTCCTACTCAACCAATGGTTGATAGTGGCCTCTAGCAAGACATAGCAACCACTAAACACATGCAAAGAACTTATCGATGAACCACCACAACGTCAAGTACATGCTATTCCCTTTGCCTCGTGATACTTGGTCTGGCTCTAAGCCAACCACTCTTTCTCGATCTGTGAATCAGTATCCCATAAAGATTAACTCTTAGTCTTAGCACGGCCATGCATTTCCGGATCTGATCACTCGAGGGGCCCAGAGATATCTCTCTCGGTCAGAGAGGTGCAAATCCCATCTTGTCTAACCATAGTTTGCAGCATGCTTCCTGTCAAACCCGAAAACCACCTTTATAACTACCCAATTATGGAGTAGCATTTCATATCCCCTAAGTAAGATGTTTCGCATCCCAAACTCATGCGTTAGACTCAGGTCTAAGGACATAGCATACACGGTTGTGTAGTGTGAGAATCTATACCTGATTCCTCACGGTTGGGTCTGTCCAGACGCATGTCTCACATCCAGCCAACATTATTGGTGGCATCCCCATGTCCTATGACTTATGAAACATAGTCACCAACCAATACATGTGCTAGTCATTAAGTCTGACTCGGGACAACAATTGAATAACCATACAAGTAATGAGTTTCACAAATAATTCACGTAATTGCCAATCAATACAAGTTTCCTTTCAGAGGATATTCAATAAAACCAATGTATATTTATATCATGAATACAAAAATCATCTCTATGATTATGGATATCTAATACCCATAGCTCTCATATGTGCCTCATGCTTGGGCTGTGAAAGAGCCTTTGTCAAAGGATCTGCAACATTCAAATCCGTATGTATTTTGCATATCTTGACTTCTCCAAGTCTAACTCTATCTTGAATGAGATGAAATTTTTGCAGTACATGCTTGTTCTTCTGGTGATTCCTTGGTTCCTTCGCATGCGCAATAGCCCCATTGTTGTCACAGTAGAGTTCCAATGGGCTAGAAGCATTCAGAACCACACCAAGTTCTATGAGGAACCTCCTCATCCAAGCTCCTTCCTTTGCAACTTCAGTAGCCACAATGTACTCAGCTTCTGTAGTAGAATAGGCCATAGTCTCCTACTTGGAACTCTTCCAACTAATAGCCCCACCATTTAGTATAAACACATACCCTGATTGTGATTTTGAATCGTCCTGGTTTGTTTGGAAGCTAGCATCGGTGTAACCCTTTACAACGAGTTCTTCCTCACCACCATAGACTAGGAACATATCCTTAGTCCTTCTAAAGTACTTGAGGATATTCTTTACCATCGTCCAGTGACTCTCACTGGATCCGACTGGTATCTGCTTGTAACATTTAGAGAATATGAGACATCTGGGCGTGTACTCATCATGGCATACATGATAGAACCAATTGCTGAGGCATATGGAACCTTACTCATGCGCTCACGCTCATCAGTTGTTGAAGGACACTGAGTCTTGCTAAGATGTACACCATGCGACATAGGCAAGAACCCTTTCTTGGACTGTTCCGTGTTGAATCGTTTTAGCACCTTATCAATATAAGTATCTTGGCTTAATCCTATTAGCCTCTTTGATCTATCTCTATAGATCCTTATGCCCAGAATGTATGCTGCATTTCCTAAGTCCTTCATAGAAAAACTATTTTTTAGTGAAGACTTTACGGATTCTAGTAGAGGAATATCATTCCCAATCAGTAGTATGTCATCTACATACAAGACTACAAATGCCACAGTGCTCCCACTTTCTTTCTTGCAAACACAGGCCTCTTCTTCATTCTGACGGAAGCCAATCCCTTTGACTACCTCATCAAATCAAAGATTCCAACTCTGAGATGCTTGCTTCAACCCATAAATGGATTTCTTAATCTTGCATATCTTTCTAGCATTTGCTGGATTGACAAAACCCTCAGGCTGTGTCATATACACATCCTCATCCAGAAGAAGGCTGTTTTGACATCCATCTGCCATATCTCATAATCGAAATATGCAGCAATTTCTAGAATGATCTGAATGGACTTAACATCACTACCAGCAAGAAAGTCTCATCATAGTCAACTCCTTGAACTTGGCAAAACCCTTTCGCAACAAGTTATGCTTTATAGATGTCAACATTTCCATCCATGTCCCTTTTCTTCTTATAGATCCATTTGCACTCGATGGGTCTCACACCCCCAGGTGGGTCAACCAAGTTCCAAACCTGATTTTCTCCCATGGAATCTATCTCGGATCTCATGGCACTCTACCATTTATCTGAGTCCGGGTCCATCATAGCTTCCAAGTATGTCACAGGTTCGTCATTGTCCAACAACAACACGTCATCGTCTAACAACAACAATTCCCATGTGGCGTGGATCCTTGCCGACCTTCATGGTTGTGGTGGTTCTTCCCTCTTGGGAATCTCAGCTGGTTCTGCTACATTAGCATCATTCGCTGAAGGCAGTCTGACCAGCTCAGCAGGCTATTCGACCAACTCATCTTGAACTTCTTCAAGATAGACCATTTGTCCACCTTTCTCCCCTTTGAGAAACTCTTTCTCTAGGAAGACACCGTTTCGAGCGACAAACACTTTGCCCTCTATCCGGTTGTAGAAGTAATACCCTAATGTTTCTTTTGGGTATCCCATAAAGATGCACTTGTTCGATTTTGGTGTTAGCTTGTCTGACATAAGTCGCTTGACATAGGCATCACAACCCCAAATTTTAAGAAAAGACAAACTGGGACTCTTACCAGTCCATATCTCATATGGTGTCTTAACTACGGACTTAGATCGTACCCTATTAAGTGTGAAAGTGGCTGTTTCTAGAGTGTAACCCCAAAATGATAATGGTAGGTCTGACTTGCTCAGACACACCGTTTCTCTGAGGCGTTCCTAGTGGCATAAGCTGTGGAAAAATTCCACAACTCCTAAGATGTGTGTTAAATTCGTGACTCAAAAATTCACCTCCATGATCAGATCGCAAGGCTTTTATTTTCTTGCCACGCTGATTTTCTACCTGGTTCTAAAATTCCTTGAACTTTTCAAAGGTTTCAGACTTATACCTCATCAAGTAGACATAATCATATCTACTCAAGTCATTAGTGAAAGTCACGAAGTATTGATATCCATCCCTTGCTGTCGTACTCATTGGTCGACACACATTACTATGTATGAGTTCCAACAAGTCTATCTCCCTCTCGGGAGATCCCGTGAATGGCGCCTTGGTCATCTTTCCAAGCAAGCAAGCCTCGCATGTCTCGTATGATTCAAAATCAAACAAAGTTAGGAATCCATCATTATGGAGCTTCTTCATGCGTTTTTCACTCACATGACCCAATCAACAATGCCACAAGTAGGTAGGACTCAAATCATTAGGCTGATGCCTTTTAGCACTTATGTTACAGATAGGTAAATCATCAAGATTTAAAATGAACAATCCATTCTTAATGGAAGCAAAAGCCACAAACATGTCATTCTTTGAGATCACACAACCATTGTTTTCACTCGCAAACGAATAACCATCCTTCATCAAACATGAAGGAGATATAATGTTTTGACTCAAACTTGGAACATAATAACATTTATTTAATTCCAAAATAAATCTTGATGGGAGGTGAAGCTGCATCGTCCTGATGGCCAACGCTACAACTCTTGCATTATTCATGATGCAGAAATCAACCTCTCCTCTTTCCACGCTCTTACTTCTTACTAGTCCCTGCATCGAATTGCAAATATGAGCAACCGATCTGGTATCAAATACCCAAGAATTTATGTAAGAGTTAGCGAGGAAATTTTTTTAAGATAAACCACAATCATACCTGGTTCGATAGTCTTACTTCCCTTGTCCTTCACAGAGGCTAAGTAAAGCTTGCAGTTCCTCTTGCAGTGACCTTTCCCTTTACAGTGAAAGCACTCAGCACTTGCATCAGGTCTAGGAGCCTAGCTTGGCTTGATCCCATCCTTAGCCTTGCCTTTGCCCTTCTTCTTCCAGGAACTCTTCCTTTTGAAGTTGGACTTGTTCTAGATAGCCATCACATGGCTGCTTCTAGCGCCTTTCTTGATGTCAACTTCTGCTAGGAGATGAAGTTCCCATAGCTAGGAGGAAGAGATGCCAGAATGAAGTCAGTGGCTAACTCTTGGCCAAGTGGGAAGCCCGGCTTCTCTAACCTTTGACTGTAACCAACCATCTTGATCACATGTGGCCCAACTACTGCGCCTTCTGCTAGCTTGGTTTCAACAAAGGCCTTGGACACATTGAACCTTTTGGTCCTAGCCTGAGTTTGGAACATGTCATTGAGCGCCACGATCATATCGTGTGCCTCATGATTAGTCTTGAATTGCATCTGCAGCTCAGGTTCCATGCATGCAAGCATAAGGCAACTAACTTCAAGATTGTCATCATAAGCTTTCTTGTAAGCATTTTTAGTAGCAGCAGATGCATTATCAGTAGGCTCATATGGTAAGGGATTGTCTAGAACTTCTTCCTTTTTCTCATCCCTAAGAATAATTCTCAGGTTGCGGATCCAATTTGCATAGTTAGTCCCATTCAGTTTGTCCTTCTCAAGGACCGTTCGCAAAGTAAATGTTGTGCTATTACGAGCCATTTAATCTACAACAAAAATAAATGCAAAATACTAAGACAATATATTCATGATGGAGTAAATCACATTACTAATTAACAGAATCTACTCCCACTAAAATCAATATCCCTCAATTGATACTTAGTGATTCAGGATCCACAACTATCAAGCCGACTAGTGAGCTTTAGCATCACTGGTAGAGGGCAAGGTAGATTGGTAGGCACCTCTTCCCATTCACATCTCATGTGACTCCTGTTGTTGGGTGACATCTCTATGTCTCGGCGCCCAACCTTTATGTCCTAGAGTCCCTAACCGTTTGGATGACCCTATCAAGACAACCATACCTCCTACATGTAAGTGTCCAACACGAACCCGTCTAGTCAAGGAAGATTAGCGGCACCCCAATATCATAGACCCACCACCAATCGTATAAGGCATGGGACGGTGCAAGGTATGGGAGGACATGAATCTTTGATATTATGGAGGGATCGTTCTACTCATACTAACGCATGCTGAAAATAACATTTATCGCATTGCATTGCATCGCATAAAGTAGAACGGTAAAGAACAGCATTCACACACAGCAATTCGGTATGGCCCTTTCATCACATGGTGATCTCCATCTCCATTGATGCATCCCTCATGATGATCTCCATCGCCATGATCTGTGTGCGCCATCCTTCCAGCGATGAGTCCTCCAAGAACTATCTAAGGCAAGCTATGCTATTAGTGTACGTTACATCATCGCGTTCTTGCATCATCACAGGGCGGCACGCAGACCATTACATAAATTTGACAATACATATGGCTCCAGCCGTATTGCCGTACTCACGACACATAGGTCATGATCAAATTACACACATGCATCGCATACACATGAGGGCCATACCGATCAAAAACCTGCAAAAACAAGTTAACCATTTCCGATGTCCAAACTTAAAACATAAAATTACCATCTTCTAGGCCGAATTTGGGAAATCTAATTTCGCCAAAAATGACGAAGTGGGTCGCCAGCACATGCGAAATTTTGTGCCGATAGATTTGCATATATTATTTGCCCCAATCGGAGGTCATAGCAAAAAGTTGGGGCTGTTTTAAAGCAGACCATGTTTTTGCCATGTTCCCAAACCAACAGTAGATCCAATCTACTATCGCCTCGCATCTCATGCACCTGGTGCACCAACCACATCTCGAATTGATCCATCTCATTGACCTACTCCCGTCATGACCAGACTTACGTGCATCACTTAACTCCAATGGCGGATAATCCGACCAATAGGAGTATGCCGTTGCACGGCCGTCGCACCAGGAGCTCAAAATGGATTAGGGCTCGCATCTCAATCTGTGCATATCACCATATGCACGAACCAAATCTATAACGAACAGCTACTACTCTAATACCACTGTAGGGGTTTAGGGCCGCTACGCTAGCGCACCACAAAAACGTTTGCCCCGAAACGGATCTTCACCGTGTAGTCCATCTCGGTGAAGAGTTGAACTGACGTAGTCGCACTTGTTAGTGTAGCGGAAGTAGTTGTTCACTGTGGATAGCACCTCGTCATTGTGGTTCATCTAGTGCTCCAAGCGTCGCACCTCTGAGGTATCCACACATACGGGGATGAGAGCTTCGTGCATCAATCTGCTAGGATCGCAAGACGCGACGGGAGACGGGCGGCGGCAGCCTTGGGGCACCGGCCAGGGAGAGGAGGGGGTGGCTAGGGTTTTCTGGGGTGCCCTTGGGCACCCCCTCCCACCCTCCTTATATAGCCCTAGTGGCCGGCCCCTTCTTGGGCCTAGGCTCCCACATGGGCTTGCCCTAGGGCGCCCCACCTGTGGGCTACCCCTTTGAGCCCAGGTGCCTAACCCTTGGGCTAGGCCTGTCTCTTGGGCATATTTCCAACACTGGGTACCCCCATAGTAGGCCGTCGAGATAAACACCGACAGCTGGGCTGGTTGATCAAGCACTTGAGTCAAGTTTCGACCAGATGGAAAGTCTCGGTGTTGGGAGTAGAGTGTGTTGGCTCTCTCCCAGGAGTTGAGCGTGTTGGCTCTCTCAAAAGAGTGGACGTAGGACGCATTGGTCTGAACCATTATAAACCAGTTGTCTCCTTGCCTTTCTCTTTACTTGGAGCATTTACTTTGTGTTCATCTTATCTTGCTCTAGTAATCTTGTCTTGCTTAGTGGTTTTCATAGGGAGGTTCCTTGTGTGCTTAGCAAGCTTCTGCTTGATTATCTTTATCTCGCTAAGGACACATATTGCTAGTGTGCTAAAACCTCCCCTAGGGCAATGGCTAGAAGATAGGCTAAGGATTGCATTACTAGGTTATCTAAGGATTGGAAAAAGATTAGAAGTCCCAAATTCACCCCCCCCGCATCTTTGGGCCATGAGATCCTTACAATTGGTATCGTAGCCGAGTTCTCTTAATCAGGCTTAACCGTCTAGTGTAAGTGGTCTAAAGAGGAGAGGAAGTGACATGGCTTTTTCCTTAGGTAGCTCTTTTAGTGGTGGAGATTATGTGTGTTGTGTTTTGCTTGAATGTGAGTCTCCATCACCTAGCATGGTTAGGACTGATTGTAATGAGCTAGGGGGTCAAATATAGTTGGTTTGATGGTGTTAGTTCATTGTGCAACTCTCTCACATCCTACCTTAGTGGTTTGGCATCCAAATTCAACTTGTTTGGAAAGATGCATAATGATCCAATAACCATTGAGCATGACATGTTGGACACCTCCTTGCACATTGACTCATGTATGGCTAGTTCTAACAATACCATTCCTTGCATATGAATTAAAAGACATGGTACTTCACCCAACTCATCTTACTTTGTAGATATAAATCATATTGATGAGGAAGGGTCACTATGCTTGATGGCAAAGAATGAGTGGATCACCGGTGATGAATGCTTAAGCAGTTCAAGTGAAAATGATGATATCTCTCCATCTCGAAAGAATTTCATGGCAAGATCAAGATCAAGAGGTCCTCCTAAGATTGAGGACTACTTGACATCTTTGGATGATGAGAGTGATGGAGAGCTTTCACCGGTAGAAGTTGGGAATCTTATTAGGCAATACACAGAGAAGATTGAGGAGCTCTCTTCTAAAACCAAGGTGTTAGAAAATAACTACATCAAGCTCAAGAAGGTCAACACCAACTTAGAGGAAGAGCTTGCTGAGCTCAAATCCAAGCATGAAGACCCTCCACATAAAATGAATCTCATGGTAGAATCAAGCTCAAGTAAAAGGCAAGACGAATCATCATCCAATGAGTGTGATAGTGATGATGAAGCATCTCATGAGGAGATGGTGGAGCTCATTAATGAACAAGCTGAGATGTTGATAAAGCTCAATGCCCAAAATGAAGCATTGAAGAAGGAGTGCTCTACTCTCAAAGATAAAATCAAGAATCTTCAAGTTGATGCTAGTGAGGCTAACTCCAAGTATCAAGAACTCTTCACCAAGCATGAGCTCAAGATAGTTGATCATGACAAACTTGAAGCAAGTCTCTTGGAGGCCTACAAGGAAATGGAGAGATTAGAAGGAGTGATAGAGGATATGAAGAAGCAAGATGATCAATTGCCAAGACATGGGCTCCTTGTCCAAGAAAATGAAGAACTCAAGCAAGAAATCAAGAATCCAACAAATCAAGTAGCAAGATTGAAGGGCAAGATCCAAGAAGATAGTGTTCTTCCTCGTGTGTCTATTATCAATTCCCAACCTTCTCAAGATAATATTATTGCTAGTAATGGGGTGAGTGATGTGAAGAAGCTTGCGAAGGGATCAACCATGAGTTGCTATGGGTACCATAAGGAAGACCAATCCAAGAAGAGCCCTCAAGTCAACAAGAAGCCGACCAAGAGCAAAAACAAGAAATCTCAAGCAAGAACCAAGACAAGACAAGAGAAGGAGTGCTTCAAATGCCATACTACCTGTCATATTGCAAGAAGATGCACTCAAGTGAAGATGAAGAAAAGTGATACTCTCCAAATGAATAAGATATGCTACAATTGCCATGAGAAGGGTCACCTTGTCATGGAGTGCACACAAGCATGGGTATGGCACAAGAAGGAGACAAAGAGGGCGCCTCAAGTTATCAAGCAATCACTGATCTACAGCAACCCCTCCTACAACATCAAGAGCAACACCTACAAGATCAAGAAGATGAATGGCAAGGTGATTGCATACAAGGTTGGGAAGATGAAGGAGGATGGGAGACGGAATCATGCTATTTGGGTACCCAAGGACATCATCACCAACATGAATGGGTCTCAAATTGTATGGTTTCCCAAGAACACTATGTGAGTCCTTAACCGAAATACGGGGGCTTGGAAGGCTTGGCTAAAGAGGAGAAGAAATTGTGCGAATTCAAGAAAGTCAAGCTTGCTCATTGGACATGGTTAGTATAAGTTCCCCAAAGGTAAAGAAAGGTATAACTCCTCTACCTACAAACTCTTTGTCTTGAGGATTGCAATATCTCAAGTTTTGCTTTAGTATCTTGTTGTGATTTGTATGCAATGCTTAGCTCTATTTTAGGTTGCTATGATGTTTAATTGGTATCACTCATATCCTTCAATTGATAGCAATTTACATGATGTTCACACTTCTTAACGTCTCTACTAAGAAATGGATTCTCAGCAATGACGCTAGAAATGCTAATGTTAAATTCTATTGCACTTTTATCGAATGGTATCGACATTCTGCAAGCGCACATAATATACTAATGTGGCACTTCACCCAGGAGTATTCCATGGGTTGTCAATTTATATTTATCCCGAAAGGAAGCGGCGGTGGAAAAGTTAATGTTTTAGTAAATCACTATTCTTGGAGAAATACCTCAACCTCGGTACAGAGCACGTAAGCAGGATAGATCCAAAGATAGGAAATATTGGTTTGGATTGGAGGAGAGCAAACACACACACAAGATAACTGAATGAACAATCATATAAACAAACGAATGAATGAACGAAGGGTAGGTGTTTCATAGCTAGGTAGTCTGGAGGACAACGAGACTGAGATAAAGGTTCCTATGATAACAATTCTAGAGTCTATACTATCCGTCAAAGGCCTTATCCTAGCATCTATCGAGTCTATATCTCAACTTCGGGTCAGCAAACCTACAGGCGGCGAAAAGGGATGAGAAGGGCGCCTGCGATTACACTCTAAGAACCTACTGCTAGATCGAACCAGGAGGGTTACGTAGGTCATCTAGGTTGTCACCTCCGGGGGCAACCTCGCGTTAGTGGATCTAGTAAACAACAATCCAAGATAATGATCGATCCTGAGTACCTCGCTCACAACCTATCGATACACAGAACTCTCAGAGCTCTATTCGAGAGATCATCTGAATTGGAGATTCGGCGAGAAACCCACCGAGATATACTCTATCATATATGACTAAAACTTAGACTATGCAGAAAGTAAACAACTAGAGAAAAGTGCTCTAAGCAAGAACTCTAATAGAATTTAAATATAAAAGATAAATTCTAAGTCTTACAAAATAAAGTAAAACATACAAGAACTTTACCGAACTTCCAAAGACGACTCTAGAACCCCAAGCAAAGCTCGACTCGACTCTAACTACCAAAACTAACCTAGACTACTACTAAGTGCAACCAAGAGTAGCCTTTAAGGGCCTCCCTCAAGTTGTGTATGAAATGTGTCTTCAACTTCTTCTCTTCTCAAGCTAGTGGCGGGAGTGATCAATTTATAGGCGGAGAAGGTCAGCAAGAGGTTGACAGGAGCTGCTGAGAGGCCGCCAGGTGGAGGCGGTTGTGCAGCCGCATAGGGCCTGTGCGGCTGCACAGTGGGCCCATGCGGCCGCACGCACCTGTGCGGCCGCACAGCCCGGCTGTGCTCTGTGTTGTCCGATCAACCGTCTAAATCCTCCAATGGCCTTAATCATATCAGTTATGGCAGTTACACCTGTCTTGTGGGCCTATGGATCCGAAGGAGTGAGGATGTGGCTTCGTGTAGAGCGTCGAATGAAAACCGACGTACTACCGGCGTCCACAATCTCCTCCTTTTGTGTTTCTTTACTTGGAACACATCCACGGATCGATGACATGGACAAGGGCGTGGATCGTCGGTGTGGCTTGTGCGGCCGCACACATGCTGTGCGGCCGCATAGTGCTCATGCGGCTGAGCCTCCTGGCTCGCCCTAGTTCACCCCTCTTGTGTAGGTTTGATCCCCTCATGCCAAATCCTCCGAATTTGGATGAAATTCATCCAAAACTCGTCCCTGCGACAAATGTCTCACCAAAACTTGTGGAACTCGTTATTTCAAAGAAAATCTATCCTAAACATTATTCAATGTTGTGAAACATGGCATATGGATCAACTTTGGTAGAGAGTTGATGCTAAAATGTTTGAGATAACGAGCGTCAACAAGCTCCCCCAAGCTTACCTCTTGCTCGTCCCGAGCAAGACGTGTTTTATTGATAGTGGATCAGGAGTTGCGTAACATATCAAAATCATGTAAGTGAGCAGCTCAAACCTTAACTTTCTCACCTTGCTTTGAATCCTTGGTCGATCATGGTCTTACCATTCATCACACCTGTGGGGCTTATAGTATTCACCTTTCCTTTGGCGGTCGAAAGGAAGAGTGATATGTCGCAACTGTTGCTCAACTCATTCTTTTTCAGGTTCTTGTCTCGGCGTTTTTCAAAGTTTTTTCAAATTAAGCATAGTTTCTCAAATGGTACACTCGATCACTCAAGGTGTTTGATCATCCTCACTTTGGCTCAAATTGTTGGAGCCTCTTTCTCCTACATTCTAAAGGCTTATGTGGAGCTCGGGTAGGGAGAAAATGTTGCAAATTTGTTGTCCATATATTGTCAAGTCAAAGAGAAGATCCAAACAAGAAACTTGTCATACCACTTGATCAAGATGTGCATGTGTGTGGATGAAAATAAATATGAACTCCTTTTGAATGATCCAACTCTCTCCTTTGATGAATATATTTCATGAGTCATGGGGGCTATCTTTCTTTTTCTCATTTTTTCGATCATGCTATGATTGGCATGTCATTTTTCTTCATACTATTTTTTTCTTTTTGCATAGCCCACATGCTCATTATCGCAAGATAACTTGGAGAGAGTGGTCATGAAACACATGGAGCTTTATTTTGCGGAATGGTGGATATGGTATGAAAGGCATGAATTGCTTATTCCCAGTGTAGGAATGAGTGCTATGTGGTATTTGTGGGTGTACGTGAATCTTGATCATGGTGGCATGAAAAGGTTCTAAGTAAGGGTCGATCAATTTGACAAAACTCACTAGCCAAACAAGCTGCATATGTGTAGGTTGTACATCATAGAAAATATGTATATGGCTTTGGTAGGTATTTCAAACCATCGAGGAACTTCAAATTTCAGATTTCAAAATAAATTCATCCGAGACAATAGCCTTACTAGATCATGAGAGAACTAAGCATCGACTTGTCATATCTTTCCTCGCAACAACTTAAGATTGGTTCAAACATTTGCCTCCACTAAGTGACAACTTAGGCATATCCACTTTCTAACCAATTCATCTTAACAAGAGAAATTATTTACGTATGAACATTTCACTAAACAAGACTTGATAGAGCAACTGTGAGGATGTTGTTGTTGCTGCTGCTGTGGTTGTTCCTGCTACTGCTGTCTTGTCATACTTCGGGTGCGACGCCTTGCAGTCGTAGGTACATCTCCTGAAACACTATGACGTGCAGGTTCCCTTGTGGGGAAAGTCAGAGAGTTGGTGGTACAGACGAAGTTCTACACAAGGCAGCACGAATTCTATACCATCACCATAAATCATGACAAAATGTGTGTCACCCTTGGCATCAACATACGAACGGAGGAGGTGCCCTTGAAGAAAATACTACGAATTCAGAATAGGGTGCTGCTCCTTGATATAAGATAGCTGGGTGGTAGAGGTAATGCACCCAAGGCTGTAGGCAATCCGCATCACTAAGGAGGTTATAGTAATGCTCCAATCATGGTGACGGTCGTGAAACGAAAGCCAGTGGTTCACCATGCTAACCACAGGGGAGAAACGAATCTTTTTACAAATTAGATAGAGATATTGCATCTCTATCACTATGATGGGGCGAGAGTCCAGCCGTGGATGTAGGGTGATCCCTATCCACTTATGTAACATCCTCAGAGTGGGGTTCTAAATCCCACTCGTCCTTGGAGCGGACGATGAGCTTTGCCTAGAAATCTGTTTCCAGAACTTCCCCTTATTAAAACCTTTCAGTAGATGGTTGTTGACATCTACTGGCAACCCCGAATCAAAACTGAGATAGTCGCTCAATTGCGACCAAGAAGCAAGATGACGTTGGCGAAAGAGTCGGAAAGAAACACCACCGTCTTTGACTTTGAGAGTCGAGAGAAATTCAAGAGTGAGGAGACGAGAGCCACACTCATGGGGTTGCCAAAAGTTGGACCATCCCATGGTGGCAAACACCTCCTCAAAATCATCTGGAATCTCAGAAGTAACAAGCACAAAATCATCAATAACGTGAATATGCTCGAAAGAACGTACCTGCAACTTGTTTAATGTAGCAATCTCACTCGGGGAGAGCAAGATGTGCTGATCCTCGGTGAGAATGAGAGCTTGTGCTTCGGATGATGCACTTCCTTCTTCATCATTGTTGAAGCGAATATGTGTTCCCCATGGAGGTGTCATCTCCGTGAGGGCAACATGTCCGCTGTCCACAGACATGTCATCCCGGTTAGACGATGGAGCTCTCGAGCCTTGGAAATTTTCTTGAATCCCTTCATCTTTCCTGCAAGGACATTAGAACAACAATACAAGCAGCGATATGATACCCGAAGGTGTTAGTAAAATAAGTAAGAAACGTTAGTGGAAGTTAGTCATCTGAATGTTAGGCGTTCTTGTGGGACGATAGCCTCCATAAATGGTTAGTCATTCTTGTGGGGTTATGAAACCTCCACAAACCGTTCTTCATTCTTGTGGGTGTCGAAACCTCCACAAATCTTCTTTGAAGTAGAGAGAATGAACTCTAGAGAAGTGTTCTTGGTGGTTTTTGTTTTGAAAAATGCAAAGCTAGAGAATGAGAGCAAGAGAGCAAGAAAATGAGCTCAGGTTCAGACTTGGCTGCAAGAGCTTGGTGTGAAGAGTTGTGAAGGATGGGGGGGTATTTATAGGAGGAAGGAGCAAAGGGGGGTGTGCGGCCGCATGGGGTGCATGCAGCCGCACACACCATGTGTGTGCTGGTGCATTTTCCGCTTTGGATGCTCTTCTCCATGATGTCTAGATGCTCTCTGAGTGGTTCCCCTTCAATCCAAGTGACATTACACCTCGGTAGTATAGCCATGATCAGTAATGAGTGTGTGTTCAGCCAAAAACTTGAGTGAAATTCTTGGTGGCTTGTCATTTCATGTCTCTACTCATTGTAGTAGTATCATGCTGAAAGATGGGTGGAAATGGCCACCAAGGGCCATGCGGCCGCATGGGGCACTTCCCCCAAATATGTTTAGCTTTTTATCATGTCTTCCCACTTGCATTACCCTCAAAAATCTTGTGTCCATGATGGTAAATGAGGTAGCAAAGTGTCGAACACATGGGGTGCTCCTTTGTCATTGCTTTTGTCACTTCAATTCAAGAATCCCATGCTTCATAATGGCTATGGATGGCTGCCATAGGCTTTGATTTTTAGCGCAAATGTCACTTCATGTCTCCACTTATTATATAGCATCCAATGCTTGTCATGGTGGGAGAAATGGCTTCCATAATTCTTGAATAAAATCCTTCAAATACTCCTCATCTTGCATTTTGATATTCAATTTAATTGTCCCTGCAAGATGTTAGTGATATGAATACGATCGTATGGAATGTACGAAGTAGTATGTCCAAATCTGATATGTATGAATTACTCTCTATCATCCTCTAATCCTAATCTATATGCAAATGCAATTTTGGAAAACAAAATTTTGAAAAGGGAAATATGAGATAACTACCATTTACCTTTGGTGAGGGCTCGGAGTTTAAAGTCTTGAGCTAGACTTCCCCAGTTTGAATTTTTAATTTGTGGGAGTCTTCGGTCTTGGAGAGGATGACGTGGATGACTCGACAGATTCTTTCTTCCTCCACACTTTCTTGGTTTTCTGTGTGGGGCTCTTTGGTGATTCTATCAGAGATATTATGGTAGTGGTACCTATATTCTTCCTCTGGGATTTTCTCTTGTTATACCAATATCTCCAACGAACTTTTTCTTCAAGTTCTTTGTTCTCACGCTATTCTCGATCAAACTGGTCATTTTGATAGCCTCGTAATAATTCGATGAGGAAGTCTGTGAGAGATACGTATCCCTCAGTCTCCATCATTTGTTCTCCTAACCAGTTGTCATAAGTGACTCGGACTGCATTGCATTGCTCAGCTTTTGGCTTGAATGAAAACTTTTCTTCCTTGTCATTAATGCTGAGGCTAATTTCTCCCACTCCAACATCAATGGTTGCATTTGCAGTGTTTAGGAAAGGACGTCTGAGAATAAGCTGTGTTCTTATGTCCTCTTCCATGTCTAATACCACAAAATCTACCAGAATGATAGAATTTCGTATTCTAACCGGTATGTCTTCTGCAATTCCAGCGGGGTATCGGACTGACTGATCTGCTAGCTGTAGGCACATTGATGTGGGAGACAGGGATGCATAGGTTAGTTTATCAAAAACTCCCTTAGGCATGACGCGGACGCTGGCTCCGAGATCACATAGAGCGTGGTTGAAATGTTGAGTGCCAACCAAGCAAGTAATAGTTGGGCACCTAGGATGCTTCTTCTTTTCTGGCAATTTATTTAGGATTGCCGTATTGCAATCTTCCATTAGCTTAATTACTTCCATGGGTGGAATGGCCTTCTTGTGTTTCAAGATATCCTTGAGGTATCTTGCATATGTAGGCACCCGCATTGCTTCGAGCAACGGTATATTCACATAGAGCTTGTGAATTACCTCGATGAATCTGTCAAATTGCTCATCCACGAAAGGTTTACGTGCTCTCTGTGGGAATAGAAGTAAGTTTGCGTCATAGAATTCGTGCGAAGCTTTCTTAGGCGCTCCTTCTTCTCTTTCTTCAGTTGTCGGGTTTGGACTTTCACTTGTACCTGCATGGTTAGGATGCGGGGGATCGTGAGTGATCTTACCACCCCTTGTGGTCACTGCATTAACATGTTTACGAGTGGAATCCATGGGCTGGCTAGGAATCCTACTAGAGTCAGGTGCAGGTAAGGCAGAAGCAAGCCTAGCCATTTGAGATTCTAAAGCATTATTTATGCTAAGCTGATTCTTTATAGCTGAAGAGAAGGACTCCATCTTAGCATCAATATTTTCAAGGATCTTATCCTATTCTAGGAGCTTTTTATTGATACCCTCATTAGTCTTAAACTGACCATAGACGAGATCACGAAGAGAAGGCTAGTTGTTACCTTGGAAGATATTATTCCCGGACTGTTGATTGTATGGTAGATTTGGACGAGAATTCCACCCTTGGTTGTTCAGGCGATAGCCATTATTGTTGTTGCCAACAAACAAGGCTTCCTCTTGTGTTTCACTACAATGACTGCCCGAGTGTCCCAGACTTCCACAAACTTCGCAAGTCATAAAAGACTCCATGGCTTGGGCTGAATTACTTGAGGGTGAATCAAGTTTCTTCATGAGGAGATCCATCTTGGCGGATAGCATATCGATATCATCAAGCTGATGGACTCCACGAGTACGGGATTGGAGTCACTCATCGCTCCATCCCTGAGTGGATACTAACTTCTCGATTAACTCTTTTGCAGCAAGCTGCATCAATGTGCTCTCTAGCACTCCTCTTCAATCCAGGGTAGAATGTTTGTATGAGGAACTAGTCTTGCATCCCGTGATGAGGGCATGCAGTGATGCACTCCTGAAATCTCTCCCAAGCTTCTGCAATTGTCTCATCATTGCTCTAATGGAAGCTGGAGATTTTATTCCAAAGGGCATTGGTTTTACCTAACGGAAAGAAATTGGCAAGAAATGCATTGGAGCACTTCTGCCAGGTACTGACGGCTTCTCTATCTGCGTAGAACCATTGCTTCCCCTTCCCAAGTAGAGAGAACGGGAAGAGACATAGCCTAATGGCGTCAGTACTCACTCCACGAATGGTGAAGGTGCTGCATATCTCCAGAAAATGCTGAAGATGAGCATTTGCATCCTCATTCGGCTTTCCGCAGAATGGGGTGGCTTGCACCATGTTAATGAGAGCAGGCTTGAGCTCAAAATTAGCATCACCGATCGTGACATCCGGACCCTTCGGTACATTAGTGTTGGACGGAGAGGAATAGTCATGAATGGTCTTGCTAGACATCTTAGGTGCCATCTCTTGATAAATACCGGTGGCCTCTTGATTCGTAGGAGAAGATCGCTTCTGAGGAGAGTTGAATTGAATTTGGGCTTGCCTCAGAAGTGACTCCAGATCTTTGTAGAAATTTTCTGGAAGATCGAAACCAGTCATAAACTATCCTGAAATCCAATGAAGGAAGACAGGACGAGGGTAAATCGCTTAGTGCGGTGCACTAAGTCTCGATAGATCAATAGAATATGTTTACTCAAAACTTTTCGCCTTTTGCTTCCCTGGCAACGGCACCAGAAATGCTTGTTGACCCTTCTTAACGTCGCTACTAAGAAATGGATTCTTAGCAACGGCGCTAGAAATGCTAATGGTAAATTCTATTGCACTTTTGTCGAACGGTGTCGATATTCTGCAAGTGCACAGAATATACTATTGTAGCATTTCACCTAGGAGTATTCCACGGGTTGTCAATTTATATTTATCCTGAAAGGAAGCGGCAGCGGAAATGTTAATGTTTTAGTAAATCACTATTCTTGGAGAAATACCTCGACCTAGGTACAGAGCACGTAAGCGGGGTAGAACCAAAGATAGGAAATATTGGTTTGGATTGGAGGAGAGCGAACACACACACAAAATAACTGAATGAACAACCGTACAAAAGAACAAACGAACGAAGGGTAGTTGTGTAGCTAGCTAGTCTGGGAGGACACCAAGACCGAGATAAAGGTTCCTATGATAACCATTCTAGAGTCTATACTATCCGGCAAAGGCCTTACCCTAGCGTCTATCGAGTCTATATCTCAACTTTGGGTCAGCAAACCTATAGGCGGCGGAAAGGGATGAGAAGGGCACCTGCGATTACATTCTAAGAACCTACTGCTATACCGAACCAAGAGGGTTACCTAGGCCGTCGGGGCTGTCACCACCGGGGGCTACCTCGCGTTAGTGTATCTAGTAAACAACAATCCAAGATAATGATCGATCCTGAGCACCTCGCTCACAACCTATCGATACACCGAATTCTCGGAGCTCTATTCGAGAGATCGTCCGAATTGGAGATTCGGCAAGAAACCCACTGAGATATACTCTATGATATATGACTAAAACTTAGACTATGCAGAAAGTAAACAACTAGAGCAAAGTGCTCTAAGTAAGAACTCTAATAGAATTGAAATATAAAAGATAAATTCTAAGTCTAACAAAATAAAGGAAAAGATACAAGAACTTTACCGAACTTCCAAAGACGACTCCGGAACCCCGAGCGAAGATCGACTCGACTCTAACTACCAAAACTAACCTAGACTACTACTAAGCACAACCAAGAGTAGCCTTCAAGGGCCTCCCTCAATTTGTGTATGAAGTGTGTCTTCAACTTCTTCTCTTCTCAAGCTGGTGGCGGGAGTGATCAATTTATAGGCGGAGAAGGTCGGCAGGCGGTTGGCGGGAGCTACTGGGAGACCACCACGTGGAGGTAGTTGTGCGGCCGCATAGGGCCTATGCAGCTACACAGTGGGCCCATGTGGCCGCACACCCCTGTGTGGCCGCACAGCCCGGCTGCACTCTGTGCTATCCAATCAACCGTCTAACTCCTCCAACGGCCTTGATCATATTGATTATGGTGGTTACACTTGTCTTGTGCGCCTATGGATCCGAGGGAGTGAGGATGTGGCTTCGCGTAGAGCGTCAAATGAAAACCGACGTACTACCCACGTCCATGATCTCCTACTTTTGTGTTTCTTTGCTTAGAACGCATCCACAGATCGATGACATGGACGAGGGCACAGATCGTCGACGTGGCTCATGCGGCCGCACAGGGGTGTGCGGCCGCATGGCACCCCTGTGCGGCCGCACGATGCTCGTGTGGTCGAGCCCCCTGGCTCGTGCCTGGCTCGCCCTGGTTCCCCCTCTTGAGTGGGTTTGATCCCCTCATGCCAAATCCTCCGAATTTGGATGAAATTCATCCAAAACTCTCCCTGTGACAAATGTCTCACCAAAACTTGTGGAACTCATTATTTCAAAGAAAATCTATCCTAAACTTTATTTAGTGTTGTGAAACATAGCATATGGATCAACTTTGGTAGAGAGTTGATGCTAAAATATTTGAGATAACGAGCATCAACACATGACTTTATCTTATTTCCAATGTCATGGTGCAATATTTATTCTATGCTTGCATATGATCTCTTGCATCATGAGCACCTTCATAGGATTAGTTCCCCTTTGGCTCAATTCATATCAAAATCAATGTGCTCATACTCTTTTAATGATTCAAACATCATGGTGCACACTCGAAGGGAACTCATTCTATAGAATGTGGTTTGGAGCTAGTGTCATACGGTTGCTATCTTTTGAATGATACATATGATGCTTATCTTGCTAGTAACCTACATGTGCTTAGTTTTGTTTCATGGTTCACTTGTCTTGTGTTTATGCTATATCCTTTTGTATCTTGTGAATCATGAGCACATCCAATAGGATTGGCTTCCCTTGTTGGTTTTTATTAAATATGTGCACATGTTTTGGTGAGTCCAACACCGAGTGCACACAATTAGGGGGAGCATATCCTATTGAATGTTATGTGAGACTAATGTGTTACAAGTGTCTCATTTGTAGTCTCACTTTCTAGGTTCTTTGCTAATGGATATCACTTGTGTTCTCATTTGATCACATTTTCAAGTGGTGAGTTTGCAAAACCTAGTCTCTTCATTCAAAGGTTGCAACAAATAGATACCAAATGCAAGAGATAGGCATCATTTCGGAAATAAGCATAAGCAACCTTTGAATGGTTAATTTACCCTTCATGACACTTGTGTGTCATTCTATATTTCTTGTGGTGTCATGAGCATATTCTATGGGATGAAATTCAAATTCTTGCTTTTCATTTGTGTTTCCAATTGGTAGCCTTTTGAAAGAATTCCATCCTATGGAATGTGTTGTAGGGGTAAACATCTCATATGGTAGGATGC
>CM041638.1:823183-901056 GCA_023333625.1 Bothriochloa decipiens | reverse complement strand
AATAATTCATGAAACTAGTTACTAACTTCGTTCTCTCTTGGATTCAATCAATCCTTGTCAAAGAGGGAGCTTTTGTAGCGACCATGGCCCTTTGCGGGATCTTTTAGAATTTTGGTAGTTTTTCCTTGTTTTTTTGGTTACTTTTTAGGACTAATAAACTTGTTTACATAAGCATCACAGGCTTTATAGGAACCAAGAAATACATCCCAAACAAAGCCCGCGAAGAAACCGACGAAATCATGCAAAACAGGAACATTTTGTATGCGTTGGATCAACCGACGCTAAGGGAGAATTAGAGCGTCGGACGAATACACGAGTGCAAGTTTGACTGAATTGGAAACACTTGTGTGCACTGGATCATTCGACGCGTCAAGTCTAGTAGCGTTGGACAATATGTCGGTCATACAGGGGCGTCCACAGGAAGGCGCAGAGGAAACCCTCAGCGCTGGATCATCCGACGTTTAGACGAGGCAAGGTGTCGGACTATCCGACGGACGAAGACTGGGTGTGCCAACGGTCAAGTTCAAATTCAAAGAGAGTGCCGAATCATTCGACGCGTTGAAATGAGGAAGCGTCGGACAATCCGTCGGCTATACAGTGGCTCTGTCGCGGGAAGAAAGAAAGGTTTGAATGCGTCCGATCATCCAACGCTTGAAGAATAGGAGGCGTCAGATAGATAGTCGTGGCATGTGAGTTGGCATTGTTAACAGCTAGTTCCAATGGCTATGATGCGTCGGATCATCCGACGCTCACTGTGGAGGCACCGTCGGATTATCCGACGCGTGTATTTTGTCTCTACGCACAGCCAACGGCTAGTTTTGGTTGTTGGGCTCCTTTGGGGCTATATATACCCCCTTGGCTGTGCAAGAGAAGGTTGTTGGAGACACTAGAAGGTTGTTGGAGACACTAGAAAACCAGAGCATAGACTAAGTACTTGAGGTATCGGCGGCTGGACTGGATACATCAAAGAGCACGAAAGAACCGAAACCATCGGCCACAGGGAACACTCTGCTTTCCTGAATATGTGGCTAGAAAAGTTCATCTTTGGTGGCAAGACTGTTGGTCCAACCAAAATGCACCAGGCTGCTGCTGAATTGTTAGCCCATGGCGTGAAACTTCCTCTCGGCCGATACCACCTTGGCTCAGTTTATCACCTTCTTCATCAGGTATCGGTAAAACTGCTAAAAGGAGAATCCATCGGCAACCTGGGTGGCCCTTGGTGGTTCATAAACATGTGGCTGAACATTCATCTGTACAAATGTCTCAACTTCAATTTGTTTGCTCAGCAATTCCCTCGAGACATTCCAGAGGACCACCAAGTTGCAGAAGGGGAATCGGCAACACGTCTAGCCCTCAACTTCGGCGAGGCCGTGATAGTACTCCCTAGGGCAGAAGCAAATTGTAGTCAATTTGGTATCTTCTTTGAACAGTTCTATACTGGCATCCCTCGAGAGCTGCGCGCTTGGGTGCCCTATGTTGACGAGGAAACAAGATTCCCTCTTCTCTTCAATATTGCCGATCCAAATCTTGCAACCGATGCCGATATCATCAAGGCCATGATCACTCCTCGGGCCATTCCAGTCAACATGTTCGGCAGCGGAAAGAACATCAAAGTGACTTATGAGTTCTACTACCCATCGGCAGCAGCTAGGCAACTAGCTTTTGGGCAACTGCCGATCAAATTCTGCTATGCCAATGTGATCAAACCAAGGGAATCCATTATTGACCGTATGGATTGGTTCAAGGTAACCAGCCTCCTTCCCGATGCCGATGTCGTAGATATTGACTTATCAACTTGGGCACCAATCCCCTTCATCACCGTTTCTTTCAAGACTTGGTTTCAAGAATGGAAGGAGCAATTATTTTTTACTTCTTCTCACCGTTATCGGCATCTTATTGACTCCGACCACATCATACCTGAGGATGCGGTAAGTTTTTCACTTGCACTTTTCTTACTGCTGACATCCCATCGGTAATTAATTCCTCTTAATAGGTTGATGATCCGGTCCCGAGCATGAGCAGAAGTGGTAAGGTCATAAACATACGACCAGTTACCTTGATATCTCCGATCGGTTTCAAGGCCCCAACACTAGCTTTATTCAAGCAACAACCTCGCGGCCAATCCTCAGCTGGGAAGGCTAAGAAGTCATCGGCAAAGCATGAATCGAGCAAACCCACAATATTTTCGTCGGAGGCCACTGCCAAATCCTCATCAGCTGCTCACCCTTCACCTCTGCTTGCTGCATCCTCACCACCGAATGTTGTCGTCATCGACGAATCGCCAGAGGTACCCTTTCCACCTTAGATTACATTCTAATTATCATGTTAGCATCTGCTCATTTTTTTCTACAGCATCAAGCGGATATATCGGTATCAACTTCAGAAGTTCAACCTCCAATTCCTGATGCCCCCCCGGTCTACCGATGTCCACGCTTCAGGTTCCAAGCGTGTAGCTTCGCCCGATGCAGGTCCACAGGCTAAACAGCCTAGGACATCTCCTGTTCCTGACATGCCATCAACTCCTACTCCTCAGCTAGCACCTGCCGATACAGCTACACAAGAGTCACCATCAGCACCGATCAATCCATCTATTCCCGATGTCGGTCTATCGGCAGGCGCTGCCGATGTCCTACCTGGAGCGTCCCAAACTGCCGCTGCTAGCCAAAGACAAGAGATTGCCTTGAAGCAGGTAAGTCAACTAGCTTCAACTAATCTGTTATACACACTTCCAAGTTGACCAATTTCTTTTAGGAACAAGATTCTCCAGACAGTTTATTCTCATTTGCCATCAGCAACAAATCATCTGATGATGAAGACGACGCAGAAAGCAGTGCTCTTGTCCCAAGAACAATCCCTGCCGATGTCAAATCCAAATTGGAGAACTTGTTATTCCTGCTTAACCAAAATACATCGCAATTGGTTCAAGATTCCGATCCTGTCAGGGCAGCTTTTAAAGCAATCCGCGGTCAAATCCCCACGCATATGGAAGAAACACTCTTTGCCGCAGCTCATCTCGAGTCCTAACAAATTCAATATCAAAAAGTCAGCCAGCGCGTTGCCAACCGGGAAATGCAAGAAAAGCTTCGCCAAGAGTTGATAGATTACAAACGAACCACCGATGACAAACACAAGGGCATCGGCAACTTGGAGGCTTCAAGAACTGAGCTTGATGAGAGGATCACCCAGCTATCGGCAAGACGAGCAGCCCTGCTGGCTGAACTTAATGAAGTTGAAACAGCAATAGCCATGGCTGAGCAAACGAAAGATCAACTGCCTGAAGCTATCAAAGCTCTCCAAAAGGAACGGGATGCTTACGCCCGAAAAGCAATAGCTCTTAAGAAGAAGATCAAGCCTGTAGAGGGCTCTGCCGATGACGACGCCAAAGAACTAGAAGAAATAGACTAGATTCGCCTGCGTGCGATATCGGCTATTCAATCTTTCCTTAGTTCGTAAGCTTCATTTATCGGCCTTGCCAAGTCATCGGCAATCTGAACTCTGTAAATCAACTATGAATGTAATATAATGCCGATACTTTTATTCCTACATTTTATGCATCCATCCAAATACTGGGATAATATCTCTTTAAATATTTTCCATTTAATGCTCTGGGAAATACAAGTCCTTTGAGGGTTTCTAAGATGTATGCGTTACCAGGAGCTGACTGATTTATCCGATAGGGACCTTCCCAATTAGGGGACCACTTGCCAAATTTTGAACTCTTAGTCCCAATCGGCAAAACCAATTTCTAGACTAAATCTCCATTGGCAAATTCTTTTATTTTCACCTTTTTATCATACCACCTAGCAACCCACTTTTTATTTTCTTCGATGCTAATTAAAGCCTTTAGCCGATGACCTACTAAATCTTCTAACTCATCCTTCATAAGCGTAGCATACTCATCTGCTGTCAACCAGTCTTAATTTCCCAAGGCAAAACTGCATCATGCCCATATACTAACTGATATGGTGAAACCTTGGTTGCACCATGACACGCCATCTGATATGACCACAAGGCTTCATTTAAAAGAGTATGCCATCTCCTGGGATTTTCTTCAATTTTTTGTTTAATAAGCTTGATTATTCCTTTATTAGATGCTTCAGCCTGACCGTTAGCTTGAGCATAATAAGAAGAGGAATTTAGAATTTTAATCCCCATACCGATGGCAAAGTCATCAAATTCTCCCGATGTGAACATAGTTCCTTGATCGGTAGTAATAGTCTGAGGAATACCAAATCGGTAAACAATATGCTCTTTCATAAAATCAATCATATTTGCCGATGTCACTTTCTTTAAAGGAATTGCTTCAACCCACTTTGTGAAATAATCGGTAGCAACGAGTATGAATTTGTGTCCTTTATTCGATGGCGGGTAAATTTGACCGATGAGATCAATAGCCCATCCTCTAAACGGCCAAGGTTTGATTATAGGATTCATTACCGATGCAGGTGCTCTTTGAACATTACCGAACCTCTGACATGACTGGCACCCTTTGAAATATTTAAAACAATCCTCAAGAATTGTCGGCCAATAATACCCATTCCTCCTAATCATCCATTTCATTTTAAATGCCGATTGATGTGCTCCACACACTCCTTCATGAATCTCACCCATTAGACTTTTCGATTCCTCTTCACTAAGGCATTTGAGCAAAACCCCATCTAAAGTGCGATAATATAATTCATTATTAAGGAGCACATACTTGGTAGCTTGAAACCTTACCCGTCTCTCCACTTTCTTAGATGGATCTTTTAAATAATCGGCAATAGCCCTTCTCCAGTCATCGGCATCAATTACCGATGTCAGCACTTCTCGGATCAGTTGATATCCCAAAGCATGTTGTGCTAGCCGATTGGCTTCTTCATTGTGCAGTCTGGGAATGTGTTCAAGGCGAAAATCTTTAAACTCTTTCAATAATTGCATGCACCTCTCATAATATGTAATCAAAACTTCACTTCGGCATTCATATGTTCCGATCAATTGATTAATGACTAGCATGGAGTCACCAAAGATTTCAACTACATCGGCACGTATTTCTCTAAGCAATTCTAACCCTTTCAGTAAAGCTTGATATTCAGCCTGATTGTTCGTTGAAGTGCCAGCAATCGGCAATGAAAATTCATATTTCTTTCCACGAGGTGAGATTAACATAATACCGATTCCTGCTCCTTCTCTACAAGTAGATCCATCAAAGAAAAGCGTCCATGGAGCAATCTCAGCATAATCTACCACACTGCAATGTTGAGTAACAAAATTGGCCATTATCTGTCCTTTAACTGCTTTAGCCGATTCATAACGCAAATCAAATTCTGATAACGCTAAAATCCACTTGCCGATCCTCCCTTTCAAAATCGGCATTGACAACATATGCTTAACCACATCGTCTTTGTATATAACAGTGCATTCAACCGATAGCAAATAATGCCTTAACTTTGTACAAGAGAAATACAAGCATAAACATAATTTCTCAATGGCCAAATACCTGGTTTCAGCGTCTATCTGTCTTTTGCTCAAATAATACATCACACGTTCTTCCCCTTCAAACTCTTGGATTAATGCTGATCCGATAACACTATCATCGGCAGACAAATACAATTTGAAAGGTTTCCCGTGTTGAGGTGGAACCAGTACCGGAGGATTTACCAGATATTTTTTAATTTCTTCTAAAGCCAATTGCTGCTCTGTTCCCCATACAAACTCCTGATCGGCTTTTAACCTTAATAAAGGACTGAAGGCCTTGATCTTTCCTGACAGATTAGATATAAATCTTCGAATAAAATTAATTTTGCCGATCAAGGATTGCAACTCAGTTTTATCGGCAGGAGCAACAACCTTATTAATTGCATCAATAGATTTCCTGCTGATTTCAACACCCCTTTGATGTACCATGAAGCCTAAGAATTGACCTGCCGATACACCAAATGCATATTTAGTAGGATTCATCTTTAAACCATGCCTTCTGCTACACTCCAAGATTTTTCGTAGATCAGCAAGATGACTCTCAAAATCTCCAGATTTGACCACCACATCATCTATGTAGATTTCAACCAATGTGCCGATGTATTTATGGAAGATAAAATTCATAGCCCTCTGATAAGTAGCACTGGCATTTTTCAAGCCGAAGGTCATGACAATCCATTCAAATAAACCCACATGACCTGGACACCTAAAAGCGGTCTTGGAAATATCCTCTTTAGCCATGAAAATTTGGTTATAACCAGCATTGCCATCCATGAAACTGATGATCCGATGTCCAGCAGCAGCATCAATCAATAAATCGGCAACAGGCATTGGATAGCCATCCATCGGCGTAGCTTTGTTAAGGTTCCTGAAATCAATACACACACAAAGTTTTCCATTTTTCTTAGAAACAGGAACCACATTAGAAATCCATTCGGCATATCGACATTGCCGAATAAAACCAGCCTCAATTAACCTTGTGATTTGGCCTTAATATCGGGTAATACTTTAGGATTGCATCGGCGTGCAGGCTGTTGATGGGGCCAAAATCCTGACTTAATAGGCAACCGATGCTCAACTATTGACCGATCTAATCCAGGCATCTCTGTATAATCCCAAGCAAACAGTCTTTATATTCCTTCAAAATATTAATCATTTGCTGTTTACATTGAGAGTCTAACTTAGCACTAATGAAGGTTGGCCTCGGTCTATCACCGTTACCAATATCTACTTCTACCAAGTCATCGGCCGATGTGAACCCATGACCAAGTTTTCCACCATCGGCAAACTGATCCATCAAAATTCATCCTCAGAAGATCGGTGTGAGCTCATAATCGGCAACTCTGAGAAATTCTGTATCCCATGCCTCTCCCGATATGCATTTTGTTCGTTCATAAATCTCAGAATCAGCCGATGCGATTATGTAAGAAGAATCACCAGGGATAACCTCAACCTTGTCTCCAACCCATTGAACAAGGCATTGATGCATGGTAGAAGGAACACAACAGTTGGCATGGATCCAATCCCTCCCTAGGAGCAAATTATAATTACCTTTGCCGCTAACGATGAAGAAAGTAGTTGGCAAAGTCTTGCTGCCGATGGTCAATTCAACACATACTGCCCCCTTGGCCGGAGACACATTGCCTTCAAAATCTTTAAGCATCATGTCTGTCTTGGTTAAGTCCTGGTCCCCTTTTCCAAGCCTCCGGAACATGACATACGACATAATATTAATTGCCGCTCCTCCATCTTTGAGTATCTTTGATACTGGCTGTCCATCAACCCTGCCCTTAACAAACAAAGCTTTGAGGTGTTGCCTTTCATCATCGGCAGGCTTCTCAAACACAGCCATCATTGGATCCAGGGTTAGTTGAGTTGCTTCATCGGCAAAAACTGCTTGTTCCTTGTCATCTGGCACCAAAAACTCCATCGGCAACATGAAGACCTTGTTAACATCTACCGATGGACCTCCACCCTTGCGTTTTGGTTGCCATACTTGAGTCGTCACCTTAGGGATGCTTTCTTTCGGGCACTATAAATCCTCTTGACGCATGCGCTGTACCCTTCTCTTTTGAGTTTTTGTCAAACCTTTAGGGCACCATTGAGGAAGTTTTGTTTTCCAAATAGGTTGATAATGCTTTGTGTTCTGCTCATGGTAGCCTATGTTTGGATCCCTGCAAAATATCCCTTCATCAGGAACTCTTTCATTAGCCATCTCTTCAAGTTCTGCCTGACCCCTTGGGAAACAATCAATATGCCTGCCTAGCCTGTCATGCACACTAACTTTGCCCCCCCAGCCGATCAAGTGCTGACACCTTTTCTTTGATCGGCTTATTGATGTGTACCCCTTGATTACTAGAGTGATATTTCCTCTCTGCCCGATCATTTAGATAGTAACCATTGCATTCAGGGCAATTATCGACAGTGGGCAATTTAATGCCTTCTTCCCAGCAATGAACAAAGAACGGGCAATTCCAATGCTCTTCATGCCGACGCAACTCTTCCTGTTGCTGCCGATACCGGTCCTCTCGTTGTTGCTGATACCGAACACCATATGGAGCGGGCCTAGGCGGTCTCCTGGAGCAACCCTCATTAATTGACGTCTTTTCTTTAGCGCCATCGGCAGGTCCCTTTCCCTTTACATCGTCAACAGTTATTTGATTTTTAGGGTCTACCGATGCATTTCTTCTAGCAGCCTCCAATGTTAACACTTTGGTTTTGCCTTTAGCCTCCACCATGTTTGCAGGGAACAGATGTTGATCAATTTTCATCGGCTTCAGAGCTTTTAAATTATCAAATTTGATCTTCCCGGATTCAATAGCCGACTGCAACTGTTGCCTGAACACCTTGCAATCATTGGTACTGTGCGAGGTAGCATTGTGCCATTTGCAGTACCTAATCTTTTTCAATTCTTCTGCCAATGGAATCACATGATTAGGAGATAACTTAATTTGACCCTCTTGGAGCAACAGATCAAATATCCTATCGGCTTTGGTGATATCAAATAAAAACCTTTCTGGTTCTTTCTGACCAAAAGGACATGATATCGGCTTCTTATTCTTTACCCACTCAGCCAAGCCGATAATTGGTTCATCATCAGAGTCTGAATCTTCTGCTTCTTCTACAAAGGACACCTTTTTATTCCAATTCTTTCTGGGTTCAAAAACCCTAGTATCCTGATCAGAAATCCTTTGCACTATATGACTCAAACTTTCAAACTCTTGCGACCCATATTTTTCTCTGATGTGTGGCAGTAACCCTTGAAGAGCTAAATCGGCTAACTGCCGATCATCAAGTACTAAGCTATAGCATTTATTCTTCACATCTCTTAGCCTGTGTACGAAACTTTCGATCGATTCATCACTGCGTTGTCTTAATTTTGTCAAATCGGTCAGCTTCTTCTCATGTACTCCAGCAAAGAAGTACTTGTGAAATTGTTTCTCTAGATTGGCCCATGTAATAACAAAATGAGGTGGTAACGAAATAAACCATGCAAAAGCCGATCCAGATAATGATGAAGAAAATAATCAAACCCTCAATTCATCCCTGTTAGCTGCTTCTCCACATTGAATAATGAAACGATTGATATGCTCCATTGTTGAAGTACCATCCTGCCTAGAGAATTTGGTAAAATCTGGTACCTTGTACCGATTTGGGAAAGGAATCAGATCATAAGCTGGAGGGTATGGGGTCCGATAAGAGTAAGTATTGAGCTTAGGCTTAATCCCAAATTGCTCTCTCATCACTTCTGCAATTTTATCAGTCTAGTATGCATCTTGACCTTGCCGAGGCACAGGCTGAACTTCTGCTGGAGGTGCTGGCTGATAGGCTTCGATGTGTCCTTGTTGCAAATGAGCTAGAGCAATTGGCACATTTGTCATTGCTGGTCCATTAATTTGCTGCACAGGGTTCATCGGCCACGGTGCCGATGCAGGATTCTGGATATCTGCTTGCGCATATTGTTGTTGAATTCCTGACATCTGATACCCAGGCTGAGCAATGTACTGCTGAGCTGGCAATGGACCCGTCCAACTTGGATTAGGCCTCATCGGTACATGACTCGCCGATGGTTGATAGACCGCAGTCACCTGTTGCTCTTGCATCCTTGGATAATAGACAGTGTAATTCCCTTGATTTGCAGGAGCTCCAGCTGTAGGAACAAATGATGCCACAGGTTGGTTTGCAGTTGAAAACCCTTGTTGCATCGGCAGAGGAGGATTTGCCGATGGACTTGTGTATGATGCCTGATAAGGCGACATGTGGAGTCCTCCATATGGCAGCTGTGCAGTAGGTGGCGTTGTAGCATAGTGTGTCACCTGAGTCATCGGCCGAACCGGAGTAGCTGACGTCATGGGGGTTTTACCCGCTGTATCATGCATCTGATTTAATCTAGAGTTAAAAGCAGGCAGATCTGGAGACATCCCATATCCCCACCAATCGGCAGGAACTCGCCGATTTTGAACTGAAGGTCCCGACATTGCCGATGCCATTAGATCTGTACTTAATTGAGTCTTTTTTGCTGAACTTGACATCGGCGGTGGAGATTCAGCAACTGGCAGATCTGTATGAGGAGCAGAAACCCCTGGAGCCACAACGGCTGTAGTAGCCGATGGAGCTGTAGAAGATGACATCCCAGGCTGATGATATACTGGGCCAACATAAGCTGGTACTTGTACTTGTCCTTCTTTTAATGATTGAATAACAGCATTATAAACAGTATTGGACAGTAGCTAGAATGATTAATCAATGCATGATTTAATGCAGAGTCAACCATTGCTTGTAATTTACCAGAATTGGAGTCAAAAGTAACCTGCTGAGGCAACGACGGGTCTTGCTTCTGTACCACTTCTCCGCTCCTATTCTTGCTGTAGGATTTCAGGTAAAGTTGCCTGTAATCCTCCATAGCTTTCTCCATGGCTTGCCTCTGTTCTTCCTTGAGATTCGCTTCTGATACAGAAATCACGTTCTCCGGATTGATCTCAGAAGGATTCGACATGATGTTTTGTATTGGTCCCACCGGGCGTGCCAAAAGATGTGTTGGTGCAAAAAGTCGTCCGATCTGCAAACACACCGGGTTAATACCCAAGTTCGATATCAAGTCGTGCCAGTCGATTTGACCTGTTAATCGACAAGGAAAAATAACTTGAACAAGAGCTGAACGAGACGACAGCGATACGCCCAGACGTCAAAGCTCAGATTGCTCGAAAAGCAGAACTTGCAAGCTCGTCGGAGATCAAGTTGATGCAGCCCGCCGATTCTTGAAAGAACTCGTTGAAAACGAAGAAAAACTGGTGACGAAGTCGTCGAAAAGTAGATTGCTTGAAAAGTAGATAAAAGTAATAGATTTGTTGTATTGGATTGATTGACCTTTTTTACATTCTCGGTACATATTTATACCCTGGTACTATGAGTCCTAAACAGACACGACAAAGTATTTTCTAAACAAATATTCTCTCTAAAGGAATAAAATAACGACTCGTACCAAGGTCGGACTCAAAAAATAAACTATTTAAAATACTGGCATAAATATCGCCAGTTTCCTTATCCGCTGCTTACGATGAAACCTTCCATTAGATAATTCTCTATCGGCACGCTTCCCCTTTCTGTAAATTCCATCGTCAAGATCCATCGGTAATAATTCAGCTCTGTTTTCTATGCTCTTCAGCTCTATTTTCCATCGGCAACACGCTTCTATCTCCATGGGCAACAGCCTTCATCGGCAACTATCCATCAGCCATACTCCAAAGCAATCTTAAAATCATGACCACTCCCTTGCCGATCGGCACAGTTTTCGGCTTATATTGACACGTGTCAAAAAACGGTGTCAACAGATAGATAGTTTTAATTCATATATTTGTTGCAACTAGTTTTGTGAAGCCGTAGGTCCTAAGTTTTTAGCTTCCCTAATTCATCCCCCTCTTAGGGGCGCCGATTCCTTACACTGCCCTCCACCAATAAGTAACTAGCTGCTGCTCACAGATGCCAGGGTGCGAACGGACAAGGCATGGCGACGGTAAATGATAGCATAACTGCTTAGCCTAACGTTCTTTCCCTATACTCCTAGAATATAGGATTGACTGTTACTCGTGCATGGCTGACAATCTTATGTAATTGTGTATAAGAACTCTCCATATGACAGTAAAACATTCTAATCTTCTCCTTTGCATTCGCTCTCTACATGGTATCAGGGCCAGCACAATCCGAGCTCCACCTTCTACTGCCCTCTACTCGTGATCACGTCTGCTTCTTCCTCCTCCAGCTCCTCTGCCACCAACACAAACCCTTTTACACCCCTGTGATTTTGTGATAGAATGAGGCTTGCCTCTACAAGCATGCTCCATGGGATGTGCACTGGACTCTTGTCAAGCGAATTCTTCGCTATCTACGGGGAAAAATTGATCACGGACTACACAGTTCTGCAACACCGTCGATGTAACTCCAGGCCTACTTTGATGCCGACTAGGCAGGTTGCCCTGACACCCATTGTTCTACGTCTTGGCACTGTGTTTTCCTCTTGATGCATTGATTTCATGGTCCTCCAAACGTCAATCCGTTGTATCACGATCTAGCGTGGAAGCAGAATATCACGGTGTGACTGATACGACAATAAAGTGCTGCTTGGTCTGCAACCTTCTTTGAGAGCTACTGGTTCCCGTCGACAACGCTAAAATCATGTACTGCGACAACATCTCTGTTGTCTACCTCTCAGAGAATCCCGTTCATCGTCGGCGAACAAAACATGTTGAGCTTGACATCCATTTTGTTCGTGAGAAAGTTGTTGTTGGTCATCTTCATGTTGTTCAGGTACCGACAGAATAGGACATTATGACGAAGGGGCTGCCAACAAAGCTTATCAACGAGTTCATGTCTAGTTTGTGCATTTGTGCGCCAGATGATGCAACTAGGGGGGTGTAAATGATAGCCTAACTATCTAGCCTAATATTCTCTGCCGGTACTCCTAGAATATATGACTGACCGTTACTCATGTATGGCTGAGAGCCTTCTGTAATCTCATCTCTACTATTTCTCTATATCTCTTTTCTATCTTTATCTCTTCTCTATCTCTATCTCTACTACTTATAACACACCTTAAAAATTTCCCTAAGTCCACACAGCAAACTACCCCCACAATCATAATTTCTCCTAAGCTCTCCTAAGTGCACTCCAACAAATGAACCCAAAACAAGCTACTCATTCACAATAAAAGCACCCGATTCAATCTGCAATCATCCAACAGATCAAATCTGACTACCACTTTCTCTTACTCACCCATGATGATTCCCCCCTTCCATGCCCCGCACCCAGACACACGTCTCCCACACCCACGGCGGCCACAGCTGGATTGACATCCTTCTCTCTTTTTCTGTTAATTTTCTACGCTTATTTCTTTCATCCACCATGCACGGTAGTCCTCACGTACTCTTATTCTTTTTCCCCGCCGCGCACGACAACCTCCTCCCCTCCCTTGCTTGGATCAGCCGCCGCACACCCACCTTCCGTCCGCTGCTCGCTAACCTCAGTATCGGCTTCCTCTCCTCGCTAGGCTCCTCCGCCTGGCCCCCGAATCCCAAGCCGAAGACTTGGCTCCCCATACTCGAGCTCCTCACTCGCCCGGCGGCACCGTACCCTACCGGTGGCACGGGCCCAACCAACGGCGGCAGTGCTCGCCTCCGTAGCCTCCCCTACCCTCCCTAGCGGCGGATCGGACGCAGGCTGGTTGGGATCTCCACCTGCATCTCCACCCTACCCAAGCTGTGTAGTGCTAAATGACTCAATCTTTTGTCAGCATATCTTTGCTTATGGAGTATATGTATCACTATGTTTCCGTATTAGAGCAACTCCTAGAGTTCCCAAAAAATGTTCCCCCAAAATGAAGTATTGGGAGCAATGCTAAAAACTTTTCCCCTAAAAACATATCAATCCACGGCAAAAAGTTAAAAATTATTCCACAATAATTCAAAACATGTGATGTCATCCAGCCTATCTCATGATGGAGACTATATGGTCAGACCAGTGCATGCATTAAGCAAGCCTCGCGCATCACCTCATGTGATAAACTACTGAACCAGAAACAAATAAATGTTGTCACTTGACACAGCTCCCATGACAACTAAATTGCATACTGCTACTTCTGCACTGCAACAGTAGAACCAGACAGATATCAGTAGAAGATTTTGTTTCTCCGAATCAAGAACAAATCTGAACTATTCACCGTCACAGTTGCAGCTGCATCTAGGGGTGGTAACGGGCCATGGCCCTAATGCCACCTTCACAATCTAACTAAGCCATATCTATTTCTCGTTCAAAATTGTATTGATTAATGGCCCGGCCCTTATCCTGCCCGATCCTTACTTTAGCTAGGCAAAATTTTAAGGCCCTTTACCACCCCCTAGCTGCATTCCTCTTCGGAGTTGGAGCAGAGCGGGCTCACAAGAACGGGAAGCCGCGGTCCTAATCCGCCTCGGGGGTCCATCGACAACACGAGCATGTTGAACTAAGCGTGAGCCAGTCGTCCCCGTGAGCCAGCCGTCGCCGACGGGCGGTGAGGCGGCACAGGGCGGCAGCCCGACGGTCGCGGGGCAGCGACCGTGGGGCAGTGCGGTGCAGCAGTCAACAGGCGTGCACGGCACGGTGTGGCGGCCGCGGGGCAGTGTGGCAGCACGGTGCCTCCTGCCAAAACTAGCAAGCACGGCAAAAGAAAATCGGCGGGACAGGCAATGCACACGGGAAAGGCGGGATGGGGGAAGATCCGGCGACGCACAAATATGCATGTGGGAGGGACTTTTTTCGGTGTACCTTTTAGTTTTTTTGAAAAATACTGGGGGTTGTTGGAGTCCATATTTTTATTTTTTTCTCTCTAAACAAGGTTTTGAGAATAATAAAGGGGTACTCTTGGAGTTGCTCTTAGATGCTTTGCCAGAGTTAAAAGTAGATCGAGGCATCAAGACCATGAAGAAAGGCAATAAAAAAGAAATAATAAAAAAGGGCAAAGGTATATGAAAGGACTGCAGATGGTCATTTGCATTTTCACTTTTTTTAAAAAAGCACTGTATCCTTGTTCTCCGAGGCACTTATTTTATTTTTCCGAAACAACTATAAGAACATCTCCAAGAGTTATGCTATCTTAGTTGTGTATGCTAAATTTGTAATTTTTTAAGAAAAAAGAGCTCCAAGAGGTATGCTATCTGGTTTGGTAAAATAGCACGTTAGCTATCCCTAAAAAATAGTTTGGTATAGATAGAAGCGTGCATAGCTTGCTATCCTTCCCGCATACAAAAACACAACAGCGATATTCCATGCGACAATCCAGGTCTGTCGGATTTAATATAGCAAAGCAAAATAGCCAGTCAATTGTGGAACTCTTCGTTTTTAGGAAGTATTGTATTTTATAAAATTACTAAATTATAAGATTTAGCTACTAATTTTAGCATAGCTCTTGGAGATGCTCTAAGGACAGCTACATTTTCTATTTTTTGCTATATGCATGCTTCATACAAGTAGGTTTCACAAATGAAATTTCTGAACTTGTCATTTCAGATACTCGGAGAAAGGAGCTAATATATCATATATGTGCATTCTGTTGGCTGGATCCAAGATTATGAATATCGTAGGTAGGTGTCTCTGTTTTTATAATGCAAACCCGAGAATAAAAAATTGTTATCATTCATATAATTCTTCTAAAGTTATATGTGAATCTATTAGCTTACAATGCCATTCCCAAAAGAGATTGTTCAGTGACTTTCTTCATGGTACCCTGTACTATCAACTTGTAACAATGTGGGTGGTGGTCATGAGTCATGACCATTATGCATATGTGTTGCTTGGTCAAAAATTTTATTCCGCCATTTGTGTATCATGTGATAGGTCATTAACAAGTCGCCTGTACTGTCAGTTTGTAACAATGTGGTCGGTGGTAATAACCGGTCATTTTTGTATATGTGCTGCTTGGTGAAAATTTTGCTTCAGCCATTCCGTATCATGTAATAGGCCATTAGGTTGTTGTATGTTTAAATTTCAGATTGGAGTAAGTATTGCTTTACCGCACTTAGATAATGTTATTGATTTATATATATTTCTTTTAGTTATTTAATTTGTATTGCAAAATATTTCTATAGCGTTAGTATAGTTCAATCTACCATTGCTTTCTGAATTGTTATATTATAGGAGACCTCAAGGAGATTTTCTACGTTGGGCCTATTGGGGACAGTGATCATCACAATGATCTAAACCAATAGTCTTCCGAAGGTATTTATATGCTTTGTCATCTGTTGACAACTGATAAATTGTGCTGTCTGTCAGCTTGCATCATATCCATGGACGCCATTCATGTTATCAGTAGCCTATGCTTTTAACATTTCCTTCTTTTTTTTTTGGCTATCTGTAGGGTGCTTTCCGTCTTGGAAGGGGACAATGAAGTTGTACTACAACTATTCTGTAAGCCAAAAGAAAGTTGATTCCTTAAAAAATTTGGAAGAAACATTTATATATCTGATTGAACTGTCCATTAATTATTATTATTATTATTTGTTATTCCCTATTAGGTATATCAGCGAAAGGATTTGGATGCTGAATTCTTTCACAAAATTGGTGCATTGGACGTCCCGTCAGCATTTCTTCGGTTATTACATTACCCAGGTTACAGTGCTCCATTTTTGCCTTCTTGTAGATGTCAGAGATGTACTTCTCTTTTGAGAAAGAGTATACATAAAACTTAAATTATGAAAAATATTGTTGTTTAGTTGTTTTCATGCACGTCTTCAAAATAAAGTCCTGATGTTAGCACGGGTATTATACTAATTATGTATAAGAACTCTCCATACGGTAGTAAAGCATTCTTAACTTTTCCCCTTGCATTCGTTCTCTACAGTGATGGGGTGTTTTTAGGTGGTCTGGGACGCCCCTCCCGTGGCTGAATGTCAACAGATTTGAAGAAGGTAAAATTCTTTTGCCTTTTTCCAAAATATCTGTTCATTTTGTACTTTTGACAATTCTATATGTTACTAAATTCATTCCATGTTCGTTTTCAGCTAGAAAATTAGTTGCAATGAATTTGTGAACCCAGAAGACCACAGGAGGCATGTGCATATCTAAATAATAAAATGCATCAGTCAATCATACCAAAATAGTTATCTGTATTAGTAATAAATGAATATTGATCGTGATACGGATTAAATTGTAGTGGTATATGTTAGTCTTGCGATCATGGACCATGTGCATGGATCAATAATATTTTTTGTACAATTTAGGAATTGTCTTCTTCAAACTTTCATTATTCCTCTCCATCATGAAGGATTTCCTCTTTTTGGTAGCAGATACATGCATGCCGCATGTACATGTCTATTAGTTCAATCTCTAATATAATAAAGCAGGAGTTTCGTCGTGTGTCGTGGGCATTTTGTGAAAAAAATCTCTGAGTTTTGTTGAAATCAACCTGCAATCCAACACTGAAGACTAAAGAGAGGGGGTTCGTGTGGAAAAAGGAGGGAAGCGAGGGGGTGAAGAGGAAAACCTTCTCCTTTCGAAATAGAGAGGCGAGGGAGGTTTGCAGGTGTGGGGCGAGGGAAGGGAGAAGCCCCGACATGGAGGGGGGGAGGGGGGACTAGACCCCCAATTCCCAATGAGGAATTCCCCTCTGATCCCCCTTCAGCTTTGTTTGGAAACAAGTGGGAGGAGAACCAAGTAGATTGATCAATTATAGCTATAACTAGGTATGAGGCAGGGGAACACTTCTCCCCTCTCCTACTAATTATCATGAGTTGCTTGATGGAAGAGGGGGGGAGCTCTCTCACACCTCATGACTAGTGGATTTGTTTACACCTCTTCAATCCATCCAACTCACAAACACTAGTATGAGAGGGAGGAAAGGTTCCACACCTCATACATTAGCTATAGTTATAATTGATCAATCCACTTGATTATTCTCCCATTTGTATCAAACAAAGCCTTCGGGGGATGATCCACCGTTCCCCACGTCCCCGGTGTGCTGCAAATGTGTTTACTGCCTACAACCAATCGAGTCATACTACCGGCCCAACCAACCAACACCCAAGTCCCATTTAGTGTATTAGCAAACCTTGGTCTGTCCACTCCTCTCTTTCCTCGGCTCCATCAATTCCTTCCTGCAGATTGCTCACGGCCGCCGCCGCAACTGTGCGGCATATCAGCATGCGACTGCAGAGCCTCACCGAGTCTCCAACCCTCCTCTTGTCGATTCCTCTCCCCAACGCGCATCCTCTTGCCCTCCAAGCACGTGGCATGTCGGGCAGTGCTAGCGCGAGCTACTAGGAGACAGAAGACCTGACTCCCTACCATATACTACCGTGAGTTTATTTATCGTCCAAGTAGAAATTGAGAATCGAGCAGTTCCCTTTGTTCCGGAGCTCTCGTCCCTTTCCTATTTTCAATCTTAGGCCAACCTCAATGGAGAGTTTCACCTCCCAGTTTCCAACACCATGAAACTTTAGATTGAAATAGGCCTCTTTCTCAATGTGAATTTCATTGCATAGTTTCATAGACATAATGGTCCCACAACTCTCTTTCTCTTCCTCACAATTTAATAGCTTGTGCATGGGATGAAACGGTCCAACCCTCTCAATGGGGATTTCATTCTAGTTTCATCGTTTTTGAAACAGTGCTGAAAGGTTTCATGGGCATGAAACTTTTTCCTTCTCTCTCCTCATAGTTTCATGCAAATGGGCTCATGTGGCATATATTTAGTGCCCATGAAACCCCATTGAGGTTGGCTATATCTCTTTTGAGTTCATTCTTGAGTTCATACTTAATGCTTGTAGCTGGACTGTCAGAGGGTGCATACCTTTTCATGTGTGTCGCTCAATAGCCGTGATTGTCGAGGGAGGTGGGTATGGGACCCATCAGGGATGGATTCCCTACCAGGGGCGGGGATGGGACCCACTGTCCTCCTCCTGGCGTCTACAACCAATGCCCTCGTCCTTGCCGCCGATCACTCCCCAAATCCTAGCCTGCTCGCCATCCCTCGGTGCCTTCTAGAATCTCCCATCCATGGGGTCGTGTTCCCCATCACCAACCCCACCTTCTCTCGTCGCCTTCACTCCCTCCGTACGGCGGCCTCCCAGATCCGGTTCTATTGAGGGTGCAGGGAAGGCTTTGATCGGGGATAAACCTCACCCAGTCCGAGGTCAGGAGATGGGGCAGGCGTTCAGAAAGCTCTTCGATGCCTACTTAGGGAAGCCCGAGGTCAGGAGATGGCCTTGTTTGGATACAAGGGGCTAATAATTAGCCCCCGTCACATCAAAGAGAATCTTGCAATTTAAGAGTACTCCCTTCGTATAGGAAAAAAAATGACGTTTAGGATAAGGTTTGGGTTAAACATTGGAAATATAAATCACGAATAACTTTTAGATTGTTAAGTTTGGAGATGGGAAAAGTATATGAATAGTTTTGTCTTGAAAAGTACTTTCATAATAATATATACATATCATTTTATAAAACATGTTTTTATAATAATAAGAAGTCAAAGTTATGTTTTGAATACCATGTCCTTGTCCTAAAAGTCATTTTTTTCCTATACGGAGGGAGTACTAAATGATGTTTCATCAAAAAACTAATTACACAACCCCCGGGCTAATTCGCGAGACGAATCTAATGAGCATAATTAATGCATGATTCGCTACAGTGATGCTACAGTATTTAGTCACTAATGATGGGTTAGTTAGGCTCATTAGATTCGTCTCGCGAATTAGCCCGGGGGTTGTGTAATTAGTTTTTTGATTAAACATCATTTAGTACTCTTAGACTGCAAGAACAAGGCCATAGATTCTCTTGGTCATGCTGCCTCTTCTCCTTTGTCCCACCCACCCACCCAATAGGACACAGCAATGAATCGACGTTCCTTGATGAACCCAATCCGTTCACAAGAGCGGTTGCGGGTCGTGTCGCGGTCTTATCTCCATGTACCGTAGCATTGATTTCAGTTAGGTCTGGATTGGCAGTGAATCATTTTTTCCGCCAACAATCTGGCAGTACTGTGATATATTGATGTATTCTTACTACACATACGAACTGGACGCTGACTAGGTGTTTCCGTAGAAGTAATTTACACCCGAGATCATAGAAGTAATTGGCACTCAGCGGCAGATGTATTCGATCTACACTGCTCCTCCAGTTGGTTGAGGCGTTGAGCTGGTGTCTCCCGAGTGAACGCTCTTATTTTGTTTCGACAAACATAATGCCCAAGGCTTTTGAAGAGAAGATAGACGCCAAAGGTGTCGCAAGGAAGATAACATCATTTTGTATTTTGTCATCACTTTATGTTGAAAACTCTATGTCACATTATAGAACCATTCCATATTAGTATTTTGTTATCACTTATCACTACAATAAAATTGTTCATTAATTGTCTTTTTGTGTTGAAATTTTTTGTCACCTTATATAATGTGAATATATTATTTTATTTTAAGATTTTTGACTAAATGGAAGCTCACCTTTCTTCCTCATATCATTATAGCATTATATATTCACTATTAGAAACTTGAAATTTCCTGACCAATGTCAGGTAAAACAGGAATTACCCTGTCGAGCTAGTCCTGACAGTATTTTTATTTCCCTCACCAATTTACATTTTCTTGACGGTATTTTTATTTTTCCTTATGGTATTTTTATTTTCTTTAATGGTAAATGCACCGTCACGGAATTTCAAGTTTCCAGTAGTGATTACAGTATATACGTGGTATTGCGCTGCAAGCACACTGCTAGGAGAAAGTATAATAAACTGACGTAAGTAGGCTACAGAAGTTGCCACGTGAGATTGATGTTGAGATGGAGGAGACAATAAAAGCAACCTGACGTTTCAAAAAAAAAAAAAGCGGCCTGCAACTCATTAATATGTGGACCACTATATCAACTACTCCTACTTGCGTATTGTACGTTACTCCCTCCGTTCGTTAATCAGCTTCGTATTACGTCGGGAAAAGCGTTCGGGTTTCATCTCCAGTACGTATTTCCTCGTCTGCTGTTTTTCTCCGCGAAAGCAAGGTGCCGCGTAGCTGTGCGTTTGTTCGGGTTTTGCGCGCATTAATGCCGCGCGTGACAGCCGTTTACACGGGAGAGTCCCGTTAGGCCAGGCTGCTTTCCTTCTTATACTCGTTGCTTCTTTTGTTCATTCCATCTTCTCTACTGCCTCGTGTACATCATTATTTCTTCTTTCTTTTGTTACGTGAATTGATGATGGGTTTATATATGGTGACGGGACGATCAGGCCGCGGACTTTCGAAAGTTTGGGTCTTTTGGGATTGATCTGGCGCCTGGTGAAATTTTTTTGTGATGGAAATTTTTGATCCGTTTTGGGAGAAGGCAACGAATCAGAGAGGATCATAGAGGGGCGGGAGTTTTGGCGGAGAGATGGGGCGGGAGTTTTGGCGGAGAGATTTTCGCAGCGAAACAGAGGGATCGCGCGGTTAGTTTTTGGCGGAGGGATTTTCGCTGGGAAACGGAGGGATCGCGCGGTTAGTTTTTGGCAGCCCGCGGGGAGAAGCCGAAGCGATGGATGGGCCTCCCGTTCTTTTTCTTGGTCTCGGTGCACAAAGAAAATACGAAGTTGATTAACGAACGGAGGGAGTATATAACATTTAGTACGTTGTACGTTATATAACATGTCATTTAGGGATATAAATTATGGGCGCAATTAAAGCATGTAATTAAACTCATATCGAGGAAAGCTATATGCATGCATACCTGAACGTACTGGAGCTCCATATGTGAACCTTTCCTTTACTGCCGTTTATTAGTACAGGAAGCTCAGGATGGGAACAAACAGTAAATGTTGGACCATCTTCTTTGATTGTTTTGACAAGAGTCCCGCTATGGTAGTCCCGTATCTGACTCAGGGTAGTAAAGAAAATCCATTGCGTCAATATTCCGTGCAGATAATGATTCAATATAAAAAAACCACTTCAAGATGCCTTACATACCGTAAAATTGAAATCATATCCAACGATAATGAATTGCTTTCCAGCTTGAGTAAAGAAATCCAAATGTCTTCCATAGGCTGTCCCGGGAAACGTATATTTACATTTTGGAGAACCAATATTCCATACCTATATTTTGAACACAAGTACATTCGCCATATGTTAAAACACAGACAACCTGCAATAATTATGTTTACCAAAACACTCATGATGAAAAAACATAAAATTCATGTCGTACCTTTACACCAAGATCATGTGCCGTAGTTGTAAGAAAAGTCTCTTGGTCCTTTGGGTTAAATTTAGGTCGCCATTCAACTAAGCCCATGTTATTAAATATCTTAACACAACACCAGCCATTCTCCCAGTCCCACAGCTTAATGCCGTCCGGCATATTCCGACGAAACGGCATACCCCGATATTGTTCAGTAATCGCTGATGACAGCACATAAGGCCGAGATGGATGGACGTCCAATGACACATCACCTCTGTCATGGGCCTTAAAACTCTTTATTTTTGATACTAGATATGTTTTGGATCCCACGAAATTCTGCATTGCCATATAACTGTACACATATATGTAACCATCATCTTGTGGGGCACGTGAATGTTGATTTGTAGACCCGACCAAAATCCATCTTTTTTGTGGAATAAACTTTGGTGATGGCCCTGGTAGGCGTAGTTGGCCAGCATCATCATCCTCTCTTGGAATCCGAGCATTACGAAAGTCCACCTTCTCCTACTCAAAGATGTATGCATGTCATATATATACTTCATGGACCCAAATGCACATGAAATGATTTAATTGGTAACAGGCATAGCATCCAACACAGTAAATATAATTTGAACGTTATTTCCAAAAAGATGTGTGTCCTACATTTCCAAATTAGCACCATATCCTGACCTATCCGCCGCTGCCCGCTCCGCTGCTGCTCACCCTCACGCGCCTGGGCCGCACTCACCCGCGGTACGCCGAGCTGCGCACATACAGTCCTCGTGCCCCCTCTGCCACGGATCACGCTCGCCATTGCGCACGCACCCTCGCCATGTCACATACACCGATATCATCTGAACCCGCCGCGACGTCCCGTCAGCACGCGCCATCCGCCTTCTCTCGACGCTCGCAGTCCATGTGGAGCATCACCACGCGGAGCCGCGCGCTAACCACACGCCCCGCTCGCTGTGCCCACCCCCCGCACGCACCTGCAGCGCCACGCTCACCACACATTTGCCACACTACCTGTAGCTGCTCGCCACACGTTTGCCACGCGGAGCGTTTGCCCGCGCCAGCGCTTGAGTACACACCCTACAGTACCTGCACTGGGCTGTGCCTACATTCACGCCTCACCGCCACGTTACCTCCTCGCCGAGCGTTGATGATCGATTTGGAAACGAGGCAGGTTGGCCAAAACCGGACTGTCCGGTTTTGCTAGTACTCGAAATGCAGAACAGACTTCGTCATTGCATTGGGCTCGTCGAGTACATCAAAATTCATATGTGGATCGTTCAAATCGGAGCCCAGATGAAGGAGATACGACATCAGGAGTGTGCACACCCGAGAAAAACAGGACAGTCCGGATTTAAAACCGGATAGTTCAGTTTTGTTCGGGTCCGAGCCGTTTTTATAGATCTAATCTATTTTCGGCTCTATCTCTGAGTTTCCTTGCTTGGGAAATCCATCCGCCCTATATAAACATAGGATGACGGCCGATGGAGGTCTAGCCAACCAAAATCGACACTTTACCTTTTATCCTTCAAACCCTAATCTTTTCCAACCCTACCTTCTTCCTCCTTCGTCCCGGCGGCGTTTGAGGTTCTTGTAAGCTGCCTCGTGCCCCTAGCAGCAACCTTGCTAGGCGTCTCTCCCAAGAGGGTCCCTCCGGAGCGATGACAGCAAGTTTTGCCCGAAGGCCCGCGACCCAGGCCAAAACCGGACCGTCCGGTTTTCCCTGGCCAGCAGCAACTTCATCGCCGGATCGTGCTACAGTTCGGCGCTTGTTCGTGTGTTGTCCCAATTTGGCGGCAACACATTTTTTGCGACTCCGCTGGGGATATTGGATCTGGTTTGAGACCGATCTAATCTATCCACGATGATGGCCGACGATGAAGATTTCTGCAACCTCGACACTGACAACATCAAGAAGCCGGGTCTTGATCAGCTTCCCGAGGACATCCACAAGTTGTTCGAGGAGCACCAGAAGCAGCGCTACGAGTAGAATCTACGATCCATAAAAGCATGCTTTGAGATCAATAGCAGAGATGATGTCAAGAAGATCAAAGAAATCGACTACGCTTCAACATCCTGCAGCGACTCCACTCCTTCGCCTGCTAAGGTAACACCGGTTGTGAGTCCTCTACCCTGATCAAGCTACAATTAATGCTACCTTGTAAAATTCTATAAACGACATCCGTGGTGCGATAGCTAGATTGGTAGAGAATTCGGGGTTATCTAGTGGTTTAGGTTCCGCCACGCCTAATGCCGCTTTTTAATTTGTTGATTCATGTGGGGTTACACAAAATAGTCCGTCGGTTGTCCCTGAACCTTCATCCATACAACCTTAGTACGGGATGCCGATAGGCTACTTTGTGGGACAGACGCCACCCCCGGCTAGCTATCTGGTCTCAGCTGAGCATGACTGGGCGGGCAAGACCAGGTGAGCATACGGGTCTAACCGACCACATCTAATACATATAGAAACCATACCTCACCGATTTTGATCATATGCCCTTTCCTGTGGGTTGGCAGTATCCAGATTTCATAAAATTCAGTGGTAATGACAATTGTTCGACATGGGAGCATATTAGTAAATATCTGGCATAGCTAGGCGAGGCAGGTCAATATGATGCAATAAAGGTTAGATTATTTTCTTTATCTTTGACCCAGACCGCCTTCGTCTGGTATTCTTCTTTGGTCCTGGGCTCTATTACATCTTGGGTGCAATTAGAGTAGAAATTTCACGATCACTTTTATACCGGGAGTTATGCTTTAGAATTGACAGACTTGATAGCGGTAAAACAAGGTAAAGATGAATCTGTCGCGCAATACATACGATGATTCAAAGAAGTTAAATGTCGATGCTTCAATCTGTCATTATCTGAAAAAGAGAATCGATCTCACGCTTGAAGGGTTTAAACCATCACTTAGGAATTGGCTAGAATTTAGTGATCCTATTGACCTTGCTGAGGTCTTGGTGAGGGGTACGACATTAGAGTATAGAATATCCAAAGAAAACGATAACACCCGAGCTTGTCCGTCAAGCATGCTCACCATGACTTATGGACGTGAAAGCTCTACTAACGATGATAAGGATGCCTACATTGCTGAATTTAAGTGGTCATCTAACTCTAAAGTCGATAGTTGCACATCCCTTAAGCTGGCTAACAGGGGTCGGCAAGAGGAGATCACTTATACCTTTGATGTCTCAAAGTGCGATCGAATATTTGATGAGCTACTTAGATTGGAACATCTTAGGATCTCACATACTATTCCACCTACTGACGAGATCAAGCGTAAGGCATATTGCAAGTACCATCACTCCTATTCACATGCTACTAATGGTTGTAATGTTTTTCATCGTCAGATCCAATTGGACATAAATGAGGGTCGTTTGGTTTTCTAGGACATGCAGGTGAACAAGAATCCTTTCCTGGCTCATACTTTGGACCTCAACGTCATCGAGGTGCAGGAGCTCATGCCCAATATCACTGAAGAAGAGGACGTGGTCGCTGGGGAAGAGAAGGCCGATTCACAGAGCGAATCTGCAACAAGAGAGGTGACGTGTATAGACTCTAGAAGGTTTGCCGAGCTTCAAAATCATGGTGAAGGCCTTTGGACTCGGGGGGCAAGGCGTGCCCTCAACACCTGACCGAACATCGGTTACTGCTGCTGCTGCTAAGCTAGCTGAACCAGACAGTGCAGTTTTGAAAACTGGATAGTTCGATTCTGGCCTGAGTTACCTGAGGTTTCTAAAGCTAAAGTGCCCTGAAGCCGGTTGTCGGCGTTCGGAACCCGGGGGCGTCCTAAGCCAACGAGTAATCGTATGTGTGTGTAACCCGTCCGGATGGGTGATGCAAGAAGAACACAGCGATTTATCCTGGTTCGGGCAAAGAAGGCCCTACGTCCAGCGGGGGGAGAAGGTTTGTATTATCTTGCACCTAAGTGCTTGTACAGGGGCGGATACAAGCGAAGGAGAGGATTCAAGGGGGGTCGAATACAGAGCGAAGGAGTTATTCGGAGTCTAGGAGTCTGCCTAGGCGTATGTTTGGTTGTCGTGAGATCGTTGTCTCGTGTCGTTCTCCTCTGAGTTTTTGTCTCTTCTCCCTCTTCGGCCCTCCGTCCAGCGCCCTGGCGCCTCCTTTTATAGACGAAGGAGGGGCACAGGTGTACACGTATTTCGAGCTCTCATGACGCTGATGACGTACGACGTTGAGGCCGATCATGTCGATGCTGCTGTAGTGATGTACGTCGATATGGGAGGCCCTGCTGCCGTCGCATCGGGAGTTGTTGGAGTTCAGCTCGAGGGTTCGCTCGATGAGGCCAAGGGGCGACGGTCGAGGGTCCTGGCCGGAGCCGAGGGGGTCATGCTGAGGTGGTCGAGCTTCGTTGGATAAGATCGAATCCCGGAAAACACGGTAAACAGGTTAGTTTGTATGCCTCGAGGTGGTGCGGGTCGTGGCACAACGCTCGGTATGGCGCAACAGCGTAATATGACTTGCGGGATTCCGGGGCATGGGCAGTAAAAGTAGATTTGACCGCCACGCCTGCGACTGTTACCGTAACTGTGGCCATGCGGTTAGGCGGGGGTAGATAGATCGCATTAAATGCGCGCGGATTCGTACGGGGGAGTTGGTGGCCGAGGGGTGCTCTGTCCCCGAGGGCCGACCATTCGCCCAGACGAAGTTCCGTCCTTGAGGGGGGGCTCGTTTGCTGGGCGAAGTTACGTCCTCGAGGGCCGGCTCGTTCGCTGGACGAAGTTCCGTCCTCGAGGGGTAGCTCGTTTGCTGGGCGAAGTTACGTCCTCGAGGGCCGGCTCGTTCGCTGGACGAAGTTCCGTCCTCGAGGGGTAGCTCGAATCGTACCCTCGCGCATACAGTACTAGTCCGTTCGGCAGTTTTTTAGTGTACAGTACTAGTCCGTTCGGCAGCCTCTCGAGCGGGCTTTGGCTTTGGGCCGTCATCGGCCGTGGGTCGGCCCGAAGTGTTTCAGCCTGTGGGACTTTGTACGTCCGCGCGGGAGGCTACAGGAGGGGTTGAGTTGCCGTTTTTGCGGGATTTAATTCGATAAACCTGAGGTTTTGGGGTACCCATTTCCTTGGTAACGACACCGGTGTTTGGAAGATCAATGTGGCGAAGGACCCAGGGGCAAGCCACAACAAAAGGTCACCTTCGGGATGCTTCTTAGTAAGTATTCTTGACGAAAGGCCGATTTGGATAATCGGTCATCAAAAAAGGAAGCTAAGACATCTACTCGCCTAGAGAGGCACACTACCCAGCATCAAATCAAATCTTGGCCCCCAACAACGATGAAAACACTTGAGCCGATTTGGGATGATAACGAGGTCATGTGGGTTCCATATCAACCCATGCGAAAGCCCTCTCTTTGCCCTAGTGGGGATAAACAGAAAAAATCGGCTAAGGACAAGGTCACATCAACACTACAAGACCGACGAGCATTCAACTCATCTGGTCTGGGATGTTTAGACAAAATCGGATTGTCCGGTTTTAGAAACCGGACTGTCTGGTTTTCCCCTGCAGCAACGGTTTCTTCTCCTCGATAAATGTACAAGCCCTAGCAGAAGGAGCGAGAGGCTCAGGATGTCAACATGAACCCAAAGGAGCAGAAGACCATACTTGTTGGGTCCACGATTGTCCTGCTTGAGAGCAAGGGTGAAAAGCCAATTGCATTTAGCAATCCAGTTGAGAAGAATATTCAGAAAGTTCCAGTTGAGAAAAACAAGGGAGGTAGTTGCATCAAAGTTTGCTCTCAAGTTTCTTTGCCACAATGGTGCCCTGCAGGATTGACTCGTACTCAGAAGCGGAGGCTCCAACGGCTACGGCTCCAAAAGAAGAAGGAAAAGGAGCTGACAACTCATGTCGGTGATGTAGCATCTATCGATAGCTTGACGGATGATGACAGACTCATTGATTGTGATCTCCCTCCCAAGGTGTAGATGCAATGATGGGAACAACCGATAACACGATTATCACCCTTGGCACAAATGGCCGATGAATTACATCACCCCCAGGCCGATTATATTTCTTAGCACGCAAGCTCTACTAAGAAAAAGGGGGACATGTGTTGACGGTCGATTTTTGTAGACGAGCCGCTCAGGTTGGCCAAAATCGGACTGTCCGGTTTTCCAAACCGGATGGTCCGATTTTACTAAAGTGCTCAAAAATGCAGAATGGACTTCACCATTGCGTCGGGCTCATCGAGTATATAAAAATTCATATGTGGATCGCCCAAATTGGAGTCCAGATGAAGGAGATATGATGTCAGGAGTGTCACCCGAGAAAAACAGGACAGTCCGGATTTAAAACCAGATAGTCTGGTTTTGTTCGGGTCTGAGCCGTTTTTAGTAGATCTAATATATTTTTGGCTCTATCTTTGAGTTTCCTTGCTTGGGAAGTCCATCTACCCTATATAAACATAGGGTGACGGCCGATGGAGGTCTAGCCAACCAAAATCGACACTTAACCTTTTATCCTTCAAACCGTAATCTTTTCCAACCCTACTCTCTTCCTCCTTCGTCCCGACGGCGTTTGAGGTGCTTCTAGACTGCCTTGTGCCCCTAGCAGGAACCTTGCTCGGCGTCTCTCTCAACGGGGTCTCTCCTGGAGCGACGACAGCAAGTTTTACCCGAAGGCCCGCAACCCAGGCCAAAATCGGACTGTCCGATTTTGCAAACCAGGCTGTCCAGTTTTCCCTGGCCAGCAGCAACTTCATCGCCAGATCATGCTATGGTTCGACACTTGTTCGTGTGTTGTCCCGATTTGGCGGCAACACCGAGCTCACGAGCCTATCCTTGCTCACCTTGAAAAAGACCTTACACCAACACCACCTTCATTCCCTATTGCTCACCAAATCCCTCTCTCTTTCCTTCCTCATGATATTCTGAGTGCATGATTTCATCAGAGTTTTATGCATATTAATTATATGACACATCAGCTTTTCTGGTGATGTGATATGAAATTAAAGAAGAGAAAGATAGAATCAGTTTCATCTAGATGAAACCATGTATGCACGGATACCAACTCTACTTAAGTCATGAAACTAAATGTAATTTTGACCCTATGAAACCACAACATGAAATTATGCATTGGAGAGGGTAGTTTCAAACACCATTTCATTTCATGGTTGCTTAGAGCATCTCCAAGAGTACCTTATATCCCTTTCCTATCTTTGAAATTTGGAAAAAAAAGAAAATCAATCTCCAAGAGTTTCCCATATTGGTTCCCCGTCTTTTCACTCTCCCCAAAATCCCCCTCCGTGCGCGTAAAAATACATGTGCCCGTGATTTCCTCATCCTCCTCCCGTCCATCCTCCTCTTGCCACATACGAAGGGCTAGACGGCAGGTGGGTGCGGGCACGCTACTCTGGCACGGGAATGGCCGCCCATTCCGGTCGCCGTCGCCCGAGCACGGTCGCCTGTCCCTGCAGTCGCCATGCGCACCTATTTCCCTCCAGCGGGCCCCCTCCCCTCCCGGCATGATCTCCGGCGGAGCCAAGATGACACGCAGCCTCATCCCTGTCGGCCGGCCTATCCCCTCCAGCATGCCCCGTTCGCTCCAGCGCCCCCTCCCCTGCTCGCCGCTTGCCTGCCTCTCTCCTGTGGCTGTGCGGCGGCTACGAGCTCTAGGGGCTACCCCGTGAGGCGTTTAGCCCCACAGCCAGCAGGCCGCGGCAAACGAGCGCTTCCTGGATCTGGCCCTCATCAGCGGTGAGGTTGGCCACACGGATGGCGAACCTGGACAGGTCAAAATGGTAGTGCCCCACAGCTCCCGTGTATGGCGACATGGAGCTGAGGTGGCGTCATGGAGTTATGGCCAATGGTGGAGCTGCGCGACACAAAGTAGAAATTGGCAGGGAGGACCAGGGGCTGGCCGTCCACACTCCGGGAGGAGATGAGCATCTACCCATGTAGCCAAAGCTTAACGTCTGCCCCCCTGCCTTGCTGGCCGGGAGACCAACCAGCCGCGAAGCCATGCTCACGAGATCAGCTGAAGCCTGAAGGCGTGGTTTTGTCATGTTGTGTGTATTTGCGTTAGAAAAATATTGTTGGTGTTTCACCTGGGAAGGGTTCAAAAGGTAATCTTTTGATTCCCTCGACGATCCTTGGATTGGCAGCAAAATCGAAGGGCATTTAGCTTGCGGCGACGACGGGGAGAGCTACAGGAGGAGGGTCGAATGTCACAGTCGCGGCGGTGGAACAGAGCAAGAAGGATGCAGCGGTGAGGAACCGGCGAGAAAGAGGAAGGGAGGATCCTAAGCCCAGAGGCGTATCCATAATTTTGATTTTTTCAGAAGTCAAATATGAGATACTGTTGGAGATGGTCTCTTTTTTCCTCCCGATACTATTTTGGAAGTTGGCAAAAAACTATGGATAGGGAAAAAATTGGGAAACTCTTGGAGTTGCTCTTACGTGGCTTTGTAGGAAATATCATTATGAAATTGTACACTACGAATAGCCTCACCACACTACTGGCTCGTTTGGTGGAGCTTCTCCCAGCTCCAGCTCCACTTGACACAGCACTGACACCATACCGTTGCTGCATTATTTACTGGAGCTCGTTTTCTCCCCCTTCCATTTCCCCCTCACAAACTAGAAGGAGTCGGTGGAGCCACAAATTTTAGCTCAACCACCTCCGGCTCTTCTGACACTTCTGTCAGGTATAGTAGAGGAACCGGAGCCCCATGGAGTGCCCCCCAAACCATCCATAATGTTAGGAATATGCCCTAAAGCTAATCATGTAGATGATGATATTCCAATTGTATCCATGATTAATAAAGTATTCATTGAATATCCATTATAGACAACTTGTATTGATTGATAATTATGTGAATTATTTGTGGAACTCAATTACTTGAATGGTTATTCTAAAGTTGTCCCTGGTCGGCCTTCTTGTGAGAACACACTTGAATATTAGACCAGCACATGTATTAGTTGATCACTATGTTTCACAAGTCATGGACATGGAGATGTCAAACTAATAATGTGGGCACATGTGAGACATGTAGGCTGGACTAACGCGACATGAGAAAGTCTCTATTCACGTCATGTACATTATGTCCTTAGACCTAAGATTGTGGTATGTACTCAAGATGTGAAATGGCCTACTTAGGGACTATCAAATGTTGCTCCGTAACTGGGTAGTTATAAATGTGGTCTTCGGGTGGTCGGGAAGCATGCTATGAGACATAGACAATCAAGATGGAATTTGTCCCTTTCTACGCAAGAGAGATATCACTAGATCACTCAAGTGATTGGATCAACAAATGCATGGCCGTGCTTGGGTTAAGTGTTAACCCACGAGTTGAACCATATATCGAGTGGCAAAGGGAATAACTTGTATGTGGTCGTAGTGGTTCGTCTGATATGATCTTTGCGTGCATATAGGAGTTTTCATGCCTTGCTAGAGGCTGCTGTCAACTATTGGGTGAGTAGGAGTACTTGGCCCATGTCAATGTGTGCGTGCACCCATAGGGTCGCACGCTTAAGGGTGGAAGCCTAATTCGGGTTGGACCCGAATTAGATAAGGCTTAGGGTTACTAATGGGCCTCCAACTCGTGAGCTCATTGGGGATGCCTATATAAGCAAGGGGTAGGGGCGCAGTCAGGGTGACACACACCTTTGGCAGCCGCCGTCGCCCTCCCCACGCTCGCGCCTTCTGCTCCTCGCAGACCTAGCAGTCCAGAGGCGCATCGCTTCTTCCCTGCACGTGTGGGATTCCTCGGAAGTGCTGCATCTGGAGCACTGGGATGAACAGTGCGAGGGGATTGACGTGACGGACGACCATGCAATTGCACTGCCTGCTGCGACGCGTATGACTACATTGAGTTGTCTTCCGCTGCACCTGCGCGTCTAATGGTAATCCCGTAACCTGTAACTAGCAGTAGATCCTGGTTTATGAGGTCGAAAAGTTTTATTTTTTGGCTAGCGTAGCACCCTCATAACCCTTCAGTGGTATTGAAGCCGTTACTTCCTCGTTATAGGTTCAGTTTTATGCATATGGTGATATGCGTGGTTATAGATTAGTCTCTAACCTTGGTTCGTCATCTTGCCCTGTTGGTCTTGAAATGATCTACTCGTACCGGTCGGAATTCGACCATCCGAGTTAAGTGATTCATGTAAATCCAGTCATGGTGAGTTAGAGATCAATCAGATTGATCGGATTGAACCCTAGGTCAAGTGCCAAGCGCATACGATGCGCGGCGGCGGTAGATGGAATTTACTGCCGGACGCCGGTTTGCCAAGAAAGTGCTGCTCGGTAAAACAGCCGTAACTTTTGAACCGTAACTCAGATTAAGATGAATTCTAAACTAAAATCATAGAGAACAAAATTTTACATTTGACTCTCTATGGATTTGCCACATTCTGCAAAATTAAAATTGCGAAATAAGGCTTGGAAAACAGAGTTTTCTGCATTACAAGATTAGACGTCGGATTTGGATAACTCTGTTTTGCAGGTATTGATGACTGGTATGTATTTGATGCATGTATGCATTTAATTCATGGCTTGCATGTCATAAGGACAATATGGGAGGAGCCACATACATATTGTCAAAATTAATGTAATGGCCTGTGTGCCAATCTGTGATGATCTATCCGCGACTATGTAATTTCATTTTACTTGCGCTAGTAGTAGCTAGTCTTGGCGGAATCATCACTAAAGGATGGCATACTTGAATCATGGAGATGGAGATCACCATGATGCATAGATTGAAGGAGATGGAGATCCCCAAAGGAATAATGGGCTATACCAAGTCATGTCTGTGTTATGCCATTCTTACTATGTTCTACTTTCACATGCTATTATGTTTTTGTCTACATTAGTGCGGTAGTGAAGTAGAATGATCCCTCAGCAATGTTTAAGTTGAATGCTTCCCCAAACCTTGCACTGTCATAAGTCTTGTACAATTGGTGGTGGGTCTATGAAATTAGGGTGCCACTGGTTTTCCTCGACTAGGCAGGTTCGTATCGGATACTTACTGTAAGAAGGTTTAGTTACTTATACAAGGTCATCCTAACGGTTAGGGACCTTGGAGCCTGGGTAGGTTGAGCTTAGCATAGAGATGCTGCCCAACAAAAAGAGTCATATGTGATATGATTAGCAAAGTGTTGCTTACCGATCTACCATGTCTTCTAGCGGTGATGCTAAAGCTCACTAGTTGACTTGTTAGTTGTGGGTCTTGAATCACTAAGTATCAATTGAGGGATGTTGATTTTAGTGGGAGTAGATTTTATTTTGATATAATTTACTCTTTCAAGGATACATTGTCTTAGTATTTTGCGTTACTTTTATTGTAGATGGCCGCTCGCAATCAACCATTTTCTTTGCGTACAATTCTTGAGAAAGATAAGTTGAATGGAACAAATTACGCAGATTGGATCCGCAACCTGAGAATTGTTCTCAGGGCTGAGAAAAAGGAAGATATTCTAGACACCCCATTACCAGATGAGCCTGAGGAGAGTACTCCTGCTGCTGAGAAAAACGCTTACAAGAAAGCATGTGATGCAGATCTTGAAGTGAGTTGCCTCATGCTTGCTTGTATGGAACCTGATCTGCAGATGCAGTTTGACAACAATCATTCAGCGAACGATATGATCGTGGCGCTTGAAGATATGTTCCAAACACAAGCACAGACTGAAAGGTTCAATGTCTCTAAGGCGCTTGCAGAAACCAAGCTAGCAGAGGGCGCAACTGTTGGTCCACATGTAATCAAGATGGTTGGTTACACTCAGAGGTTGGAGAAGCTAGGCTTCCCAATTGGCCAAGAGTTGGCAACTGATTTCGTTCTTTTGTCTCTTCCGCCCAGCTATGGAAACTTCATCTCGAACTACCATATGCATGGGGCGGAGAAGGGCTTGAATGAACTATGTGGCATGCTAAAAAGAGCAGAGGCTGACATCAAGAAAGCAGGAGGTGGCCAAGTGTTGGCAGTTCAAAATAGGCCTAACTTTAAGAGAAAGAAGGGCAATTGGAAGAAGAAGGGCAAGGCTAAAGATGAGATCTCTAAGCCAAACCAATCGTCTTCCAAGGATGAAGCACCTGCAAAGAATGATGAATGCTTTCATTGTAAGGGGAAAGGTCACTGGAAGAGGAACTGCAAGGTGTACTTGGCGTCCTTGAAGAAGGACGGCGGTAGTAAAGGTACTCCCACTCATACACTTATTGTTTATGTTACAGACATTTTCCTCGCTAACTCTTATATCAATTCTTGGGTATTTGATACCAGATCAGTTTCTCATATTTGCAATACGATGCAGGGAATGATAAGAAGTAGAAGCATGGAGAAAGGAGAAGTTGATTTCCGCGTGGGCAATAATGAAAGAGTTGCTGCATTGAACATCGGGACGATGCAACTTACCTTGCCGTCAGGATTTATTTTGGAATTGAATAATTGTTATTTTGTTCCTAGTTAAATCGAAACATTGTGTCACCTTCATGCTTGATGAAGGATGGTTATTCATTTGCGAGTAAAGACAATGGTTGTGTGATCTCAAAGAATGATGTGTTTATGGCTTTTGTATCCATTGTGAATGGGTTATTTATTTTAAATCTTGATGATGCACCTGTTTCTAATGTTAGTGCTAAACAGCCTTGGCTTAATGAGTTAAGTCCTACCTATATGTGGCATTGTCATTTGGGTCATATAAGTGAGAATCGCATGAAGAGGCTCCATGATGATGGTCTTCTAACTTCTTTTGATTTTGAATCATACGAGACATGTGAGGCTTGCTTGCTAGGCAAGATGACCAAGGCGCCATTCAAAGGATTTCCTGAGAGGGCGTTTGACTTGTTGGAACTTGTACATACTGATGTATGTGGACCAATGAGCATGACAGCTAGAGGCGAATTTCAATGCTTCATAACTTTTACTGATGACTTTAGTAGATATGGATATGTCTACCTAATGAAGCATAAGTCTGAAATATTTGAAAAATTCAAAGAATTTTAGAATGAAGTAGAGAATCAATGTGGCAAGAAGGTCAAGGCCTTGCGATCTGATCGTGGAGGCGAATATCTAAGTCATGAGTTTAGCAATCATCTTAAGAGTTGTGGAATTGTTCAATAGCTTACGCCACCCGGAACGCCTCAAAGAAATGGCGTGTCTGAGCGACGTAATCGGACCTTGTTAGACATGGTTCGGTCTATGATGAGCCAGTCAGACCTACCTTTATCGTTTTGGGGATACGCTCTAGAAACAACCCCTTTCACATTGAATAGGGTACCATCTAAGTCCGTAGTTAAGACACCATATGAGATGTGGATGGGTAAGAGTCCCAGTTTGTCTTTTCTAAAAATTTGGGGTTGTGAAGTTTATGTCAAACGACTTATATTAGATAAACTAACACCCAAATCGAACAAGTGCTTTTTCATGGGATATCCGAAGGAAACTTTAGGGTATTATGTCTATAACCGTTCAGAGGGCAAAGTGTTTGTTACTCGAAATGGTGTTTTCTTAGAGAAAGAGTTTCTCAAAAGAGAAAAGAATGGACAAAAGTTGTATCTTGAAGAAGTTCAAGATGAGCCAGTAGGGACTGACTCTACGAGTGATGCTAATGTAGCAGAGCAAGTTGAGACACCTGTGGCAGTGGAGACACCACCACAACCACGAAGATCAGTGAGACTTCACGCATTGCATGGGGATTTGTTATTGTTAGACGATGACGAACCTGCAGATTATGCGGAAGCTATGATGGATCCAGATTCTGAGAAATGGCAAAGTGCCATGAGATCCGAGATAGATTCCATGGGAGACAATCAAGTTTGGAACTTGGTTGACCCGCCTGATGGGGTTAGACCCATAGAGAGCAAATGGATCTTTAAGAAGAAGAAGGATATGGATGGAAATGTTCACGTCTATAAAGCTCGACTTGTTGCAAAAGGTTTTCGACAAGTTCAAGGAATTGACTACGACGAGACGTTCTCGCCGATAGCGATGCTTAAATCTATTCGGGTCATTCTAGCAATTGCTGCATATTTCGATTATGAGATATGGCAGATGGATGTTAAAACAGCCTTTCTAAATGGGTATTTAGAAAAGGACGTGTATATGATACAGCCCGAAGGTTTTGTGGATCTTAATAATGCTGGAAAGATGTGCAAGCTTAAGAAATCTATTTATGGGTTAAAGCAAGCATCTCAGAGTTGGAATATTCGTTTTGATGAGGTAGTCAAAGGGTTTGGCTTCCGTCAGAATGAAGAAGAACCTTGTGTTTACCAGAAGGTAAGTGGGAGCGTTGTTGTGTTTCTGATCTTGTATGTGGATGACATACTATTGATTGGGAATGATATTCCTATGTTGCAATCTGTAAAAACTTCACTGAATAATAGTTTTTCTATGAAAGATTTAGGAGAAGCAGCATACATCTTGGGAATTAAGATCTATAGAGATCGGTTGAGAAGGCTAATAGGATTAAGCCAAGACACGTACATTGACAAGGTGTTGAAACGGTTCAACATGGAACAGTCCAAGAAAGGGTTCTTGCCTATGTCACATGGTATGCGCTTTAGTGACAAGCAGTGTCCTTCATTAGATGAAGAACGCAACCGCATGAGTAAGGTTCCATATGCTTCGGCCGTTGGTTCCATCATGTATGCCATGATATGTACTCGCCCAGATGTCTCATATGCTCTAAGTGTTGCGAGTAGGTACCAAGCTAATCCAGGTGAACCTCACTAGACGCTTGTTAAGAACATCCTAAAGTACTTACGAAGGACTAAGGATGTGTTCCTAATCTATGGAGGTGAGGAGGAGCTCGTTGTAAGCGGTTACACCGATGCTAGCTTCCAAACCGATAGGGATGATTCACTATCTCAATCAGGTTTTGTGTTCACAATAAATGGTGGTGCAGTTAGCTAGAAAAGTTCCAAGCAGGAGACGGTGTCTGATTCTATAGTAGAAGCCGAGTACATTGCAGCTTCAGGCGCTGCAAAGGAAGGTGTTTGGATGAGGAGATTCCTCATTGAGCTTGGTGTGTTTCCGAATGCGTCGGACCCATTGAATTTACATTGTGATAACAATGGGGCGATTGCACAGGCTAAGCAGCCTAGGGATTACCAGAAGAACAAATATGTACTCCGGAAGTTTCATCTCATTCGAGAGTTTGTGAAACGAGAAGAGATCAAATTATGTAAAATACATACGGATTTGAATGTAGCAGATCCTTTGACAAAGGCTCTTCCACAGCCTAAGCATGAGACGCACGTGAGGTTATGGGTATTAGACATCTAAGAGATTAACTCTAGTGCAAGTGGGAGACTATTGGGAATATGCCCTAGAGCTAATCATGTAGATGATGATATTCCAATTGTATCCATGATTAATAAAGTGTTCATTGAATATCCATTATAGACAACTTGTATTGATTGGCGATTATGTGAATTGTTTGTGGAACTCAATTACTTGAATGGTTATTCTAAAGTTGTCCCTGGTAGGCGTTTTTGTGACAACATACTTGAATATTAGACCAGCACATGTATTAGTTGATGGCTATGTTTCACCAGTCATGGACATGGAGATGTCAAACTAATAATGTGGGCACATGTGAGACATGTAGGCTGGACTGACCCGGACATGAGAAAGTCTCTATTCACATCATGTACGTTATGTCCTTAGACCTAAGATTGTGGTTTGTACTCAAGATGTGAAATGGCCAACTTAGGGACTATCAAACACTGCTCCATAACTGGGTAGTTATAAAGGTGGTCTTCGGGTGGTCGGAAAGCATGCTATGAGACATAGACAATCAAGATGGAATTTGCCCCTCTCTACGCGAGAGAGATATCACTGGATCAGTCAAGTGATTGGATCAACAAATGCATGGCCGTGCTTGGGTTAATTGTTAACCCACGAGTTGAACCATATATCGAGTGGCAAAGGGAATAACTTGTATGTGGTCATAGTGGTTCGTCTGATATGATCTTTGCGTGCACATAGGAGTTGTCATGCCTTGCTAGAGGCCGCTGTCAACTATTGGGCAAGTAGGAGTACTCGGCCCATGTCAATGTGTGCGTGAACCCATAGGGTCGCACGCTTAAGGGGCTGGAAGCCTAATTCGGGTTGAACCCGAATTAGATATGGCTTAGGGTTACTAATGGCCTCCAACTCGTGAGCTCATTGGGGACACCTATATAAGCAAGGGGTAGGGGCGCGGTCAGGGTGACACACGCCTTTGGTAGCCGCCGTCGCCCTCCCCACGCTCGCGCCTTCTACACCTCACGGACCTAGCAGTCCAGAGGCACATCGCTTCTTCCCTGCACGTGTGGGATTCCTCGAAAGTGCTGCAACTGGAGCACTAGGACGAACCGCGCGAGGGGATTGATGTGACGGATAACCACGCAACTACACTGCCTGCTGCGACACGTACGACTACATCAAGTCATCTTTGGCTGAACCTGCGCGTCTAGTGCTAATCCCGTAACCTATAACTAGCAGTAGATCCTAGTTTATGAGGTCAAAAAGTTTTATTTTCTGGCTAGCGTAGCACCCTCATAACCCTACACATACGAGCTCACGGGCTTGCTCATTCTAGTCGACCACTGCAGTGGGAACCGCGTGGTCCCAGACCCTAAGTTAAACTAGTGCCCCTCCTCTCTCTTCGTTTCAGGTTGAAGGTGAGCTCTCCACCCTATCCCAGTCGGCCCTACTGCTTTCTCCTCTTCCAGTCTAGCCACCTCAATCCTTCCTTATCCGTCGGGTGAACTCACCGTCATTAGTCACCGATGACAAGCTACCACCCTCACCAAGCCATACGCAGACGCACTCACCGCACCTTCTTACCCCCCCCTCGAGCATAAAAGAACCGATCAAAAACCTACAAAACATTCTCCCTTTTCGCTCTAGTCTGCCGCCAACTCCGGTGAGCAATCACCAGCGCTCTTGCCACTCACCGGTGATAAGATGACCTTTTCCGCTGCCGCCTCAGTCTCTCATATACATGAGACATCACCTACCAGCTCTCATCATGAACCGCATCCAGAAACGGCCGACAATGAGCAATCTTACGACTGGGGAGGCTCACCCCTCTGCTGCCACCTCCGGGGTGAGCTCGGGCAGGCCAAGAAAAGCAACAACCGACGTTCCTGCTTTCCAAAAAAAACACCTATCTTGATCATCGAGCTGCATCCCAAATTGGAAATGCTTGGGATAGGGAGTCCGACGCAAGTAAAAAAATCGAACGCCCCTACCCACGTGGCCCCGTCTGCCTCCACTCCTTTCCGATAAAAAATGCCTCACCGCTTCTTCATCCTCCCGTCACTTTCCCCTTTTCTCGTCTCTCTCTCTCTCCTGATGCAACCAACGGTGGCGGTGTAGATGTCGGGGCCGGCGGGAAGGACGGAGGTGGAGGCCACTGCTGGAGGTCGCACAGAGGGGCACGGCCCTGCCGGAGGCGGAGGCCACCGTTGGAGGTCTCCTTGCACCGACGAGCGGTAAATCCGAGATAGGAGCGGCTGAGGCTTCCAGGTAAGCCATGGCCATGGACGGCGGAGCTCCTTGAGTGGCACGGTCAGGCCGCCATTGATGAGGGGAAGAGGAGCTCCCTTCCCAACGTCGTCCTCCTCCTCGCCACCCACCTCCTCGCCCTCTAAATCCCCAGATCTGGCCGTCGAGCCCGGCCGCGCCGCCGGCTCTCCCTCTCCTTTTTCCCCCTCCATGGCGGCTGTCGCCGCCGCTCCTCCTCCTCCGCCCCACTGTGCATGTTGCATGTTTCAATGTTTCATGTTGCATGTTTTGATGTTTCATCTCTTTACAATGTTTCAATGGATGTTTCAAGTGTTGATTTTGCATGTTTCATGAGACAATGTTTCAATTTTTCAATGTTTCAAGTGTTGATTTTGAATGTTTCATGTTTCATGTTGTATGAGACAATGTTTCAATAGTTTGTTCTTGATGTTTCAACAGTTATCGTCGGATGTTTCATTTTGGTATTTTGATGTTTCAGCGTCCGATCCGACGTTCGGGCGCTAGCACTACTATACCGATCCCGAATGCATCTCGTTGATCCGGGCAGTTTTATCCCTATCATTTTTCTTCTATCTTCTTGATTTGACTTGACTATCTTTATTTCCTATCCTTGACCTGGATCTGGGTACCCAGATTATATTATTTAATTTATTTACTACGTCGTGTACTATGTGTTGGTTCACAAATGTGTTGCTTGAAGGAAGCTTTCTCTGGCTCTCTACCGCCCTGCTTTATTGCCCACCGCCACCGGCTCCTCTATCCTTTCAAGCAATCATGATTCACTACTGCTCATCCCGGCTTAGGCTATCCGCACTCGTTTTACTCTATCTACTTCCTTTAAAAGGAATATTCTATCATGTTCATTGAGATTACTTCGTTTACAAATCAACCCCGCGCACTTGAATCAACTATATATCTCACTCTACCCCAACCATCCTAATTTTTATTTCCTTCGCCACACTCTCTTTCCTCGTGGGTCCTACCACCCCCCTTCTCCCCTGCGCCTCCTTTTTCTTCCCCGCCGACACGAACACGTCCCACTCGGAATCTTCTCGTCCCTCCCATCTCCATCGCCACCGTCTCCCTCCCATCTCTGTCGCCACCGCCTCCGGTCATCCTCCCCCCCGCTTCACCGCGCCCTTCGCCGACGGCTGCCCTCCTCCTCGCGCAGCGCCGACGGCCTCCCTCCTCGCGTGGTGGCCGGCCAGCCTCCCTCCTCCCGCAGCGCCAGCCGGACTCCCTAGTCGCGCTGGCACCGGATCCACCGCTGTTGCCACGCAAGCAGGCAAGCTAGTGTTACGGGTTCGATGAGCGGTCCAGTTGACCGACGAGTCTATCCAGCGTAGGTCCACGGAACCGCACATAACTAGCGCACCACTAAGAGTACCCCTGACTGGACCCACTGTCCCACTTTTACACTCCCTGCTCTTGGTCTAGTGGACCACCGGCCCCTTCGGCCGTGGTCCACCGATCTGTGGGCGCAGTCCGCAGCAGAGCACGGGCGAGCAGTCCGGCTCAACATGCCAAATCCTTAGATCTGGCCAAATTGCTACGGCACCCGAATCCATGCACCCAAAACATTAGCCCACAACTTTTCCCTTACCCGAAAATATCCATAAATACTAGTACACCACAATGTAAACCTATTCATGGCCTTGCTACATCATGCTCATGTCAAATATTTCCCTGTTCAAGTATTTTTACTATCTATTCTTTCAAATTCCATTTTCATTTACACATGGACTTGTATCTTGCGTATCATAAATCCATAAATCTTAGGAAAATTCCAAAAAAAAATACCAAAAATATATCCAAACATATCCATATTCTAGTTTTTCCAAATTATGAACAAATAGAGCCATAATCCAATATTTTTAACCCTTAAATATTGGAAGTTTCTTTTCAACAGACTTCTTTTGCCAACAGTTCTAGTCTCGGCGGATACTGGTATATGGAAGAGATGTGATACATACGCTACTAGGGCAAAGTGATTGAAAATGTGTACCACATGACTTGTACATCGTTGTGTGGTGTGAGCAGGTTCCCGGTTGTGTGGAGTAATCAATATATAAAGGTATGTCGTTCCGCAAAAGAAAAAGTTAACTGTGACTAGTCACTTACCAGCCTATGATAGTCCCATATGACAAATTCGCAGTCATTGCCCAAAGAACTTGTCCTAAAAATCCTGTATCACGGACAAAGTCACAATTAAAGCTAGTAGATTAATTGCAACATGCAATTAATCCTACCAACACAGTACGTAACATAAATCTAGCTCCGCTTTCTTCTTTCTTTGTTTTTTAGTATAAAGGGACGTAAACATGCAACACATGTTCACCACACCCGCATTACTGTATGTACAGCACACGCGTTAAGCTAGATTGAAGCCGATTGTTATTTTCTGGGTAAAAGAGAGCTTTATTGATAACTAGGCATCACAAATTACAGTCGTTTCTTGACAAAGGTCTTTGACCACACGCATCCGACATAGCCAGACCTCGGTATGGGCACATGATCTTTCTCCGCGGTTCGTAACCCGCATATCACGCGGATTACAAACCGCGGAGTAGAAGGCACGGGGGTATCTTTCTCCCTCAATTTAAAACCGCAGAGAAAGAGTTTGACACGGGAAAAAAGAAAAAAAATTTGACTCCGTGGCGTAATACAAACCGCGGAGAAAGGGTATGGCAGCTTTTGCTTTTATATTATCCACAGTTTGTGTTACAAACCGCGGAGAAAGGGTCCTTCACGGTCTCAACATTTTCAACCCACGGATAAAGAGTCCGGATTTACAAACCGTGGAGAAAGGGGTCTTTCTCCACGGATTTTCTTACAAACCACGGATAATTACCTTTCTCCGCGGGCCACTTTAAAACCGCGAATAGGGAACCGCGTTTAAAGGTCATTTCTCTACTAGTGACCTGCAATATATTCTAACCTGGATAATAATCTTCCAATTGTCTAGCAATTTGAGCATGCTCCTTAGCTAGATTGAAGCCTATTGTTGTGCGAGCAGGCTAAAAAAAATGGTTGAAATTTAGCTCCTCCAAAAGAAAAACATCCCACTCACCATGGCTCTGTTGGATGCACAAGTATGGAAGTTACACTGGGCGAGGGCGCATCCTGATAAAATGAAAAAAAAAAACAAACCAGAGCAGAGCAGGTGAATAAACTCACTTGTATTTCAGAAATGGAACCAAACAGTATAGGACACGCTTCAGGATCTAATTAATGAAAGTCACGCACCATGAGTCCAGGCTTTATGTCTTGTCCATCCAAGGGAACTCGTCGGGCCAGCTGATCTGATTTTAAACTAGGACCTATTGGCGACTGCGAAATAAAAATAGTTTAATAATATAACTGTAGTATAGTTTTTGTTAAATTCGGTACCAAGTACTGCCTCCGTTTTTAAATAGATGTCGTTTAGGACAAGTCATTTAGTTCATTTTTGAACTAATTTGTTTGTCCTAAACGACATTTGAACTAAATAACTTGTCCTAAACAACATCTATTTAAGAACGGAAGGAGTATATTTTTTAAAAAAATTCATGCAGTGCTCAACGTGTCATGAAACTGGAGAAATATGAATTTGATGCGGTGCTTTTTTACCGGTGGCCTTAATGCTAGTTTAATTAATTTGTTATTTTATATGTATTCATGTCCCTTAGGACAACTGTTTAGACAGTTGCTCTCTATGAGTTATTGCCACTTATTATACATACTCCCTCCAGTTTCCTAAAAGAAGTCGTTTTGGACAGTGACACCGTCTCCAAAAAATAACTTTGACCATTACTTTTTGCTATAAAATATTTGTTAAATATAGTCTATATATACTTTTATGAAACAACATCTCGAAATGAATCTACTTACATCACTTTCATATTTTCAAACTCAATCCAAAAGAATATATTTGGAGTCAAAGATTAAAATGTTTGACTTAAGACAACCTCAAAACAACTTCCTTTGTGACACTGGGCCTATTTGGTTCACCCTGACTTATGCAAAACTGACTTTAAAAAATTTAATTTAAGGCAGTTTGGAACCAAACACCCTTACTTAATTTAGTCACCTGACTAAAAGTCACCTAAAAAATTAGAAGTCTCTTCTCCCAGCTTTTGTTAACTTATGATGCATAATGACTCTACGCCTTTAGGCTAGTCTCAATGGGGTTTCATGCACATTAACTAGCCTGTCACATCAATTTTGCATGAAATTCTGAGGAGAGAGAACGGAAAATGTTTCATCTTGGTGAAACCTTTTAGGCATTGTTTCAAAAAAGTGAAACTCAATTGATATCCCCATTGACAGCCTTGAGGCCTTTCATTTCATCGAAGACACAGGGAAGAGAGAGTGGGAGAGAGATAGGTGGGACCCGCACAAGATAGAATAGTATATGAAACTCCGAAATGAAACTCACCATTGAGAGCAACACTTATTTCATTCTAAAGTTTCATCATGTTGGAAACGGGAACATGAAACTCACCATTGAGACTAGCCTTATTGATTGCACATGTTCTCAACACATCTTTAATTGCTTTAAGCCACCACAACCAAACATCTCCTGACTTAGTTAAGTCAGTTAGAATAAGTCACCATAAGTCAACTAAAATAAGGTGTACCCAGGGCTATCTATTTGACTCGTACACCAGAGTCTGCCCCTCAGGCGACCGGGAGCGGCATTGGCCCGTTTGGAAATAAGGGAAAGGGAAACATAGGGATTGATCAATTATAGCTATAGTTAGGTATTAGGTAGGGAACGTTTTCCCTTCTCCTACTAATTATCGTGAATTCAGTGGGTTGAGAAGAGGGTAACGAATCCACTAGTCATGAGGTGTGGTAGTGCTTCCTCCTCTTGTACTTATTATCAGTACATGGTAACATCTCACCAGGATTGATTAACTAACTAATCACTCCATTCTAAATTATAAGATGTTTGACTGTTTTATCTCAACTTTGACCACTCGTCTAAATCAAAATTTTATGTAAAATATCATTTCTTTTATCGTGGCTTGCTTTTTCAATAAAAATTGTTCATGAATAACTTAAATTTGACTATATTTGCATTAATTTTTTGAATAGGACGAGTAGTCAAAATTGGTGTTAAAAAAGTCAAATGTCTTATAATTTGGAATGGAGGGAGTAACTAGCAATACGTGGACACGTGGTATTCAAAAACAAATCGCTCAGGATTCAATGGTAGGGAACTTACATTTAAACACGATGTCTTATCCATGGTTTTAAAGTGACCCGCGGAGAAAGGTAATTACTCGCGGTTTGTAACACAAACCGTGGAGAAAGACCCCTTTATCCGCAGTTTGCATTACGAACCTTGGAGAAATGGAGGTCTTTCTTTGCGGTTTGTATTACGAACCACGGATAAAGGGTCCTTCATAGGTTACTATAGAGGATAGTATCTCCTTTCTAGTCAGATGCAGTGTGTAGGTGCGATGGTAAGGAAGCTATGCGTGAGGCTAGAGGTTATGAGTTTGAATCCCATGCACCGTGTGAAAAATCGCGTGACTTGCGACTTGCGTGTGCGGGGGGGCCTACCGGTGATGTTGAATATTTTTTTTTATTTTTTCTCATGCCAAACCCTTTCTCTGCGGTTTTGTACCTTTCTCCGTGCTTTGTTCTCCATGGTTATATATCCGCGTTATATATGGGTTACAAACCACGGATAAATGTCGCATCCCTACCAGTGATTCTCCTTCCCTTCTCAAAGGAGCCTTAAGAGCATCTCCAGAAGGCTTTCTAAATCACACTCTCTAAATTATCATTTGGAGACTCATTTGCATAAAAATCGTTTTCTATATATCCTCTCACTCAATAGCTTTTCTAAATCTCATGCGTGCTCTGGAGAGTTATTCTCGTCTTTTATTTTTGGGTAGCGAAAAATCCAAAAGAGAAGACGACTATATTTGGATAACTATTTAGAAGAGCTGTTGGAGGATAGTTTTTCACCAAAATATCTATTTCTAGCATTTAAAAAGTCTACGGAGAGTCCTTGGAGACGCTCTGACGTTGCCTGCTGAGTGCTGACGCACACGGGCGATGGCCACGGTCCTTGCCTGAACGTCCGCCGCCCCATCTGCGCGGCACAGCCCCTACCGTGCTTCTTCGGTTCTTCCACCCACGCGCACGGCTCCCCGGTTATTCCGTCCGTATTTCTGTATGTGCTTTCCTTGCCATATGCATGTGTGTACTTTTGTATTTTACAATCTAATACGACTTTATAGAAAAAAATTGCATTTGATGTTTTGAAGATTCAACTGCACGGATGTGCAAAGCAACATTTATTTGCTTACGGAGAGGCGTATGTGTATTTTTCATTCGGGGAAAATAACTCACCACAGTCTCTGCATAAACAACCGCAGCTATTTTTACTTCGTGCACCTTTGAACCCGTTTCTCTGGTTCTCGTAAGAAGCTCTTCGTCGTCGACGATCCGTACACCCCTCGCTTTGGTGCTTTCGAGTGTGAAAAAGCCGTCGTTGCCGAACGATGGATTTCGCTGGTGATGCATTATTGTGACAACGAGAGTGTACCTGCACTTGGGCGGCACCACACCAGATTGCGGCAAGAAATACTCCGCTAGAGTCTCTGACGCCAAGAGTCTGAAGGCCACAGGTACACCTGTTTTGTTGGTTAGGTGCAGCGAGCATGATGAGCGGCGATGTGGCTTTTTTGGCTCAGGCAAAGAGAATTCGAGCTGTGGTGGATGTACACCAAGGAGCTCGATAACCTGAAGTTATATACATACGAAGAGGCCATCAAGTCAGTTGATAACAAATTCATAAGCTAGCTAGCAACATGACGAGAGAGATGTAGGTTAATTATACCTGCCCATACTTGCTGTTTAATTCATACGAGCTTCTTTCTTCTGGATTATTACGGACAAAAACTTCAAGTATTTCCGATGAACTAGGCCTTCTCGTCCTGTCACGGTCCACACATTTTTGGGCAATTTCCAGCAGCTGTTTTAATTGTTTGGTATATAATTCCTTCTCCGACGCATCATTCAGTGTCTTCTCAAATATTTCCATCCATTTTCTGCAAGCTCCTGCACATTTGCACAAGTGAGATATAGTATGCAAATAAATGATGGTGGCTAGTATGCAGTGGCGGCTTTTGCTTAGTCGCTCTTACTCTGTGTGAATGCCGAACTCCAGCCGAGAATGGGCACCTTTTTGCCTGTGATTAACTCACACATTATAACCCCCAAACTGTATATATCTGTCTTATGAGATATTTTGCCCTCGTTTACGTATTCTGGTGCCAAGTATCCACTGCAGCCCAATTTCACTGTTATTAAACACTTCAAGGATAATCTGATAATGAAGATAGAAGAAACATTCGTATTGTACATGAGGCGTAGCTTACAGTGTCCCGGTAACGCTCTGAGTGATAATTTGAGATTTTTCTGCATCTCGATCCTTGAGCCTCACCAGACCAAAATCCGTAATTTTTGGAACCATATCATCATCCATCAGTATATTTTCAGGTTTTAGGTCCATATGAGTAACATTGCATTCCTGGTGAAGGAAATCTAAACCGTTGCAAATTCCTTCCATTATTGCGTATCTCCCTTCCCAGCCAAGACCATCCGGATCTGTGGGAAAATAAATAGAAAAGATTCTAATGTTCACACTTTGTGTAGCATACTTTATGGTCACCTAGTCAAACGGGGGTGGTTGAAACAATTGTGTGCTCTATCCGGGATTACTAACATTTTTTTATTAATACATATGCTTTTTAAATATAAAACTAATATGTTTTAGGTTCATACTGAGAATACCCTCAACCTGTCAAAAGGGACATGGGCCCACCACCACTAGTAGAGGAAAAGACCTTTCCCACCCCTTTCTTGCCTGATTGAAGGTGGCCCGGCAAAACTCTACCAGGAGATTTTTTTTTTTTGCCTGTTTGTGTTACAAACTGCAACAAAGTCGGATCTTTCTTGTCGTTTTGTAGTGCCAGAAAAATCTGACGGTGTCATAAACCTATATTGCCGGCTCTACGTACAAACCGACAAGAAAGGCGGTGCTTGATCGAGATATGTTTGTGAAGGAACGTGGAAAGATGGCGCTCTCGCTCTCGCCCTCTCGCTCTGGCACCTTGCTCCCGCGCCCTTCCCCGGTTGCTGAAGGAAGATGATCTCGACCTTGTTTGCTCTCGCCTGGCACTCGGGTAAGACCTCTCCCCTGCTTAAGCATGGATCCCCGCTCCCTGGATTTTCCCCCTGGTTTGAACTTCGCGGACAAGGTGCATGGTTTACTTTGGAGTCTCGGTGACCTCCCCTCCTGCCGCGAGGTCCAACAGGTTTTCTTTGCTGGTCTCTTTCAGTCGGAACAGATTCAAGCTCTCTCCTGACTCTGTGGCCTTATGCCTGACTGCGGTGCTTGGTGGAGACAAATGATATTGGCGTCTGCCAACGGGATTTACATGTCTTCTCTTTTAAGGTCTCTTTCAAATTAGTTGGTTTTCTCTGCCTAGAGGTTAATTGCTATGCTGCTTCCTCATTCAAACTGGGTTTCTTTCTGAATAATGATATTGGCTTCGCCGAAGCTCTTTCGTTCTCGAAGGTGGATTCTGACAATCACATCCTTGCGTTTCTGTTCAACGAAAAAAGAGTTCCAAGGAATATTATTCACCCCAGAACCGATCCAAGGTTCATTCTGGCCCTATTCTTGGATCGGCTATCAACAGTTCTAATGATTTTCATGTATCCCGAAACCGATCCAAGGTTGGTTTTCGCTCTGGATCGGCTATCAATATTGGGTCATCACTTAATGAATCCTCTGAAGGCTTGCGGTCATCTGACCAGGGTTTTATCTCAACTGGGTCTCGTTCCTTCGCGCAAGTGGTTGCTCAAGGGCCCAACATTCTTACAGGTGCCAATGCCACACCTCTTGGCTTCTCTAATTCTGCTAATCTGAAGCATTCTGGGGAACCTCTTTCGTTTGGAACCTCTAGTTCTGGGCACGCTGATCTTCCAGGGATCCATTCATCTTTTGGTTTCAACAGGAGGGGTCAATCCTTCAGCGTTCTTCCAAAGCCAGGGCAAAGGAAATCGGTCTTCCAAAGACTGTCTTTTCCTAGATGTTCTGTTTTCAGAGGTTAAATTCTCACCCAAGGCAGCAATAGAAGTCAAACTCATTTCAGATTCACAGTAAACAAGTCAGTGGGGTTTCTGGGACAAAATTTCCTTCGCCATCGCCAGGATGGGATAGGATCTCTGGTAACAGGATTTGCTCTAGATGCTTATCTCCCACCCACCCTAGCCAGATTAAATGCTCGACATGCAAAGGTTGGGGGCATATCTCACAAGGTTGTTCAAGGCTTAGGACCTAAAAATGTTTGCAGAGCGCTGTAAAGGATTTATGAGTAGTAATTTTGGGGCGGCGGTCATTTTTACGGATTGGCAGGAAGAGGCCGACCACTCTTGGTTCAAGGCTGCTTCCTCGGCTGGTGTTGGGCCAGGCCCATCCTCCCATAGCTCACCTCCTGCACAGGAACCTTTTTCCTTGCAGTCGCCACAACAGAACACAGCCAACACCACGGTTGCACCTCTCCACCCGACCCTTCCTCTTCCCTACAATCGCTTAGGCGTAGCCGAGGGCTTTCCACTATCGCTGGTTGGGAGCTCTCAGGCGGCGGAGGAGATAGCGTTCCTCAATATTGACCCCGCCCCAATGCTGCTTGCGGGGTATGATCGAGTAGTGGTTCAAGGGAGGCCAAAGTTCGCACGGGTTGTCGTCCCCACAGCAAGGCGCATCAATGAAGACCTGGCGATCGTGACGGTGTACAACCTACCGTTGAGTGAGATCCCTTTTGTTGCAATCCAATCCTCCATTATCAACCTGCTAGTAGACGGATATGAGTTAAGAGTACAAGACATCCAACACTGCCTTTTTGGTAGAGGACAAGCGCGCGTACGTGCGCATGAGTAGGCCCTCGGACAAAGATGCTCTAGTGAATAATAGCCCACACTTTGTCAATGACCTCAGGTTCGACTTTGAGGAGCATAAGAGGGGGGGCGAATGCTCGTAGAGTTGGTTTCAATAGAACTTGTTGGCTTATGCTGATTGGGTATCCACCAGACAATAGATCAACAACAGAAATAGAAGAAGCAATTAGGTCCTTCAGTAGACTCATTTTGTGGTAGAAGGACAACATTTTAGCAAGAGTCATCATCAAGGCCAGGGTGACAGATTCAGTTGATGTACCTCACTACTTCATAATGTCTGAGGGAGATGATCCTGAAGGTACCTCCTGGACCGTTCAATGTGAGATCATGCAGCAATCTTTGCTCGGTGGGCTATTGTAGGATGAAGACATTCCTCTGGGAGGGCTTGATGACAGTGACTTTGTTTACCCGGGGCTTCAAGGAGAAGATGGGAATCAAGGGACATTCCACCATAACCAGCATGACCAAATCATCCTAGAGAATCACCAGGGTGGGCCGGTCATACCTTATCTGAATGTCATGGTGGACCAAGAAATGCAGGACGCTGATCATGATCTGGAGGACCCTGACATGGAAGGAATGCAGATCTTGGAAGATCTAATTAATGAAGAGGGGGAAGGGAATCAGGAGGAACAGGGGGAAGAAGGACAAGTTGTCTTGGATATCACACAAAATGTTCCACCACCTGCTCCAACAGATAGTGATTCTGATTCACTGAACTCAACCATGAGAATGAGCAGCCCTGCACCCTTGCTTCGTAGTCTGCAGCAAGCAATGGCTTCACAGACTGGACATCCCCATGAAGCTGCTATAGAAGGGCCTCTAAATGCACTGGCAGGTGGGAATATTATGCAAGGAAACATCTTGGAGGTGAACAATGTAGAAGTCAGTGCTCAGGTGGGGAATGTTGTGAACAGCTTGAGAATGTTGTAAATGAAGATCCTGCTCTGTGGCAAGAGAACATGCTTATTGATCAAGCTAAGAATGTCCACCTGGGACCTATGGCACACCTTGGGCAACTATCTGAACTTGAGCAGCAACAACAGGTCAACATTCAACTCAATATTAATATGGCCCTTACACCTGACCCAATGGCTGACCCCATTCTAAGGAATATTCTTGGCTGTTCTGATCCCTAGGCTAGAACAACACCAGAGGAGTTCTTTGGCAAGTTGGTCCAACCCTCCTCCTCGAAACCTGACTTGTATAGGCTGTGGGCCAAAATTTTCTCACCAATGGGCTATCCAGGAAAGGTGATTCACATACCCTCGGATTGGGCTTCCTTTTTCACAATCATGCTACTATCTCCTGTCCACTTCAACTGGGCCAAGAGATTTCTTTCTTCCCCGACCTGGAAAGCAATGATTGTAAGCTCCAACTTGAACTCCCTGATGGCTTTCTCTGTGCCAAGAACTTGCTCGGAGAATGCTGAGATTGAGTGCTCCTTTCTTGGTGAAAGTGTTGACAGCTCAGCCTTACTATCTGTCCACACTTAAAAAGAAATTGTTGAACCCATGGTTGGGAAAGCTAGAGTAAGGAAGAATTTCGGCCCAGTGCCAGAAACAGAAGCTAGTGTCAGGAGAAGCCCCAGAATCAAAGAGAAATGTGGTGGTTTCAAACTGAATTCTTGCCCCAATAAAAAATGTTTTGCATGCAGTGCCACCCCACCTTCCATCCCAACTGACAGCCTCCAGAGTGTGGCTAGCAAGGCCTGCAACTTGGACATTCCAAGACAGCAAATGATAAGCTCTCTTCTAGGGGAAAAGCACTAACAAAGGAGAGGACAATCTTAGAGCCATTTCACCAAGAAAAGGAAAGGGGGATAAGAAGCAGCTCTCTGAAGAATATGATTAGGAAGTGGAGGGGCAGAAGAAATTCAAGATCTAAATCTTTATTTCCCTCTTATGATGTTGTCTGAAATGCAGTGCGAACATCTATGCACCTGTCTTTTGTTTCCATCTATGCTGTTGATGTTATCAGTGGTGGAACTGTTTTTTAAATTATCTATGTGTTTCACGAACTTTTATATCCCTAGTTGTTTTTGGCTTTACAACATCCTCTTTTTTAAGCCTTGCTAAGATGGCTAGTTTTTCTCCTAAATTGTTATCTCCTGAATGGTAAAGGGCCATGGCCCAACTGATTTCTCTCAGGTAACCAATGAACTCATCCAATGATAGAATGCTATGAACCATCCTGTCATGGGACGTTAGAGGTGTCAATTCAGACACCAGGTGGAATTCAATTCGGAGTAAGATCAATGAAGCTCGATGCAACATCATTTTCTTACAGGAAACAAAACGAGACCAATTTGATGAAGCCTACATCAAAAATTTCTGCCTCCCTCACTTAAATGCTTTTGATTTCCTTCCTTCTATTGGGCAATCTAGTGGATATCTTATAGTGTGGAACATCAGCTTCAGAGGAGAGCCAGTTTTTCAGAACCAATTTGGTCATTCTGTTGAATTCCAATGCCTTTTATCAGGAGAGCAATGGGTTCTAACCAATATTTATGCCCATGCACTCCTGAGGGCAAATTGGCTTTTATTCAGTAGTTTAAAGGAATTGGTATGCCAAATGACATAAAATTTCTAATAGTTGGAGACTTTAACCTTTTAAGGAAACCACAAGATAGGAGCATGCCAGGAGGGAACCTTAATGACATATTCAACTTTAATGAGGCCATCAATAGCCTAAGAATAATTGAAATTACATTGAAAGGGTGCAAGTATATATGGACTAACAAACAACATCCACCTCTATTGGAGAGGCTTGACTGGTTCTTCATGTCAAATGCCTGGACTACTGATTTCCCCAACACCATGGCTACTTCTTTGTCAAGAGAAACCTCAGATCACACACCATGTGTGGTGTGATAACCCTGTTTAATTAATCATGAGTTAACCCCTAATTAATCTTAATAACCCTAGGGTTAGTCAATTTTGCAAACAAGTCCCTAATGCCTTCTTTATTTGCACTTTAACTTTTGAAGTCAGGTAAAGCGCATTATAGGCAACTCACTTTAGAGACATTTTACATAGTTGAGCCCTATAGAAAAAATGTTCCAAATTTCATAGCAATCATGTTTGGTATTCATGTCAACTCCAAATTATGCATGGAAGCCCCTAGGAGCATGCAAATACCAAAGTACCCCTTGTTGACCAAATGGGTGATTGGAGCTCAAATTCAAAATTCACCACAGAACATCAAAGTTTGCCAATATGAAAGTTGTAGTATTTGATAAAGCAAACAACTTTTACATAGAAGACCCTATCCAGTTTTGTAGTTTAGCCCCTCAAATCAAAAAGGGGTAAATTGACCTTTTGAACCAATTCTAGTAATTTGAATTCAAATTCAAATTCTTCCACACAACTCAAATTTTGGCATTCGGAAAAGTTGTTCAGAATTAAATTTGGCACCACTTTGCTAATTGGAACTTTGACCAATTTTGCCATTTAGCCTCTCAATTTCTCCAATGTTGCCGGGAATACCCCTCGGTTCACCCTTTGACGGGACATGGGAAACAACAAAGTTCATCTCAAGTTTCTGAGCGAACCACTGATGACAAGTACAAACACCCTTTGTAGGAAATGATTTTCTATATGTCAGCTACAACCTTGTCTTTTGGACCTCGGCGTGTTATGTACGGATTTCAGGCGAAATAACACTCCAAAGTCGACTACTTGAAAACGGTTGGGCATCGGACCACACGTCGTGCCGGGACGCGCCACGACGTCGCGTGCGTGCACTACCGTACCCTCACTATCATGGGAGTCTCCTAAACTTTTGATGCCGGACAAAAGTTTTTTAGTGGCTTTGGTGTCAACGATGACTTTTATAATGGCATAGTCAAAGACCCTCTTATGTGCGCACCACATCTCGATCCTTCCCTCATCCACTCTCTTCTACCTCCCTCTACGACTCCATTCCTCTCTCTGACTAGCTGCAGGCTCTTCCCGGCCGGACCCCTGGTCGGCGGGCTCCCTGGCAGGGCACGGCCAGAGCGGCCTCCCTGGGTGGCGGTGAGCGGCGCGGGCAGCCGGTGCGGGCCAGCATGGTGGCAGCCGATGTAGGCATGTGGTTGGTAGCTTTCGATCTATTTCAGGAGTTGAGTCAGGTGGGGGAAATTTCTCGGTTTCTTGGCTGCCGTTCTCGAATTCTGAGTTAGCAATCTTTTGCTGATGCAGCCGATGCAGCTGACTTGGAAGAATTGCAATATTCTCTTTGGCCTGAATCCCTGCTGGCTTTTTTTTAATTTTTTCCAAAAAATCTTTCTTGCCGATTAGTTAGAAAGGTAAATCTTTCTGGCCGGTTATCCAAACCGGCAAGAAAGACCCTGTTTTCCTGCCGGATTCGTCTCATCGGTTACATCTTAGGTATGTTTGACGTCTACAAACCGGTAAGAGAGGTGGATTTTCTACTAGTGCACTATGCACAACTCTGATTGGGAAGCACTAACCACTTCCAAAACGTTTGGTGTCAACCCCTACAACCTACAAGGGGGGTTCCTGATGCATCATAGTTAAGTTAGTGTATGTTTGATTGCTCGTAAAAGCCTTTTTTTTTATAGGGTATAATTTGGACGCACACAACCTACATACTTCACACTCACACCACACGCACACACACACGCGTGCGCGTCCGAACACACGCTAAGAAGAGATTGAGAGCCATCGCCGCCTCCATTGCGCGGGAAACGCGCAGTACTACCAAAATTCCAGGAAAATTTCTTAGGAATCCATTTCCGGAGGGATTCGAACCTGAGACCTCCTACTGATGCCGGTGCTACTGAGGCCTCTGGTGACCAGTTGGTCACCAGGCCCGTTCGCTCGTAAAAGCCATCTTGCACCAGTGGATTTGTATATGGCCTGTTTGGATGTCAGGTCAGCCGAACCAGGCTAGTACCAGGATGTCCTGGGGAGGCCGTGGCGAGGCTCCAGACGAACCTGAGTATGTGTTTGGTTGCCTGGCTGCATAGGCCGGGCCAAGTTGAATCTATGTTTGGTTGAGACATGATGCTTGAGCTAAATGTTAGAAAAATCATGTTTATTTTGTATAGGTATATTTTAGTAGTCTTTAGTTTACCTAATGAAACCTTAATCATTTTTAATAAATACTACTATTATTTATATAATGCTAATCACTTTTTAATACCATCAATAGCTGCTAATGGGATGCAGCAGCCCGGCCTGGCTCTCAAGAAATGGAATCCATCTGTGTTTCTGGACGTCCCTTTCTGCATACGACCGGCCAGGCCAGCAGCCTCGTCCTGGAATCCAATCACATATCACATGTACCGAAGTGATACGTGGTTGGATCCATCTGCGTTTCTGGACGTCCCTTTTTGCATGCGAGCGAGCAGGCATCCAAACACCCCAGGAACTCATAGAGAAAGGGAGCGATTGGTTTCCTTCCCGTCCCGACCTGGCTAGCTCCGGTCATCCAGGCCCCCGCTGGCCAGGCTCCCGAGATGCAGCGTCACCTTGTTTGCTTCATGTATCTATAGAGGCAGGTTCAGCGGCGATATTGTTGGCTGGCAGCACAGGTAGCATCGGACACCTTTTTCTCCTCCCACACTCGCCGAAGCAGGTCATTCCTTGCACCGCGCGAGCCTGGCCCGGCAAAAACGACCGATTCTCACATTTCCCCGGAGCATGGCCGCGAGATGGTTTTGCACGTGTAGATCCTGCTCACGACGATGTGCACGCAACCAATCAGCTGCATCTTGCGTCCGGTGAGCCTTGCTAGGGCTCGGTGGAGTCAACCAATCATGCCCAAAAGCTTTTGGTTGAATTCATCAGCGGATGCAAAAATAGGCTCTGCTCATGCCGACTCGGTAGCTACATTGCATCTATTTCGAACCCACTTGTTGGTTGGTTTTTTTAGTGAATATATTCATATTTCAGCCTCTACATCAATCGATACATATAGCTAATCCTTATTACATCAAAACACATCAAACTCACATAAACTCAACACACAAAACACGAACCTTAAAGTTTTCAGACCTAATCGCCTCCTCAAAAGATAAGAGTGCGATACACGTTCTCCAGTTGTCAGTCAGAACACTCCATCATGTCGAGAACAGCACGCCAAATCATGCAGGTCATCTTGGTAACTCAGAACTGCTAGTCATCACCTCCCACACCGGTCTTCTTGCAATTTCGTGGGCGCCAAACCATGCCGACCTCCGTGCCATATTCGTGGTCCAACGCCAGGAGATGCGAGGTCCTCGAATCGCCACGCCAATAGCCCTCTTTCTGATGGATACCACAAACTTGAGTCCGAAACTAGGCCTCCACCTTCCTCGTCATGACGCTAGCCATCACAGAAGACTAATTGAGCACAATCTTCCAAAATGATGCCTCCAAGGAGGAACGTGACGCCACTGGCGCCGCCGTTGCCTGACCAGAAGGTCCAGGTTTTCACCCACAAAAGACAAGCCCCATAAAGGGAAGAGGCCCAAATGATTGACACTTCCGAGGAAGAAAACGACGACTGGTTGGAGACATCGTTGTCATCGGTCCAAGATGGAAAAACTTCGTCATGGCACCTCAACCCCGTGCACAGCATCGGTCACGACTTGTCAGCTATGCTAGTCGCTGCCCTGTCCGATCAAAGCCACGTCGATGCCGACAATCACCATCGCCAAACACCGGCCAGCACTCCGACCATCATCGTGCCGATGACCCCCATGTCGGAACAGGAGCAAGAGATCACGACCGGTTCCGGAGCATGCCAACCTGACCTGGAGCGCAACAGCGTTGGGGCTGCATGCCGGCCATGTCAAGTAGCGGCCGCCTGGAGCCACTAGCACAACATCACCACAACAAAATAGGAGGACGCTACGCTCCCCGCCCCATGCAGCACGCCGCCTCGCAGAGTCTCGCCCCCGGTACCGGCCGCCGTAAACCGCGGCCACATCTCTCATGCAGATCCACACGCGCACCACCCACCGCACATGACATCATCGACGTCCGATGCTGGCCACTACCCCCGTGCCTAGGGGCCTCCAGCTCGCGAATCCATCCATGGAGAACCCGGATATGAGCCCACCTGTGCCGACACCGCTACAAGCACACCTGCGACAACTAGATGGCCACACCCGCCTAGCTACCACGACGGAGGGAGAAACCACCCCGTCGCCGCCGTCATTGCGGCCGTTCGGACTTCCGCTGGTCCACTTGAGCGGCGGCACAGCGAGGGCAGGATGAGGGAGGTGGTTTGGGGTGGTCGTGGCGGATGCCCTCATCTATCGCCCACTTGTCAATCTTATATGCACGGTCGCTTACATCTGCCCATACAACCAACCAATCATCTTCATGAGTATTACTGTATCGGTCCATGCAACCAACCAAGCACCATCATTTTCACGGTGCATCCTCTCAGCTAGCTTCTCCTCATTGAGGATATACAATATAGGTCTATGAAAGCCCATGTGAGCAACCAAACACACTTTAGTGAACAAGTGGGAAGACGTACCACCCAACTAATCTCAGTGATGCAGTGGGTCGACGTCAAGTTCGGCCGCTTTCCGTATGACGACGGTGTTTTGTAGCACCATACATCGTCACTACGACCACGGACATGTCAAAGGGAATGCCAACGTGCCATGAGTCCACCCGAACACCTACATCTTCGTCATCTAGAGGTCTCGCGGCCCTTATCAGGATGGTCATGTTTTAGACCTAGCTTCTGTTGACACCGTTTTTTGACACGTGTCAATATGGACCGAAAACTGTGCTGATCGGCAAGGGAGTGGTTCTTCTCCAGCGTTGATTCTGAGTTGACCGATGGATGAGTGCCGATAAAGGACATGTTGATCTCGTACATTGCCGATGAAGCCAGAGGGCTGTTGCCGATAGAGATTGAGGCATGGTTGCCGATGGAAAGCGGAGCTGAAGGACATGGAAAGCGGGTCTGAGCCATTATTGATGGGTTGCCGATGGAATCTACAGGGATGAAGAGCATGCCGGTAGAGTTTTCATCGTAGAGCAATGGATAAGGGAACTGGCGATATTTATGCCATTATTTTATTAGCTTATTTTTGAGTCCGACCTTGGTACGAGTCGTTATTTTTATTCCTTAGAGATAAGACTTGTTTAGGTAATACTTTGTCGTGTCTGTTTAGGACTCATAGTACCAGGGTATAAATATGTACCGAAAGACAATGAAAAGATAATCATCAATACAACAAGCCTACTATTTTTATCTACTTTCCAAGCAATCTACTTTTCGGCGACTTCGTCATCAGTACTTTTTCCTTTTCAACGAGTTCTTTCAAGAGTCGACGGGCTGCATCAACTTGATCTCCGGCGGCCTTGCAGGTTCCGCTTTTACCGAGCAAGATTCAGGCTTTGACGTCCGAGCGTATCGCTGTCGTCTCGTCTGATCTGTTCAACAGTTATCGAGTATCATCTGAGCTTTGACGTCCGGGCGTATCGCTGTCGTCTCGTTCAGGTTTTATTCAAATCTATCATCCTTGTCGATTAACAGGTCAAATCGACTGGCACGCTCCGGATATCGATTGTGGGTATTAGCCCGGTGTGTTTGCAGATATAATTTTGCATCAACAGCTTCTTACTTATGCTACGATTTTGTATCACATAATTGACATATTAATAGAGCAATCATCAGTCAAAGTCATGTCCTAACAAAATAAACACTAATGGAAAGCTGAAATTCCCTAACCAACGTCTGATAAAATTAGAATTACCTGGTCGAGCTAGCCCTGATGGTGAAGTTCAATTTATATTTTCCTGATGGTAAGTATATTTTCTTTATTTTTATTTTCCCTAACGATAAGTGCACCGTTAGAGCAACTCTAAGAGATTGCTAAAAAATTCTCTCCTAAAAATATGTATTGGGAGCCATGCTAAAAAATTTCCCCCAAGAAAACATGTGAAGCCACGGCAGAACGCTAAAAATTACCCCTAATAATTAAAAATATGGAAGATTTTCCATATCTGCCTATATGCCCGGCTTGGACATGGAAAGTCGAGTGCGGGAATTAGCATTGGGGGGGGAAGGGGTCAGACACCCTCAATATGAGGGACGGAGGTGTCGGGTATCCGGATAAGGGATACCCTTAACCCTCGACTAGGAGGATCAACCTCGGCATCAACAAACTAACCCCACCATAATTGATCTGCCATAATCCTTGGTAAACCCCAGCCCAAAGTACACCAAACCCAGGCGTCGAGCCATACTGGGCCGGCCCACGACTGGATCTCGACGGTCTAGGCCGCTGTACACTCGACGGGCCCCCTCGAGTTAGGGATGACCGCTCGAGTGGACGACCCCCCTCGAGTGACGAAAAACCGCGCGAGCGAACGACACCCCCGTCGACTACAGCTGCCCCCTCGACCGCCTACTCCCCATACGGCGCTCAGAGCATTTAACGCGTCTACCTGCTTCCACCTAACGCCATTACCACAGAGCAGGTCATGATTACCAGGTATGCAGGTCAAGTCCCATCTTCTGCCGCCCATCCCCGGGGAAGTGCTAATTCGTACAAGCGTTGTACCGGCACACGAGGCACCGAGCCCTGTCAGGCACCCCCTCAAGACGCAGAAGTCAGCTTTTGTACTGGGATTCCCAGGGCTCGGTCTTATCCGCTCGGCCTCGAGGCCCCCGGGGTACTCCTCGACTCAGCTCCCAGGCGGCTTCGGTCAGCGCTACAGGATCCTCGGCGCATCATCAACTGCCAGCCATACGTCCTCAGCAGGAAGGTCACGTCTTTCACCATGTCGCTGAAGCACACCAGCGTCATCATCACCACTCCCGCCGACCGATCAATCACCGACTTCGCCGTGACAACTCAGGAAGCAGGGGTCATCATGGAGCACGTCGCTACAGGCATGCCATCACTTCCAGAGCACGATGCCACGACATCTTCATCACCACCCCTACGCCATCGTTTAGGGACTTCTGTACACCCGTGCCCCTCCTTGGCCTATAAAAGGAGGTGCCGGGCTAGTTGTATAGAGGACGATCACGAGGAGAAGGATCGGGGCGAGACACATCCATTAGAGCTTGGAGAGCCCCGTCGCTCAAGTCCCAGTTCTACCTCACTCTCTACACCCCCATTCTCATTCGCTGGCTTGTATTCACCCCTGTACAAGCACTTCGGTGCAAGATAATACAATCATCCCCCTCGCTGGACGTAGGGCCTTCTCTTGCCCGAACCAGGATAAATCTTGTGTTCTTCTTGTATCACCATCCGGATTAGGGAGCACGCAGCACAAATTTACTCGTTGGTGCCTGGCCCCTGGGTCAGAACACCGACAGTTGGCGCGCCAGGTAGGGGGAGTCTGCGTGTCACGACCATTCCCACCATCCTTCCGGATGGAAGATTCCGTTCCTCCGCTTCCATTCGCCACGGTGATCTGGTTCAGGAGCCTGGAGTTCATGTCGCTTGACCACGGTCTTGACATGGCTCTGCTCTCGGTTGGAGATCCGAATGGGGACCGCTCGCCCCCACGATCAGGAGGGGCCTCGCATCGGTCTCGTCGCTCTCACCACGCCTCGACAAGTGGGAGGAGGCACGGTCGGCGCCGTCATCACCATCAGCACCACGTCGGCGAGGAGGCCTCTGCTTTAGCCACCATGCGTCTGGCCAACGATGCAGGGTCCCTAGTTGGGAACCTATCTGACCTGGGCATGGGTGCAGAGGGCTGGCCGGAGGAGAACTTCCACGACGACCCAGACTTCGCCTTCACGATGTGCACGTCGGGTGCATCAGGAGCGGTCTCCCCAGCATGCTCGACATCGACGCCACCCAACCTACTCCCACATGGGTTGTTCCGGGCATGACGACCGTTCTCATTCGGCCTGGACAATGCCGACCGGACGACCACTTCCCTGGCGGGAGCCAGTCTAGGCGCGTACGAGGACCGCCCGGGACAGCTTCTTCGAGCCACCATGGATTTGATGACGACCGTGTCGGCCTCCGAGTATCCAGAACCACCTCAGGTTTCCGGTCCACGAAACTACACCCTCGGCACGATACGATGGTAGATGAAGAGCGGCACGGCCTCACTCCCAACCTCTACTAGGCTAACTTCGACTCCGACACCGATGGTGAGTACTACGACCCCACGCAGGAGTGCTTTCATGTCGAGGGAGTAGTCGCTTTAGGCGATGAGACCCGCGATGCTGGAGACGCAGCAGCAGCAGCAGTAGCAGGCGTCGACGACGTCCCAGACTGGGAGGCACCCCCGGCGGTGCCAAACGACCCGCAGGACGGCCAGGACTCTCAGCTCACGGAGGTTCGCGAGCTGGCGGCCAATATGGACGAGGACCGAGAGCAACTGCGCAAGCTCGAGCAGACCCTCGAGCAAGAGCGTGCGCGCTCACGTGACGGGGGAGCTCGAGGCAGGGCTCGAGAAGTCCAAAGGCAGATCATTGAAGGGACGCCCACGCATCCCATCTTCAACCGCGCAAGCAGAAACATCGTCGCGGCCACCATGCTCCTTCGCAACATGCTGGCGTCCTCGATTCTCGAGGCTCTCCACTACAAGGACCAGATCCAGGGGCTCCTCGAGTGGCGGTCATGCAGCAGGCTAAAAGTTTCGCCTCGAGGCGTCGAGGGGCGGCCTCGGAATGACCAGTCGAGCCCTCCCAAAGCGATAGGGAGGCCTCAGTCCACCAAGAGGCTGCGCCCCAGCCCAAGAGGATGACTCTAGTCAAGGACCGCCTCCTCGACAACTGCGAGCCCCGAGACGCTGGAGACGACATCAATGATAGCCGCATACGCAAGAGTGGGTACGCCGAGGCACGAGGCTACAGTGCTCACAGGGGCGGGCGCTACGACAGTGATGAGGATCGCCACCGGTCCCCCGAGCCGCCGGGCCCTCAAGTCTTCAGCAGGGAGAATCGGAGGATGCCGCTGCCGTCGCCCTTCCGGCCCCCCCACGAGCCTGGTCAAGTACAACGGCGAGACCCAGCCCGAGCTGTGGCTGGCCAACTTCCGATTGGCCTGCCAGATGGGCGGGGCACGCGACGACAACATTATCATCCGCCAGCTTCCGTTGTTCCTCTCTGACACCGCTCGAAGGTGGCTCGAGGAGCTTTCCCCCGACCAGATCCGCAAGTGGCCCGACCTTGTGAGGATCTTTGAGGGGAACTTCAAGGGAACCTACGAGCGCCCCGGCAAGACGCAGGAGGACGACCCTGAAACATCACGCCAGGGCGCCAAGAGGAACAACAAGAAGAAGAAGAAGAACCAGCAAGGCAAGCGCGAGGCTACGGTCGACGATCTTGTCGCTGCGGCTGAGCATAAGAAGCCTCGAGGCCCCCCCGAGGGGGTGTCTTCGACAAGATGCTCAAGGAGCCCTGCCCTTACCACAAGGGAGGGGCGAACCACAACCTCAAAGACTGCTGGATGCTCAAGAAGTATTTTGAGGGCCTCAGCCTCAAAAAGGACGACCGGACGAAGGAACCCAAGAAGGACAAGGACGACGACAAGGACGAAGCCTACCCTGAGGTGTATGACGTCTTCATGATCTACGGGGGACCCTTGACCTGCCTCTCTGCTCAATAACGCAAGCAGGGGCGTCGAGAGGTGTTCTCCGTACGGGTCACGACGCCCCAATACCTTGACTAGTTTGACACGGCCATCACATTCGACCGTGATGACCACCCAGATCGTGTCCCCAATCCTGGGGTCTACCCACTCGTCGTCGACCCCATCATCGTCAACACCCGTCTTACCAAGGTGCTTAAGGATGGGGGCAGCAGCCTCAACATCATCTACACCGAGACCCTTGACCTCCTGGGAGTCAAGAAGTCGCAGCTTCGGCCCAGCGCTGGGGGCTTCCTTGGAGTTGTGCCAGGGAAGAAGGCCCTGCCTGTCGGCCGCATCGACCTCCCCGTCTACTTCGGCACTCCCTCGAACTTCAGGAAGGAGATCCTCACCTTTGAGGTGGTCAGGTTCCACGGCATGTACCATGCCCTCATCGGGCAACCCGGCTACGCCAAGTTCATGGCGATCCCCAACTACACGTACCTCAAGCTCAAGATGCTAGGACCTAAGGGCGTCATCACCATCGGCCCCTCCTACGAGCACGCATACGACTGCGACGTCGAGTGCGTCGAGCATGGGGAGGCCGTCGAGGAGTCCACCATGATGGCCGCGACCCTTGAGGGTCTAGCCAACGAGGCTCCCGACCCCAAGCGTCATGCCGGCACCTTCGAGCCCGTAGAGGACACCAAGACCATCCTCCTCGACCCCAGCAGCTCCGAAGGGAAGACACTGACGATCAGCGCCACCCTTGATGACAAATAGGAAGTAGTGCTCGTCGACTTTCTCCGTGCAAACGCCGACATGTTTGCGTGGAGTCCTTCGGATATGCCAGGCATACCGAGGGAAGTCGCTGAGCACGCCTTGGAGATCCGGGCCGGGTCCAGACCGGTGAAACAACGCTTGCGCCGCTTCGACGAGGAGAAGTGCAAGATCATCGGGGAGGAAGTTCACAAGCTTTTGGCGGCCGGATTCATCAAGGAGGTTCATCATCCCGAGTGGTTAGCTAATCCCGTATTAGTTAAGAAAAAGAATGGAAAATATAGGATGTGTGTCGATTACACTAGTTTGAATAAAGCATGTCCTAAAGTTCCATTTCCTTTACCATGTATTGATCAAATTGTTGACTCTACTGCGGGATGTGAGACCCTTTCTTTCCTTGATGCCTATTCCGGTTACCATCAGATCAAGATGGAGTCCGACCAGCCCGTGACTTCCTTTATCACCCCTTTTGGCATGTACTGTTACGTCACCATGCCCTTCGGTCTTCCAAACGCCGAGGCAATGTATCAGCGGTGCATGCTCCATGTTTTTGACAGGCACATAGGTATGACGGTCGAGGCCTACGTCGATGACATCGTGATCAAGTCCAAGAAAGTCAACAACCTCATCAACAACCTAGAGACCATGTTCAAGTGCCTCCAAGCCAAGAACATCAAGCTCAACCCCGAGAAATGTGTCTTTGGCGTGCCTCGAGGCATGCTTCTAGGATACATCGTCTCCCAGCGCGGAATCGAGGCCAACCCCGAGAAGGTCATGGCTATCACCAAGATGGAGCCTATTCGAGACCTAAAGGGCGTACAGAAGGTCACGGGTTGCCTCGCAGCCCTTAGTCGCTTCATCTCACGCCTAGGAGAGAAAGCGCTTCTTCTATACCACCTTCTGAAGAAATCCGAGCACTTCACGTGGACCATCGAGGCCGAGGAGGCCCTCGGCAGGCTCAAGGGTATGCTGACCGCCCCTCTGATCCTTGTACCTCCTAGACCGGCTGAGCCCCTCTTGCTCTATGTCGCCGCCACCACCCAGGTGGTCAGTGCGACCATAGTCGTCGAGAGGGATGAGGAAGGGCATGCTTTACCCATCCAGTGGCCTGTCTACTTCATCAGTGAGGTACTCTCGGAGACCAAGGTTCGTTACCCGCAAATCCAGAAGTTGCTCTACGCCATTGTGCTCACGCGCCGCAAGCTCCAGCACTACTTCCTCGGTCATCCGGTGACCGTGGTCTCGTCTTTCCCCCTCAGAGAGATAGTCCAAAATCAGGAGGCTACGGGGATGATCGCAAAGTGGTCAGTCAAGCTGATGGGCGAGGCCCTCACTTACGCACCACGCAAGGACATCAATTCTCAGGTGTTGGCGGATATCATCGCCAAATGGACCGACACCCAGCTTTCACCGGCGCAAATTCAAGCCGAGCTATGGACGATGTACTTTGATGGGTCACTCATGAAGACAGGAGCAGGTGCGGGTTTCCTCTTCATCTCCCAGCTCAGAGTCCACATAAGATATGCCATCTGCCTCCACTTTGCCGCTTCCAACAACGTCGCCGAATACGAGGCCCTCGTCAATGGTCTACGTATCGCCATCGAGCTAGGGGTTCGACGCCTCGACGTTTGAGGCGACTCGCAACTCGTCATCGACCAAGTCATGAAGGCCTCGAGTTGCCACGACCCCAAGATGGAGGCCTACTGCAAAGAAGTGTGCAAGCTGGAAGATAAGTTCCACGGCCTCGAGCTCAACCACATCGCTCGATGGTACAATGAGGCTACGGACGAGCTCGCCAAGATCGCGTCTACTCGAGGCACCGTCCCACCATACGTCTTCTCGAGGGACCTCAATGAGCCCTCCGTCGAATTGGACTCGGCGGTTGACACGATGCCATCAGCGGTCGACCCCCTCCCTCGACTGAGGCCCCTCGAACGGGGCCAAGGTCATGGAGGTCGAGGGGTCTCCTCCTTCACCTGCTCCTGAGCCAGACTGGCGCGCTCCCTTCCTTGACTACTTAATTTGAGGGGAGTTCCCAGAGGATCAAAATGAGGCCCGCCGAATCGCTCGACGGGTCAAGTCCTACATTCTCTATGGCGATGACAAAGAGCTCTACCGACAGAGCCCGACCGGAGTCCTTTAGCGCTGCATCACCATCGAGGAAGGAAGGAAGCTACTCGAGGACATGCACTCGGGGGCTTGTGGCCACCATGCTGCCCCAAGAACCTTCATTGGGAACGCCTTTTGACAAGGCTTCTACTGGTCGACCGCCGTGTCCGACGCCATCAACCTCGTTCGCTCGTGTAAAGGGTGTCAATTCTACGCCAAGCAAACGCACCTCCCGGCTCATGCCCTGCTGATGATCCCCATCACTTGGTTGTTCGCGGTCTGGGGGCTCGATCTCGTGCGGCCTCTCAAAAAGACAACCGGAGGCTACACCCATCTGCTCGTGGCTGTCGACAAGTTCACCAATTGGATCGAGGCTCGGCCCATCACCAACATCTGCTCTGAGCAAGCGGTCTTGTTCTTCACTGACATCATCCATCGCTTTGGGGTCCCCAATGTCATCATCACCGACAACAGCACGCAGTTCACCGGCAAGTTCTTGGATTTCTGCGACCACCATCACATCCGTGTGAATTGGTCTGCAGCTGGCCATCCTCGAACCAACGGCTAGGTCGAGCATGCCAATGGCATGATCCTGCAAGGCCTGAAGCCAAGAATCTATAATCGGTTGAAGAAGCATGGAAAGAAGTGGGCCGCCGAGCTGCCCACGGTCCTATGGAGCCTAAGAACGACCCCTAGTCGAGCCACGGGGTTCACCCCGTTCTTCATGGTCTACGGGTCCGAGGCCGTCCTCCCCACCGACCTCGAGTATGGGTCCCCTCGACTAAAAGCCTACAACGAGCAGACGAATGAGGAGGCCCTCGCAAACGCGACCGACCAGCTCAAGGAGGCTTGAGACGTGGCCCTCCTCAACTCTGCGAGGTACCAGCAGAAGCTCTGATGCTACCAGGACAAACATGTGCGCAAGAGGGATCTCCACGTCAGCGACCTCGTCCTTCGTCGGCGCCAGAGCAACAAGGGGCGCCACAAGCTGACTCCACCATGGGAGGGCCCCTACACCGTAGCTGAGCTGTTGAAGACTGGGATCTACAAGCTGTCAAATAGCAATGGTGAAACCTTCACCAATGCATGGAACATCGAATAGCTACGTCGTTTTTACCCCTAGAGGCCTCGAGGCCTTGTACTTTTCGTTATATACATTTATCGCATCATGAATAAATAAAAGTGCTTTCGAGTTTAGTACAATTTGGTTCATGAATATGAGGTAGCCGCGAGTCTGCTTCATCAGAGTCAAGTCTGCCTCGGGGCTAACCGGTGCTGCGGTACCCCCACTCGCTCCCCCTCGAGGGATAAGAGCGTGCGTCAAAAACTCAAACTCGAACTCGAACTTAAAACATCCAAAAGCAAGATTCAGGCAAAAAAGAACAAGGAACTCGAACTTAAAATATCCAAAAGCATTACCATACAATGCATAGTTGTTTTAAGGCCCCCAGGGCCATGATATCATGAGTTACAAAAAACTAATCTATTACATGGGCCTCCTTGCCCAGTTTTGGCTCACAGGCCCTTGCCCCCGTCTCCCTTGCCATCATCTTCAACATCAAAGTCTGGGAGAAGGACCTCGGGCTCGAACAGCTTCGCCAACCGCTCGCCGGGCTCTTTAGCATCGTCAATCAAGCACCGGTGCCACTCCTCATTCTCGGCGTCGGTCTTGTTGGGGTCAGAGATGAAGCTGTGGGAAGCGATGCCCATGTCGTAGGTGAAGCCGGAGCAGACGACCGCCATCGCCCGCTTCACACCGACGTGGAGCGCATCCCAGACCTGGTCCCTCACGATGCGCCCGACGTTGTACATGCGTTGACGAGTGAAGTCCCATGCACCTCCTCCTCCTCGACCTGGTCCTCAGGGTCGACACCAAGGTCATCACAGACAGAGTTGATCGTGGTGCGAAGCGTATCAGTCAGCGCCGCCTCAGAGAACAATCCCTCCTGAAGTGGCTTGGAGGCCACTCGAACGTTGATGATCTCTGTCTCGAAGCCTGGAATTCGAGGCAGAAATTAGTCAAAGCCAGCAAAAAGCGCAGAAGCAGGCATTCAAAGCCAGGGGAGAGCGACTTACTGGCAGCATGGGTCTCAATGGCTGTATACGCCTCCTTGGCCACATCACTCTCCTTCTCGGTCGCCTTGACGGCGCGGGCCACCTCCATCTTCTCTAGCCACAGGTCCTCGATCACCCTGTCGACGGACGCGATGGCCCCCTCCTTCTGCAGGTGGGTCTCCTTCAGGGCGGCGACCTTGGCAGCCAAGTCGTTGGTGCTCTTCCGCTGCTCTTCAGCCGTGCAGTTGAGGGTGTCACGCTCTCCAGAGACCAAGTTGATATTGCCCTTGGCCTTGGCGACCTCCCCCTTGAGCTTCTCAATACGCTCAAGCGTGAGGACGATGAACCCTTCGACTGCTCTGCCTCCTCCCTGGCCTTCGACGCCTCCTCCTCGAGCCTCTTGGTCGGTGCATCGAGGAGGTCGCGTTGACTGTAGGCCCGAGCAAGGCCCGCCTCGAGCTTCTTTATACGCTCGACCACCAAGGCCAGGTCATCCTTGGCCCGGGACGCTTCCCCACGGGCCGTAGCAGTTTCCTCCTGGGCCATGGCGAGCTCCTCCTTCGCCCTCGCTACCTCCACCGGGGCAGCCTCGAGTTGGCGCTGCACCTGCTCCCATCCGTCCTGAGTCGAGTGGATGAACCGGGACTTCACGTGGGAACGCCTTTTCAGATCCTAAAAGTAAGAAGCAGAAGATCAGACATCGAGAAACAAAAACCCTCAAGCCAGGCGCACTCAGGAAAACGCTTACCGAGAAGGCCCGGCCTAGATCCTCGGAAGCGACCTCGACGGCCAGCTTTAGAGCATGCTCCATCCACGCCCGGTACTCCTCGACTTGCTCCCAGCGCGCCACTTCCGCCGGATCATCCATCATGACCCCAGGGGTGTTAGGCTCCAGCGGGTCCCAGAGCAAGAGGGGCTCCTTGCCCCAAGAAGGAAGGGCGCTCTCAATCCTCTGCCACACTGACGACGAGATGAGGTTCACCATGTTGGGCGAACTACCATGGCGAACCACTCACTCGGCCTGGGTGGGGAACGGAGGCTCGACCTCTGCTCTGGCCCCCGACAACTCGGCCTCGCAGCCGCCTTGCCCCCCTTGCCAAAAAAAGCTAGGGGCGGACCAGCTAGGACCATGGGAGGTCCCCCGAGTGGCAGACGCCCCAGCGAGAAGAAGGGCCTCCTCCACCGCCCTCTGCCGATGTAGCAGCGATGGTTTCACGGTGGCTATCTCCTCTTGCCGTTGCCGTGGCGGGCTCGAGGCCACCGACACCTCCGGCGCCGCGCTCGGTTGCCACGACGGTGGGCTCGAGGGAGCCACAGTCTCCCCCTGCAGCTGTAGAAGGCTCGAGGTCACGGGCTCCTCCAGTGGCTCGTCCTGCCGCTGGGGCGGTAGGCCCAAGGACGTCAGGTCCTCCTGCTGCTGCGGTTCCTGCTGCTGCTGTTGTCGTTGCTGCTGCTCCGGTTGGCCTGACGTCGACCGCTCCACTTCCTCCCGCTATAGCTGTGGCTGCTGATGCTGTTACTGCTCAGGCCGGTTTGATGCCGACCCCTCATCCTCCTGCTGCTTCAACAACTGCTCTCACCTCTGTCGCTCCTCCCACTCATGCAGCCCCAGTGGCCACGGTGACCATGGCTGCTGCTGGGAGGGCGTTGTCTCTACCTCGTGGGGGCAGTTCGTCGCCCCCTCCGCACCTTGGGTAAGGGGTTCTCCCCTCGTCCTCAATGGTGATCGGGGCCTCCTCCGTCGAACCAGGGGCTGAACCACCTGTGGGGCCCTCGAGTCCCCCAGCACCAGGGGGACCTTCGACCTGCTCTTGGCCTCTAGCGGCGCTACCACCCCCAGCCGGTCCTAGGGGGCTCGACCCTCCAGCAGAAGCAATAGTCGTCAGTTTACCTCGAGCCAGGGCAGCACGAGCTGCTACGAGCCAAGCGGCCACTTTCGTCGGCTGGGGGTTCGAGGCCACACCTGACGCAGACGTCGCCATCCGCGCAGCAGTGTCAGTTTTCAACCTCTTAGCAGGCGAAAGTGACGCTTCCTCCACCGGGCGTTTGAGCCTAAAACGACACAAGGGGACATGTGGTCATCCCGCGCAAGCATAAGAGCAAAAAAAGGTAAAGCTCGAAACATGAGGCTTACCCCACCAGAATGACGGGCGTCTTTTTGGGTCTCCGTGAGGCACTTTAGGACCTCGAGGGACCCCTCTGCCAGGCCTATGCCAGAACCAGAGCCGCCCGGAGCAACCGACGACGCTCCTGGCCCCCCATGCTCTGTCGAGGCAACACGGTCAGGTGCCCATGTGCCAAGGGTCGAGGACCTGGTCTGGCGTGACGAAGTGCCAGAATGGCCTCGAGTCGAGGCCGATGGGGTCCTTCCACGTGAGCGCCGAGACAAGGACCCTTCCCGGGTCGAGGTATCACTCTGCCACCTCTCCCGAGATCGCTCCAAGACGTCCTCCTACACGGGATACACGTTAGCTCGAGGCGGGGCATGCAAGTGAGGCTCTAGGCGCACCTCCATCCCCTCATCGTCCTCATCCTCTTCCTCCTCCTCGTCATCTTCTGGGGGGACTCCTCGATAGGAAGCCCCTTACGCCTTTGTCTCGCCCGGCGCTGCTCGAGCGCCTGACATTCGAGGTTCTTTTTCTTCCTCCTCTTCTTCTCTGAATCCTTCCCCTTTTTTCCCTGCTGAGCTGTGACGCGGCTCACCTGTTGATCTGGGGTGTCTTCTGAGACCGGGGGCGGCGACGGCCTATAGTCGATTTTCCCCTGCGTCCAAATTCACATCGAATCTATGTTAGTGAAGCAGGGAAAAGGAGAAGCTCAAGGGCGGCAGGAAAAGGCACTTACCAAGATGATACTGCCGGGGTCGGGCAGCATTGGGATGTGGTTCACATCCTCCGGCTTGAAGGCACCAGCGACCGTTCCCCTAACCCGCCTCACAACCTCATCTCGGGCGACATTCGACTTCCCTCGAGTTGCTCCGGCTGCGCCCCGAGGCCCATCTGGTCCAACCGCAGCGGGCACAACATCAGGGGAAGGACCCTCCGACTGTGGAACCCTGAGACGACGAACCCAACATGCAACCCCTGGTTGTACAGGGTGTACAGCACGTTGAGAAGGGGGTCCAGCCTCGACTGGAGCGGCCTGGCCACGCCGTACAGCCAGTGATCCGAGCGCTCCGTGATAACACGCCCGGTGTAAGGCGGCAGCAACCCGTCATCGTTTCGGATGTAGAACCACCTAGATTGCCACCGGCCTTGGTTGGAGGAGAGGCCCGTCGGGATGTACAACTCTGACCTCTTCAACGCCAGGTTGCAGCTACCGGCGCGAACGAGCCTCCTTGGCCTCCCCGTCGATATGAACTTGGTGAAGTGCTCACCCTTGAAGAGATGGAGCCACAGTTCCCAGTGTGGCTCTATCCCCAAATACCCCTCGCAGACGGCAGCAAAGATCGCCGTGTTTGAGATGGCGTTGGGGGAGAAGTGGTGGAGCTCGACCCCATAGAAGTGTGGCAGATCGCGCATGAATCGGCTTGACAGGGATCCAAACCCCACCTTGTGGAACTTCACGAAACTCACCACATATCCTTCCGACGGATTTGGCTCCTGGTGCTCCCTCGGCGGCACCATCCACTCTGGTCGATCGGCCGTAGTGATGGGCCGGAGGAGCCCATCGCGCACCAGCCTCTCTAACTCCTCCAGCGACACATCAAATGCCGGCCAATCCTCGGCAGGAAGAAACGACGCCATGACGGCTGTGCGGATCTGCCTCGGCGGATGGGCAACCGGGAAGGTTCCCAATCTCAATTCCTCTTTCTCTCTTCCTTCTCCTTTCGCGCTAACGAATAGGGCGACTCCGGTGGCGGCGGTGGCAAGGAGGAGGCGAGAAGGCAAAGTAGGAGACGAAGAAACCCTACCCCACGAATTTATAGAGGAGGCAGCCAAAGGAGCAACAGATGGTTCTGGCGAAACAGGAGGTAAATCTCTGCATTTATTTCTCCTACCTAACCGCTCCCTCCATTCCCGAGATAGGCACACGCATCGCTCGCATGGCATCTAGCCGTTGTTCGGGTCCACCACGACCACGCTGCTCCGGCTTCCACCTCAAAAGGCATGCCCAACGGACGGGAGGAGTTATCCACAGACGGATCCTTCTACAAGAAGGTAAAGGGGCTCCGGCCCATGTAAAAATCTCGAGGGAGCGGAGGCTGGCCCTCGAACCGGGTTCGACAGCCGCCCTCGAGTACCTGAGTCAGGGATGACCGAGGGGGCCGACGCGAGTCCCTTGCTCGAGAACGAACTCTCGAGGCCCCGTCGGACATTTTCAAGGCAACACAAAAGGACTAGATCGGAATCCCCTCGGAGGGAGGCATCGAGCCGCCGGGCCCCATCGAACGGGCTCGGTATCCACATGTCCATGCGTTTGCTTCAATGAGACCGCCTCCAGGCCACTAGTCGACCCGTATCGAATAGGGCACGAGCTCTCACTTGAATTCCCCGATAACAGCTCATAGAGGACTTCGAGACTCGCCCTATGGAGGGTAGTATGATTCTCCTCGCCCCACATCAGATCGAAAGGACTCGTGGGATGGCACGCCAAAGGCAACAAAGCCCTGGCCGCACGAGGCCCAGGGGCTTGACTTGGATTGACACCCCTCGACGAAAGAGGGTCGAATACGCACGGGGGCTCGAAGGCCTAAGATACCCCTCGAAACAGGCACTATGACTCCAGTTCATGTTAACTTAACTTTTTAGGTACATCTGCTACGCTCGATCGAATGGGCACCCCTCGACAAGGGACGTAAAAAGCCCTTGAAGGAGTATTCTACTCCTCCGAGACCTCGGGGGCTACACCCGGCGGGTGCGCTCGCACGCACCCACCGGAGGAAATTCAAGCTACGCCTCGATCTTGGCTCATGACCCCCTACACGAGTGCCAGCACTAGTGCAGGGGCTCGGGGGCTACTGTCGGGTACCCGGATAAGGGGGGTACCCTTAACCCTCGACTAGGAGGATCAACCTCGGTATCAACAAACTAATACCACCATAATTGATCTGCCATAATCCTTGGTAAACCCCAGCCCAAAGTACACCAAACCCAGGCGTCGAGCCATACTGGGCCGGCCCACGAACGGGTCACGACGATCCAAGCCGTTGTACACTCGATGGGCCCCCTCAAGTCAGGGATGATCGCTCGAGTGGACGACCCCCCTCGAGTGATGGAAAACTGCGCGGGCGAACGGCGCCCCCGTCGACTACAGCTGCCCCCTCGACCGTGTACTCCCCGTACGGCGCTCAGAGCATTTAACGCGTCTACCTGCTTCCACCTAACGCCATTACCACAGAGCAGGTCATGATTACTAGGTATGCAGGTCAAGTCCCATCTTCTGCCGCCCATCCCTGGGGAAGCGCTGATTCATACAAGCGCTGTACCAGAACGCGAGGCACCGAGCCCCGTCAGGCACCCCCTCGAGACGCAGAAGTCAGCTTCCGTACCGGGATTCCCGGGACTCGGTCTTATCCGCTCGGCCTCGAGGCCCCCGTGGTACTCCTCGACTCAGCTCCTAGGCAGCTCCGGTCAGCGCTACAGGATCCCCGACGCATCATCAACTGGCAGCCGTACGTCCTCAGCAACAAGGTCACGTCTTTTACCATGTCGCTGAAGCACACCAGCGTCATCATCAACACTCCCGCCGACCGGTCAATCACCGACTTCGCCGTGACAGCTCAGGAAGCAGGCGTCATCATGGAGCATGTCGCTACAGGCATGCCATCGCTTCCAGAGCACGATGCCACGACATCTTCATCATCACCCCTACGCCATCGTTTAGGGACTTCTGTACACCCGTGCCCCTCCTTGGCCTATAAAAGAAGGCGCCGGGCTAGTTGTATAGAGGACGATCACGAGAAGGATCGGGACGAGACACGTCCATTAGACCTTGGAGAGCCCCGTCGCTCAAGTCCCAGTTCTACCTCACTCTCTACACCTCCATTCCCATTCGCTCGCTTGTATTCACCCCTGTACAAGCACTTCGGTGCAAGATAATACAATCATCCCCCCGCTGGACGTAGGATCTTCTCTTGCCCGAACCAGGATAAATCTTATGTTCTTCTTGCATCACCATCTGGATTAGGGAACACGCAGCATAAATTTACTCATTGGTGCCTGGCCCCCGGGTCAGAACACCGACAGGAGGGTAGGATTTTAGCGTTGCTAAAAAACTGGAAAAGATTTAGGGGTGCTGTTGGAATGCATTTTTTTCTAATCTCCCCCCAAAAGAAGATATTGGGGTAAGATGGGGTACTCTTGGAGTTGCTGTAAGGGAGTTTTAACTTTCCAGCAGTGAAAAATGAATTTTTGCTTATATTTACTAATAATATTTATTCTCTAGCATATCCATACTAGTACGATCGAGGTATGACTGGGTTAATAATATTTATAGAAGAGTGGAGGTTATAAGAATGAAGGGCGAATTGTCTGTCTTTCCCATTAGTGCAAGACTTTTACTTGAATTGGGTGGTGCTTACGGACAATATGTTTTTTTTTTTTTTTTGCAAACTCTAATGTCGCTTATTGATTGATACTCGTGCGGTTAGTTGCGCATTATATTTTAATTAATTAGGGATGCAAGTGGGTACCGAAAAATGTGTGATTTTGGTTTATTTCTCCCCTAAACTAATTACGTGGCATGAAATTGCAACTCATTTTACAAATGAGGCAAGATTGTAGATGGAAACTAAGCAAATAGGAACTATTCCATCCATTTCAAATTATAAGGCATTCCAATTTTGTTTTTGGAGAGTCAAAATATTTTAAATTTGACCAAAAACATAGAGGAATGTATAAATATGTATGATGTCAAATAAGTTTGCTATGAAAATACAATTAATAATAATCTAATGATACTTAATTGATATCATAAATATTATTATTTTATCAAATAAATTCGATCAAATTTAAGATTCATTGACTTTTTAATATTTTTAAAATATCTTATAATTTAGAACGAAAGTACGTGATATCATACCTAGAATATAGTCACGAAGGCTTCCGTTGCCTATGTACTCAAAGCAGAGCAAACGTTCACGTACTTCTGCCAGAACATGTTCCCCGTTTTGCGGCACCACTTGCAACTTTGTCTCGGCACAGTAACCAATAAGATGCACTATATTTTGGTGCCGTATCCTCAACAAAGAATTGAGCTCTTTTTGGTATTTCTTGTCGTTAACTACATCTTCAGCATAAAGCTTCTTGATAGCGATAAACTTGTCCCTCCCGATAACTCCCTGGAGAACATGGTACACGTGTTACCAGCTGCTTATATTTGAAACTGAAATTGAAGATATTGATAGAGAAAATGAAGAAATGGTAATACCTTGTAAACCTCTCCGAACCCACCCCTGCCGATTCGTCGATCAGAAGAAAAATCATCTGTGATGGATTTCAAATAATCCAGTGACACACGTACAGGCGGTTCACTAGGATCCTGCAGTACCATCTGCAGCTCCGTACTGTATTCATCCAAGGCGGAAGCTCTACTGTACATTACTGCTTACACAAAAGCTGTTGGGTGTGACAGGATCAGTTGTTTTTCTACGTGAAAAAAATCAAACTAAATTTTAAAGTAAGTAAAATGTAATTTTCACCTCCACCAATTGGATTCTATCTTGTTGAGGCGGTACACAAAAAATCACCAAAATAATTAAACAAATAGTGTTACTTGTCCTTGATCGAGTACGTGATGGCGTGGTATTACGAGTCAACGGTCGGACATATATCATTCGCTGGAACTGAGCTCTTTCACTGTATCCACGAAGCAGTTGAGGCTATCCGTACTCATGTTACTCCATCTCCATCTCCTCCCCTCAATTAGAATATTCTATACTGGTTACAAAGATTCCCTCTTTTCCAGTACCACCCTCCGCATTCAGACTCCCATAAACATTTACTTCCATCCTAACTATCCTATTTTTATTCCCCTCCCACCTCCTCTCTCTGTGAGTCCCACCTCTTGTCGTGTAGCTCCTGGATCTGTGGCGCGTCAATTCCTCGGGTTGCGTTCCAGGACCCACGTTGCGTACTCCCAGCGTCCCAGAAAGAAAGTCGTTTTGGGTTTTCGTGCCACAAATTTGACTCGATTTGTATAAAATATGTGTAATATTTATAAATCCAAATAAATTTATTAAAGAACTAGACTTCAAGATCTTTCCGATGATACTAATTACTTAGCATAAATCTTTATATATTTTAATATAAAATTGCAGACAGTAGTTTTCTCGGGAAGCGAGAATGATATCTATTTTGGGACGGAGGGAGTACCTCGCTGCGAGCGAGCGGTGTCGTGGAATTCCAGGCGCCTTTTTCAAGACGCCGGTGCAGACAGTACGAGACTATCCGTACTCATCCTCCTCTAAAATAAAATATTCTATCTTGACCAGTGAGATTCACTTTTTACAGTACCTACTCTCGCACACATAACTCATCTAAGGCCTTGTTTAGTTCCTCAAATTCATCCCCAAATTTCACTATGCAGAATTCATATTCCTCATCACATCAAAATGCCGGCAAATACATGAAGTAATAAATGTAGATGAAATCAAAAGCTAATTGCACAGTTTTATTGTACTTTACGAGACGAATGTTTTGAACTTAATTAATCAATGTTTGAACAATTATTAACAAATAAAACAAAAAAGCTACAGTGCAGCCGAATTACAGCCCGAATCGGCGATCTAAGATCTAAACAAGCCTAAATATCTACTCCATCTCAACTACTCATATTTTTTCTTCCTTTCCCACCCTCTCTCTCCCCATGGGCCCACCACCTCCCTCCCACCCCTCTCCGTGCAGGGCCCACCGATGACGATATTTCTCCACGGTTTTCCCCCGCTCGATCTCTCCAGAAGAGGCGAGGGCCCTCGCCTCGGCGCCTCCGCCCCACCGCTCCGCGCCGCTGCCTTTCTCCTCGTTGGTGACACGCTGCCTTCCTCTTCCTCCTCCTCCTCCTCTCCAGCCGGATCCGGCTCCTCGCCTCGCCTCCACCTCCGGCGGCCCTCCTCCTCCTTCACCTCCACCTCCGGCCTTCTCTTTCATCGCTGACAAGCACCCTCGTGCCGGCCTCCTCTATCCAGCGACCCAGGCAGAGGTTGCGAGCCTGGGCCGCGCGCCCCGACCTCTGCCTGCTCCCTTCTCCCCAGCACCCTCGCCCGACCTCCTCCTCTGCCTCCGACCGACGTGCTCCCTCCTCCACTGTCGTCCCCAAACAGTGAAGGCGCCATGGCGGGCGAGCTCGACCAGCCGGCAGCAGCCTCACTCCCTCCCTCCTCCTCATTGCCATGGCCGTTGGTGCCGCCCCCTACCTCTCTCCTCGTGCCCTCCAAGCTTCTTGCCCAATTGGCCGACATGGATCAGGGTGGGCACTTTTATACTGAAACCTGAAAATCAACCCAAACCGATCTGAAATGTCGTTTTTTTTTGTTTTTTGGTTGGGTTTCATTTTGGTTATTGGAAAGTCGAAAATTTTGGTTCAGGTTCGATTATGGGCTCAAACCAAAAAGTAAAAATCGAAAACGGAAGCCCAAGCCACTTTAGCAGACACGACCCAAAATTTTAGACCATTTCGAACACCCTGATCCACTCAAGGCGAAGGCCTACGAGGCCCATAAACCAACAAGTCGCTGCACCTCTTCCTTTCTCCTGCCTAGTAAACCGCATCATCTCCATAGTCCTTCTCCACGACCAACAGCAGCTGCGGGACGGCGAATGGCAGTGGTCCAGTGGACGGCGAATGGCAGTGGTCTAGTGGTAGGGCAGTCCAGTGTGATGCTATCCGTCGGAGGTCAATTCAAATTCTGGTTATCACACTTTTTTCTGGATGGAATTTTTCTAGTAATTTTAAGGAGCAGCACATAGTAATTTGGAATTTTTCTAGTAATTTTAAGGAGCAGCACATAGTAATTTTAAGGAGCAGCACAACAAGCGAGCTCACCGACGGCTGGCGGACAGTCGGAGTGGCGGCTCGCTGGGAGTCTCAAGCTTCGGTTAAACCGAAAACCGAACTGAAAAATCGAAACCGAATTCGTCGACTTGATTCCTGGAAACTGAAGTTTCAAAAAACTGAATAAACCGAATCGAAATCTGAATTTAACCGATTGTCCATGCTGAGGCGCGGATGCCCCGCGAGGAGACATACATCGACCGTGGGTGGGGAAAAGGAGGTGCCGAGGAAAAGTACTAAAGTACCACTTTTTTTTTTTGCATCAAATCTTAAATTGAACGGCAAAGGGGCAAATGATTCACCCAACTTTGCGTAGGGACCGGGGCCTTCGGCTAAGAATAGTTCCAACTGATGGAGCTAGCTTATTGGATGCAGCATGGACACAGTTGAAAAACCCTCATCATCTCTATACTAAATTTGCCTAGCTACTATATTGCTAGTTGGAAGAGGAACTCATAGAACAATAATATATACTGTGACTGACTCAAGCCATAACGGTTGGCTCTTCTAGATCTAGAGGCAACTTCTCCGGTCTCTAATCAGGCAGTAGCAAAGAGGGCGTCGTTCGTGCTGAAAAAAAACTTGATTATTGGCCCGTGGTTATAAAAATTACAATGTTTATTTTTTTTGAAAACGAAAATCGCAATGTTTCGTGGTTGCACAAGATACGGAGAAACTGGAGAAAGACGTAGCCATGCAGGGAGAAAGCTACGAAAATCGCAATGTTTTGTGGTTGCACAAGATATGACGAAAGACGTAGCCGCATGCAGGGAGAAAGTTACCTGGACGGCGCTCGGAAACGGTTCTGCTGCGACTGCGAGAAACGCGGCGAGGACGACTGCAGTGAGTAGTCTGTGGCTCACCTCGCTGCTCGCCACCGCAAGGGTCTTCCGCCTCAGCTCTGTGTGCAGCAGCAGCAGCAATAATGGAGGTAGGATAGGAACAAGGGAAAGGTGGCGCAATAATAAATTGCTCGTGACGACTACTAGCAGAGGCCATGTACAGCGGGGCCCAGGCGACCACATGGCGAAGCGTTCACCGTTCGTTCAAAGGCAAAGCATATTGTTCTCTGGTAAAGGAAAAAAAGAAAACACAAGAATAAAGGACACCTCATTCCAATTTATGTTCCCACAGTGACCACGGCCCAATAACCTGGCCGACCAATACGCGGCGTCGCCGCTTTGACAGGCACTAATAAAAGTTACTGACTTTTTGTCGGAAATTCCCTGTGTATGGATACAATCAGACTGACCGCACTCGTTTTCGTTTGCTCCCTTCCTTTATAAGGAATATTTTATTCTGGTTCACGAAATTCTTTACTTCACATCTCATTTCTCCGCACTCATATTGCCTTCGTATCTCTATTCTATCCCAACTA